>CM074444.1:20471598-20676598 GCA_037101425.1 Elopichthys bambusa
ACACACACACTTATAAATGTAGCTGAACTCTTTTCCCTTTTGACTTCTTTACTGTATGTAAAGTGCATTAAACTAAGTTCACATAACGCATTTAGTATTATGTAAACAGAACAGGCAAACACAAATAGCTAGTTTAGTTTTTTTTTTTGGTCCATATGGTTAAATATACTTTCTTCTATTTCACATTATAAAAAGCTTTAGTTGGAAGATCTCCTGAACTTAAAGTGTTAGTTCACCCAAAAAATAAAATTTCTGTCATTAATTACTCACTCTCATGTCGTTCCAAACCTGTAAAACCTTCGTTCATCTTCGGAACACAAATTAAGACATTTTTGATTAAATCCAAGAGGTTTTTTTTATCCCCCATTGAAAGCAACAAAATTACCACATTCAAGGTCCAAGGTATTTTTGATTTTGCACACAAAAAATATTTTCACTGCTTCATAACATTAAGGTTGAACCACTGTAGTCAAATTGACTATTTTAACAATGTCTTTAGTACCTTTCTGTGCCTTGAATGTGGTAATTTTGTTGCTTTCAGTGGGGGATAAAAAAAAAAAAAAAAACCCTCTTGGATTTCATCAAAAATATCTTATGTATTCCGAAGAGGAACGAAGGTCTTACGGATGTGGAACGACATGAGAGTGAGTAATTAATGACAGAATTTTCATTTTTGGGTGAACTAACCCTTTAATACCACATTGGTCATGCTGGTACATTTTAGATGATTTGTACTTAACCGTCGACAGTTACCGTTTACTGCAACACTAATATTTAACGTTATTAGAAAAACAAAAACTTGCATAAGTCTTTTAAAATAAAATAAAGATCAGACTATGCTTAGTCTATCAAACACATTTAAATGTGGAAATAATAAAAAGGCACAAGCAAAACACCAGTAGACAAAAACAGCTAGCTGATGAGATAGCTAGCCTCTGCAAAATAAATAAATAAATAGCTGAGATTGGAATGATTATTCAGTTATATACAAACAGCTGCTTCCCTGAATACAACATCATTAAACCTGCCAAAACCAGTTGTAAAAGACTTATTGCAGTTAGTACCAGTTAGGCACACAGATGGCAATAAACGAACCGATATTTTCCCAAGCAAACACTTGCTCGGGATAACAGGAGAAAAAACATTCTCTCAACGCTATTTATATATTGAAGATCTAAATAAATACTCTGCATCTGTTCTAAAGATAAACATACAAATTATAATTTGGGCCAACAACTCCAGACATTAAGAACAAATGCTCTAGTAAACATGAATGTGTTTGGCCCACATTCATTGCAAAGCTAATGCATTTAAGGAAGCAAAGACATTAAACAAATGTTGTTTAACCAGTTTTTGGTTTGTTGGTACAGAACAGTCACGTGACAAATGCCCAAGTAGCAGTTTAAGTCTCTCGACCGATCAACTGAAGTTGGTCTTGCGAAGGTGCCTGTTGGGAATTTCAATCGCGCTGACCTGGAGAGGCCAAGAGCCGCCCATGATGCCTGCCTGAATGGCCACCCCTGTCACCACAGCCAGGTCAGGGTCGATGGAGGTGTTTGGGTCCTTCCCAAAGTACTGACTGATGAGCTGTCTAATGCGGGGGATCCTCGTAGATCCTCCGACCAGGACAATCTCATCCACCTCCTCTTTCTCTAGATGGCCCTCTGTGAGGACGGTTTCGATAGGTGCCAGAATCTTCTGGAAGAGATCCGCATTGAGCTCCTCGAAGAGTTCCCGCGTCAGCTTCTCCTGAAACAGCACTTTTTCCTCTTGTGCTCCGTTCTCTCCTGTTGTCTGCAGGTGAAGAGGAACTTGGAGATGAACTTGAAGGTCCTGGGTGAGGTTGAGTTTGGCGGCCTCTACAGCCTGTCGGAGAAGGTGGATGTCTTCTTTAAGAGTAGGGGGGACGCCGTACTGCTGCTGCACTCGCTCCATGGAGTACTGCAACAAACGCTGGGTGAAATCCTGCCCTCCAAGCTTGTTATTACCTATGGAGATACAGACCATGTGTTAATCACGTGCTGAAACAGGATGAGGGTTGTGCACCTGATGTGGCACCATTTCTATGTGTGTTAGTTAAATGCCAGTGTCAGGTTTCAATGAGAGTGTATTACAAAAACTTTGTAACCTAAATTCCCACTGAGGTCAAACCACTGAGCCTGGGGAAAAAACGTGTGTTAAATAAAAGGTTCATAACCACATTCTAGACAATGAATTTCAATAATTTATTATTAATCCATAAATTATTTGTGATGACTAGAAAAGTATTGAAATAAAAAACCTTTTTAGAGAGAACACACTCAAAACAAAATAACTAGGCAAACTGTAGAACGGAGCTTAACTAGAAATTTCCATGACATTTTAATATAATTCTGGTATTAAATACAATTAAATACAAAATTAAAGCTGCATGACATTTAAATCAGTATACCCACACAAGATTTTCTATTTTGACAGAACCGTTTTCTATAGAAAGTGTTTTAATTATGCATGGTGTGGCTCGCTCCCCTCAATCAATGCATTTGGCAAAAATGAAATGATTTCACTAAACGTCGGAGAGAATCCTCACACTCATTGGCTGCCGCTTCTGTAGATACGCTAGTAAGCATAGTGTTGTTTGGTGACGCGGAGAGCAAAAAAATAAAAAAAATAGAACGCACTTATTATTGCTCTTTACCAATTTCATGTTTTTGTTGGACAGGTCTAATGCCGAAGTTCCCTCTGTTCCCCCTATGTTTCCCTTTAGCTTACTGGTAGGGTTAGACAGTCCATAGGAAACATAGGGGGAACAGACTTAGACACAACATAGGTAAGGGAATTAATTATTGTTGAAAAAAAACCCACAACCTTTTATAAAGTGATAATCCTCACATTTTATCCTTTAAACCATTTTTAAGAAAAGGGGATGAGTCAAAAGTATAAACTATTATGTATCTCATATATAACAGTCTGAGCAAAAATGGTAGACACCAATGCAAATTCACTGTGTGGCAGTAGGTGGCGCTTATGGAAAAGCAGTGTGCTTATAAAACACTATTAGGTTATTATTTATAATTAAATGAATAAGGGGCCATTCACACAGAACGCGTCTTTGCGTCTAAAAACGTGAGATGCTGAATTCTTTATTAATGTGGAAATTTGCAAAATTGCTTGGCAACTAGGGCCGTCTCGAGCATGGTGCCGGGCCCATTGCGAGTTAGAGGAAGTGGGGCCCCCCTCAGTCTGTTTGCGATATACCAAGCAATCCTGCCCATTAATAGCCACACAAATATACATCTACCACAGTAAAAATCTCTGTGTTGACAGATGCTTACCTGCCATTGCTCTGGTGAGGAACATGCCACCCTGCTTATTGAGAAGTGACACATCTAGTGTTCCTCCTCCCAGATCCACCACCAGCACATTAAACACTTCTGCCTTATGAAGTCCATAAGCCATTGCCGCCGCCGTGGGCTCGTTGATCACCCGCAGAATGTCCAGCCCTGGATAAAGAAGGGATACAAAGTGATCATTTTATTTAACTATTGATAATTAAACTATTATAGATTTTAACCAGAGCATTATCAACAGGCTACTTATAATGCACAATAGCAAGACCTAAGTTGTGACTGACAAAAGGTGTGGTCACATTAGTGGAATTTCAGCTACATTTTGTGTGCAAAAAAATTATCCATTGACAATAGCATAGAAATACATTACAAAATTGGCGAAAAACATTAAATAAAGAAGTGAATAGTAAACTGACCAGCTAGGTTAGCAGCTCTTATGGTGTAGTTTCTTTGCCTCTCATCAAACTCTGCCGGTACTGATATGACGGCTTTATTAATAGGAACTCCCAGTTGCTTCTCCGCCATCTTTCTCATTTTGAGGAGGAGACGGGATCCGATGAATTCAGGAGTAACTGTGAAGGTGCTGTTTGTAGAGACTAGGAATTCTGCACTCCCATTGTTGAATGTCACCTGTCAAATAGTATTTTTACTATTTAATGTCAGAGATAATTCAAGAGTAATGAAAGAACGTAACATATGAAATGTGTACCTTAAATGGGTATCGTGCACTCTCTCTCTCTAAACTCTCTTTGTCAAAAATCTTCCCTATAAATCTCTTGCTGTCGTAGATTGTGTTTTGAGGATTTATGTCAGACAATTCCTGGCCCTCATGTCCAGAAAAAATGCCAGTAGGGGTGAACGACACCACACTCGGGATGCTTTTGCGACCTTTGTCATCTTCAATAACCTCAATTTCGCCTGTGCCAGGGTGAAACACTCCCACGGAGCAAAATGTGGTCCCAAGATCTAACCCAATGACCCTGGGCTTCGGAGGAGGCAGATACTGCTGTCCCAGATATCCTGCTAGGAATAAAGCCAGGATGACAGAACCTGTAGGGACATAAAAATATATATATTTATATGACTGGTGAAAAGAAAAGCTCTCTTAAAAACTTATTGTGGTACAGTATCAAATGGCAATAGCATGACTTTTGTTATATACCACAGAACCTAATGGTTACCATATGTATATTCTGTTCATAAGCATTTCAAAGTATAACATGATATATGTCAAAAAAAAATGGTATGTAGAACAAAAAAACATGGCAAAGACCACAGTGCCTTTTGGTACGGTGCCTATCTAAACAATATTGATGTCCAAAAATGCTGTCTAGCTAACTAGTCGCTGTCACATCCTGTAGTATAAAGAACGAAAGTCAGCTGTGTCAGTAAATTGCTTGTAAAATCCGCTGATGTTTGATGCTGACTGCTTTGTCCCAAGCTAGAAAAGATAACTATCTGTCCGCTTTGGTTAAAATCAATGTAGTTATCCACATACAATCATATTTAAGATTATACGCACATTTGGGACTTGCCAGATGCGTCAGTTCTGTTTCTAGCTAACGGCTACACGAAGGGTTATTCTGTTAAATTTGACATATATCTTGTCGGGTACATTAGTTCAAAACACTCACCTATTATTGACATTTCTCCAGCCATGTCTCCAACACAATATATTACAGATAACTGTACAAGTGACGTTCATTCAGTATCTGCGCCGACAGTACGAACATATACACGTCAACCCTATACGAGCTGTTGGCCTTATGGGGGTTGTAGTTCTTTTCATCAGCTTCATTGTACCTACGTGAGGGGAATTATGCATGCGGTTGACTACATTTCCCAAAATGCATTTTAAAACGCAAGAGGGCTTTTGTACAATTTCCTGTTGTCTTATTTTAGTCTAGAAAGCTGGGGCAAGTTCAAGCTCAAACCGGTGCGCAACGTTTTGTTACGGTTTGAGATACGTTTTCTCTTGTTTACTGGCAGCAACATGAATATAAACCACGCGGTATTAAAGAGACAGCTCGCACAATGGGTCCAAGTAAAATCGTTTACAAATGTGTCGGCTGCAGCTCGGTATACGCAACAAAGATATTAGAAGACAGAAGACATGTTTGTCGTAAGAGTCTTATAGTAAAAATATAGCATATCAACATGATGATGTAGTTGTCTATATGTTTAGGTTCATTGCAAGGCAAGTTTATTTATATACCAAATTCAATACACAATGGCAGTTACCCATGTAGAAGGCGAGGTTCTCGTGACCTTGCACAATGTTTCCTAAAAGTTCTCTAAGGGTGACGAAAATTCCGAACCTTTACAGAACATTAGGGACGTTCCTAAAACGTCCTCTTTTGGTAATGAAAGTGCTGCAGTTCAAGGTTCCTTATATGATGGGGGATGTTCCATGTTTCCATCAGGCTGCTTTAACTGTTTCCAAAATGCACTTGTATAACAAAAATTGCAAGAGAAATTCTGATCTGATGAATCTGGTTACTTATGATGGTGATTAATGCAAAACTAACAGTTAACACGCTCAGAGTTTAGATCAGTGAATCAGGACACTCCATGATGATGGAATCACCATCATAAATGACATGTTCTTTTTCTTTTTCTTTTTTCATCTGACCATAGAACCCATCCTGTTTGAAGTTCAGAAGTGTCAGTTACTTTTTAAACGTTCTATGGTCAGATGAAACAACAACAAAAAGTGCGCTTTTTGGCAGCAAACACTCGAGATGGGTTTGGTGCACACAGGAATAAAAAGTACCCCATGTGTACAATGAAATATTCTGCTGGATATTTAATGCTGTGGGCTTATTTTTCTGCTGGAGATCCTGGACATCTTGTTCAGATACATGGCATCATGGATTCTATCAAATACCAACAGATAAAAAATCAAAACCTGACCGCTTCTGCTAGAAATCTTATAATGGGCTGTGGTTGGATCTTTCAACAGGGCAGTGATCCAAAAACAAACATCAAAATCAACACAAAAATGTGTCACTGGGCACAAAATGAAGCTTCTGCCATGGCCATCCCAGTCCCCTGACCTGAACCCTAAAGAAAATGAGTGGAGTGAACTGAAGAGAAGAAGCACCAACATGGAGCTGGGAATCTGAAGGATCTGTAGAGATTGTATGGAGGAATGGTCTCTGATCTCTTCTCAGGTGTTCTCTAATCCCACCACCCTGCAAACATGCCCCTGCGGGGCCAGCCCACACCAAACCTAAACAGGCCCAGTGTAGGCTTGCCCAGGCGAGGCCCACAGCTTTGGGCTCACTGCAGGCTCTCTGTGAGCAGTCCACACTAGTGAACTGCCCACATTAAGCCCATGATGGCCCAGTGTGGGCCAGCCCGTTTGGGCCCATGCAGGTTTTGTGTAGGTAGCCCACTTTTGTTTCCCATGCTCTGTTTGGCTGTATTTTGCCGATTTGCATCCCCGAACGATCAGGTGGGTTGTGGCCCAATTCGAGGCTTGTCGCAAACACTCCGAAAAATCCCAGAAGTCCAAAGTCCAAAAATCCTCTATTGTGTGGTGTTACGATTATTTAACTGCTCCCGATTGAGACTCTTGATCAGGCTGTCACTGACGTGAGACCCACGACAGCCAATAGGCTTGTTCGATATGCATCGGCGCTGCGCAGACCAATCAGCATAGGACATCAAAGTACTGCGAGAGCAATTCAAAAGCACAAAGGCTGATTTATACTTTTGCATCAAATGTACACCATAGCTACAGCGTAGGCCACACCTATGACGTAGCCTGACGTGCACCTCTTCAAAAATGTAACGAGTCAATGCTACATGGACCCCAAGTGCTGTGATTGGTCTGCTAGAACCCCTCCCTTCAGGTAAAAAAAAAAAAAAACTGGCACAGAGCAATCGGAGAATAGCAAGCGTTTTCATCATCTGTAGGAATTAAAAAATCCTTCTGTTTCAGGGGAGACAGTTTCGAACTATCCTGTTTTGTTTGGTTAGGAGATTTCAATGACGTCTTTATTCGGTTATGAGGTTTCAGTGACGGCCGGTTTTGTTCGGTTACAAGATCTCAATGACGGTCAGTTAATGACAGTTGATTTTATTCCATTACGAGATTTCAATGATGGTCAATTTTGTTCCGTTACAAGATTTCATTGACAGTTGGTTCAGTGCCGGTCAGTTTTCAGTGTCAGTAGGTTTTGTTCTGTTATGAGATTTCAAAGACAGTTTTGTTTCGTTATGAGATTTCAGTTACAGTCGGTTTTGCTGTGTTTTGAGATTTCAGTGATGGTCAGTTTTGTTCCTCTATGAGATTTCAATGACGGCTGGTTTTTTATCTATTACGAGATTTCAATGATGGTCCATTTTGTTCTGTTACAAGATTTCATTGACAGTCGGTTTTATTTGGTTATGAGATTTCAATGACGGTTGGTTTTGCTGAGTTACGAAATCGCAGTGACAGTCGGTTTTCAGTGTCAGCCGGTTTTGTTTCGTTATGAGATTTCAATGTTGGTCAGTTTTGTTCTTTTACGAGATTTTAATGACGGTTGATTTTATTCCATTACGAGATTTCAGTGATGGTCGATTTTGTTCTGTTACAAGATTTCATTGACAGTCGGTTTTATTCGGTTACGAGATCTCAGTGACAGTTGGTTTTCAGTGTCAGTCGGTTTTGTTCGGTTACAAGATCTCAATGACGGTCAGTTTTGTTCTTTTACGAGATTTTAATGACGGTTGGTTTTGCTGGGTTACAAGATCTCAGTAACGGTTGGTTTTCAGTGTCAGTCGGTTTTGTTCTGTTAAGAAATTTTAAAGACAGTCGGGTTTGTCTTGTTATGAGATTTCAATGACGGTCAGTTTTATTTGGTTATGAGTTTTCAATGACGTGTTTTGATTTGGTTATGAGATTTCAGTTACAGCTGGTTTTGTTTAGTTTACAAGATCTCAATGACGGTGTTTTTTGTTTGTTTGTTTGTTTTTTTTACAAGCTTTTAATGACAGTTGATTTTATTCCATTATGAGATTTTAATGTTGGTCGATTTTGTTCTGTTACAAGATTTCATTAACAATTGGTTTTATTTGGTTACAAGATTTCAATGTAGGTTGGTTTTGCTGGGATATGAGATCTCAATGACGGTTGGTTTTCAGTGTCCGTCGGTTTTGTTCTGTTATGAGATTTCAATGACAGCTGGTTTTCTTCGGTTACGAGATCTCACTGACGGTCAGTTTTATTCCTTTTTACGAGATTTCAATGACAGTTGGTTTTCATTGTCAGTCAGTGTTTCTCAGTTAGGAGGACGGATTCTGCCAGCTGGATTTTTTTCTGACGTTGAATTCTGTTCCCCCCATGGATCCTACAAAATGAGGTTCTAAAATATATCAAACTCAGGTTGGTTTGCTCATGCCAATAGCCCAGAGGGAGCATGCTGACATATAGTCCCCTAGTGCTTTGAGAGACCTCAGTTCAATTCCTGGCTCATGTGCTTTTCCTGATCCCATGCTCCTCTGTCTCTTCCTACGGACCCCCTAAAGCAGGGGTGGGCAAACTCAGTCCTGGAGGGCCACTGTCCTGCAGAGTTTATCGCCAACCCTGATAAAACTCACCTGCCTCTGGCCTTCTAGCAAAGCCACTGGAAGGCAAGCCTGCAACCTTTAGCCAAAAAAGTGCAACGGCTAATGCTAACGCGCCAGCTCTGGCGGTACGCAGGGAAGTTGATGACTATTTTTGTAGTAACGCTTTTCGATTTTTTGCACTTTTCAGACGGTCCCTTCGGACTTGTCTCTCCACTGCCTGCTCATAGAGACCAATTTATATTATAAAGCCAACCACTTCATTGTTAACATACAGAGCTGGCTGAAACACTGCACATTACACAGGAAATGTGTTTGTCAGGCAACTTAAACTTTAACCCATTGTGTTCTCAACATATTCATCTAAATAATTTAAAAATGCAATTATGTGCAGGAAACAGTTCTATGAGTTTAAGTGAAATCCAAAAAGCAACAACTTTTTACACATTTTAAAAGTTTAGTATAAACATTTGTTTAAATTTTACAATATCATTCTGTAATGTTATGTATATGTGAAATTAATTGATTCCACTTGTAAGAGAGAAAAAAAGTTTTGCCATCAGCCACAAGAGGGCAGCACACACACACACACACACACACACACAGGGGGAAAAAAAGGAAAAAAAAAAACAAAACATATAAGGACGTCATGGTAAGGCCTCTTCGTTGTCTAGACCAAGTCGATTACAACGTGGTGAAATAACATCAGATATTATTGTCTGCACAATGAAATGAACAGATTGTGAAGATCAGATCCTTTCCATGTAAGTCTGTATGCGTAGGTGTACCAAAACCTAGTCTTTTAACAAATCTCAAGGTTAGTTTGAGCTGAATAAAGGATGTGTTATCAGTGTTTCAGAACTTAAAGTGAACTTGAGGAAATATGTTCTCATCTGTTCTTGTCAGTTGTCTGTTCTCACACTCTCACACTGTTATTCAGACTGTGGAGGGCTGAAGCTGAGATATTTGAATAATAACTGAATATTTAAATGTCAAGATGTACAGAATATAAAAAACACTTCCAATCGTCAGGCCTCAGCAAATTTGAATAGGTAATTTTGTGAACTTTTCACCTTTCAAACCACTTCTGTTTCTGTTAAACCAAAAAAAAAAAAAAAAAAAAAAAAAGAAACCTGCTCTATTTAGGTATTACCACTGCATAGGCCTATTAATAGATCTGATACATAAAGATGAAAATGCACACTACATGCTAATTTATTCAGATTAATAATGTATATGTTACAACCAAGTGTTAATATGACCAGTACTCTCTAGTTAAAATGTTCATTAAACATTGTATTCAGAATGATGGTGTTAATTCAGTGTAGAATTAATTCAGATTAGCATTAAATTACTATTTTAGCAAACTTACATGGCTTGAATTTTGTAAATCTGTTTGATTCTCACTAAAGCGTGAGAACTGAGAAATTGCTCAGGGCTGATACTGCAGAAATTCTTTGAGAAACTAACCAGTAATTTGCATGACTGGACAGCATAAACCTCCAAGGTTGCTTAACATCGGTCAATGTATTTTCTAGGCCAGTTGTGCTCAACCTAAGATTATTTGTATGACATGGACATTTTTAGGAGATTTGAGTCATATAATACAGCAAAATTATGAACTTTATAAACAAAAGAACCTTAGGCTGAAACCTATTTTATTGCTGACCTCACTGTTCGAGACTATGCTTTTACTTTTCCAGAACCAGCTTGGTTGCATATTTGTTTCATCCCATAAAGCACACTGTAATCCAAGTTTGAAATGCTTCATGTCTCAGAATGTGATGGTCAGTGATCAGGAATGTTCAACATTCATTTACTCACCAGAACTGTTTGTATTAAAGAGAACAATATGAGGAGAATGGACACTGCGGAAACTCATTCTCACAGGCGTTGTTGATTCCTTTTAACATATTCAAATCCATATCTATACCTATTATAATTATTTACAGTACTGATACTTTTACATTACCTTTTGGATCATTTAAAAATATCCTTTGAAATGAAAAATCTCTGAATTTTTGATGGCAGCTTAGACATAAATATCTATAAATATCCCCTCTTTTTTTTTTTTGTTCCACGGAAGAAAGAAAGTCATACAGGCTTACAAAGACATTTAGTAACCAGAATTTAAACTTTTGGCTGAATTTTTCCTTTACATAAAAATAATAATAAAGCAGAACTATCCCTTTAAAATCTCCTCCATAAAAATGAATGTCTTGATATTGTGAGAAACATGGCCCTGTCTGGTCTCCTTTGATTTAAAACCACCTAACCAAGGTTTAAATCACTTCCTATAGTCAAAAAGGTCATGAGGTTACCATAAAGATAAGCCTAGAAAATAGTTTGTGGACACGTTATCTCAGCTGTAGGCCATCAAATCACCAGTGAACAATCTTCTTATTGAGAATCAAGTGACACTATAATAGTCAGGTGGTGTAAAGGCGGTCTAAATTTTAGTCCACTGGTCACGGTTACTGGTTTTACCTGTATTATGTGATGTTTAAAAGAATGTGTGATTCAACCCTGGTCTTAAAGATCAGGGGACGGTTGCATAAACTGCTAAGACTAGTCTTACAAGTTAGCCATCAATGCCTTTTCTTTTAGACGGTTCATAACTTTTTTAAGTTATTTCCCTAAAAACGTAGGTTTGCCTAATTTGATACTGAATAGTACGATTGACTGCCCTTTGACTAACTGCTAGTGGGTCATTCTAGATCTTAAAATACTGTCTTAACATAATGGCTATGTTTATGCAACTGGCCCCTGGTCTGAATAGGCCAATAATAGGCCTAGTTAATTGTGTAGATGCTGAGGGAAGACGTTACTGACGGACATGTCCCAAGGATTACAAATTCCAGACAGTAAACTGATGCCCCGTTCTATTTCTGATGTACTCCAAGTGCCTGCGCTACTTCTGATATGAAAAATGAATTTGCAGTAGTCGCTTTGTCTCGCCTAACGCAGACAGCTTCTAGCTATTATGGTGCATCTGGTGTAGACATAGCTTTTAAGGACAGCTTTCAAGAATTGTTTATTCCATAGATGATATGTACATGTAGATGCCACATTCGACTGCTCCAGACACGTCGGTGCACCCGCCATCTTGGAACGGTCAGTCACTCACAGTAAGAATCAAGGATGCCACAACATTGCGCAGCTTCTGGTTGTGAAACCCTTGAGATTTAAATTCCCGAAGAAATGGGATAACCTTTCACAGGTGAGAATGTTCTATGAACTCCCCTAACATTCTGGCAAGTTTCTCTCAAAGTTATGAACAAACGTTCTACCAGTTATGTTAACATAAGTATTATCTGGTCTTTAATTGACCAGTGGTGCCTTGTGTCACCATCACAGAGAGGCACAAAATCACTCTCAATAACGTTTTCGTTAAGTGTACCTTGACAGCTTAATCCCTGACAGTTTTCAAGAAACAGCTGAAAACTCATCTCTTTCATGAGCACTTAACTGCAGTCTGCTTAAAAAAAGAGAGTTTGACTTCCATAGTCAATATTCAACATTTTTTTCCATACTATGGAGGTCAATGGGGCCCATCAATTGTTTGGTTACCCATATTCTTCAAAATATCTTCTTTTGCATTCAGCAGAAGAAAGAAGCTCATACAGGTTTGGAACAACTTGAGGATAAGTAAATTTTCATTTTTGGGTGAACTATCCCTTTAAGATCGCTTGTTGTATTCCTCAATTCTACGTCGCTTTGGATAAAAGTGCTAAATGAATAAATGTTAATGTTATAATGTTATAAACATTATTTACAAAACATTAGTACAACATTTTTTAATTATATATCATTAATGGAATGTTTTTTTCTGAAACGTTTTAGTTGGATGTTAGTCTAACGTTTAAACGTTACTTATTACTTTTTACAGATGTTCAGAGAACATTAAAATGTAACATTCTTATAATTGCCTACTAGCAAAACTTTCTTAGACTTTTGATAGACTTTTTTTTTTCTTTCTTTTTTTTTAAGCTGGGTAATAACTGGACACAAACTTCACAAATAAGACATTCTCTGTCAGTGTCCACTTTAGAAAAGCCAACTTTGATATGGGGTTTTCAGTAGCTGATTCTTCAAAGATTTACATCTTTTTTTCTATTAGAAAATGTGTTACATAGACATCAAAGTACAATACATAACATTAAATATGTAACAAATAAAGGTACAATAGAGGGTGCTTAATTAAAATCTACATAAAAATATAAAAAAGTTTATTTTAAAGTTTTAACTACTTTTTGCTTCAAAGAATATTGTATAGAGTCAATATAATGTTCAAATTCTCTCTTAAAAGATATAAAACAGAAAACTTGCATTTATGAATATGAAATTTTACCATTAAGAGTATAAAGTTTTTTTATATAAATCTGGCTGCGCTTGTTTCTACAATTCTCCATAAGACCAAATACTACATCTTTCCATATCAGCACAGATTGGTCATCAATATTTTTTGCCATGAAATCTCAAATATTTTTCCAAAATGGTCTTACGAATGGGCGGTGCCAGAACAGATGAATCACAGTTTCAGGGCAGTTGTCACAGAAAGTGCATTTAACGTTTTTAAATCAATATCATTTTTAAATTTAAGGTGAATTTAAGGTAATGCTTCACTGGGTAAATCATATGTATAATTTTGAATGATACCTCTTTGACTTTGTTTGTAATTAAATATTGATTAGGTATAAGCCAGACCTTTTTCCAAGCAATATTGTCTGTCAGCCGATTCCAATATGAGTAAATATAAGGCAAACATAATATTTCTTTGAAATGACTCACTTATAGATATGTTTTTTGAATTAAGAGAAAAACAAATATCACCTACATAAGAATTAACTATAGTAGATGGGGACCATTATTGAATGTTAATTCTTTTCTGAAATCTGGACAGCATGCAGACTTTAGAGGATATTGCTCCAAAAACGTAGTAGTCCCCTGGTGTTACAGGAATCTTGTAATATGCCAAAAACGCATTATAGGTGAAAAGAAAACCATTTGAATTAAATAACTGATCCACCAATATGATGTTATTATCAAACCAATGTTTCAGAAAAAGTGATTTGCGTTTATATAAAATTATTCCGTATATAATATTTATGTGGTGAAAAGTTATGTTTGAAAATCAGTGACCACAATAAAAAGGCCTGGTGATGAAATTCAGATAGTTTTGCTGGTATTTTATCAATATTATAATTACAACTGAGAAGAAAATGTATATTACCCAGGTTTGAAAGGATATGGGAGGGGATACAATTCCAAATGGAGTAAGGATTTCTGATGATCTGACTAAGCCATTTAACTTTAAATGTATTATTTAATGTTTCAAAATCCAGAACATTTAGACCTCCATTTTCATATGAATTCATGATAACTTTTTTCTTTATATAGTGTATTTTGTTCTTCCATATGAAGTCAAACAGGACTTTATCAATCTCTCTGAATAATGTTTTATTAAGATGCAAGGCCATTGCTGCATAAGTCAGTCTAGAGACACCCTCAGCCTTTGTAATTAGAACCCTGCCCCTTAAAGAAAGGTCTATCAGCCATTGATTTAATTTTTTAGTTTTTTGAATAATAGGGTTGAAATTCAGAAAACATCTTCTATGCTGATCTTAGAATAAGATGTTTTGAGTAAGATGTTTCAGAACATTCGTTGATGCTTACATTTAGCTAGTATATAGTGTTTACATCATTGATTAGCATAACCCTTGACAAAGTGATGTCAGAATCAGTTCCCCCTGCTCATTTGCTGTATTTTGTCCCCTCTAGAACTCTGTAGGGGTACAGGAAGTGTTGCCTATGGTGACGGGGCGCGTTTAGAATCCAGAAAACATGGAGAAATACGAGAAGATTAAAGTGGTCGGCAGAGGAGCATTCGGGTAAATAAAACAACAAACGCGTTGTTATAAGTTCGCCAAATGGTTTTAGTGATGTGTACTCGTCTGTTTGAACTAGTTGCTTTATAAAAACATAATTTTACCCTCTAAACTTGGTAGAGGTTTTACTTTAGAAACTCCGGTGAAGAACTTTAAATCTGCAGCTCTCCTCTCAGAATCAGAGCGAGCTAGCGGGATATCCAGCGCATCACTTTCTCGCGTTTCCGCATTCCATTAGTACAGTTACAGAGCCATTATCACCCAATTCAACGAGTTAAAGTTGCATTAAGAGTTTGAAGATTTCTACACTTTCCCTTTCAAATGTAAAAAGAACTGTTGAGCAACGAGTAGCTCGCCCTACTCGTTTTTTTTTTCCTGTGAAAAAAGAGGAATGTTTACAGCTTTTCCATTGGAATTACTATCGTAATTTGGAACTTAACAGGAATGTCCAGCAGCAAACGTGTTAAAATATACTGAGAAATTACACTTTCCCACTTTTAGGCTAAGTTAAAGTATGAGATACTGGTCTGTGTGAATATTGTACTGAAAAATCAAAGTTTCTATCATAAAAAAAAAAAAAAAAACACATTGGAGAAGTAAAATGTTTAACATTTATTTGTATTTAAGTAAAGCAAGTAAAAAGTAAAAGTAAAGTTTGTGTTAGCTATTTTGAAACTGACTTATTAAGCCAAACCCCTGTGAAAAATATATTACATTTAAAGTTAACTAAACTAAGTTCTGTAACACTTAAACTTTAAGGTGACGTAGTTACAAGCACTTATTATAGTAATAACAGAAAATGATACATAATTACAAGCAACTAAACCTAAACCAAACCCTATCCTTAACCCTAATATAGTAAGTAGATGTAGGTAATTGTCACAGGTGAGGCTCCCTCTCCGCTTCCTCCGGATCATCAGAGGGAACTCTCACCAGAATATTGACTGTTGCTTTTGGACTCCATTTCCCATAAGCCCTCATACCTGGGACGCACACACCTGCAGCTCATCACACACACACACACACACACACACACACCACCATCGTGAAGTCTTGATTTGCTACAGTGGTCATTTCTTTGTGGATTGTTATACTGTGTTTGATATTGGACTTTTTTCCTGTTGCCTGATTCTCTGCTGCCTGCCCCGACTATTGCCTGTTCTTTGGATTGTGATTGTACTCTGCCTGCCCTGACCTGACCCTTTGCCTGTTTTCCTGGACTGTGTATGTTTGCCGCCTGCCTCGACCTAAGCCTGCCCCTGTTTACGATTCAGTTTTGTCTCTGCTATTGCCATTGCTGTGTTACGACCCTGTACTGTTCGACTCTGGTTATAATAAAGCTGCAGATGGATCCTCACTCCGCTGACTCTGCGTTACAGAAATTAATATTACTTAGTACTAATTTTTGTAATTACATTGTAACATGTCACCTTAAAATAAAGTGTAACCCTAAATTCATCATTACAAAAGTATAATTACAAATACACAACATACACATTTTAATAGAAATGTCATTAGTATATTGTAGTTTACCATAATTGCTTGTCAGTACATTCGTCAGTACCTTTTAACCATATTTCAACCTGTATCCTATAATTGTTTAACTTTATATTCAGCTGTTAAACTTGAAATTGTTACATTCTGTGAATGTAACAAATCCATACATTGACCTGTATACTGACTTTTTATCTGATACAGGATAGTGCACCTTTGTCGCAGACGCACTGATGGCGCGCTGGTGATCTTAAAGGAAATCCCAGTTGAGCAGATGACCCGTGATGAACGTCTTGCAGCCCAGAATGAATGCCAAGTTCTCAAGTTACTCAGCCACCCCAACATAATTGAGTATTATGAAAACTTCCTTGAGGACAAGGCGCTAATGATCGCAATGGAATACGCTCCAGGCATATACTTTCTTCACTCACTTTTTTCTTTATGCAAAATATAATAAGCATTTTGAATTATGGTTAAATAACCTTAGGATCTGTAATCACTTGTCTCTTTATGATCGTCATAGGTGGAACCCTGGCTGATTACATACAGAAACGCTGCAACTCCTTGTTAGATGAGGATACCATATTACATTTCTTTGTTCAGATCTTACTGGCCCTTTATCATGTGCACAATAAACTCATCCTACACCGGGACCTCAAAACCCAGAACATACTCCTAGACAAGCACCAAATGATAGTAAAAATAGGAGATTTTGGAATCTCGAAAATCCTTGTCAGCAAGAGCAAAGCTTATACTGTAAGTACCAATATTTTATGTACCATCCTTGGCAATGATTTGAGTTTGACAGCATGTGATTTAGTTACAGTTCAGATTCTCCTTCTCATGACAGGTTGTGGGGACACCGTGTTATATCTCTCCAGAACTTTGTGAAGGAAAGCCATACAATCAGAAGAGTGACATTTGGGCCCTAGGCTGTGTGCTTTATGAGCTTGCTAGTCTCAAGAGAGCTTTTGAGGCAGCAGTAAGATATATATATATTTTTATTTTCTGGTTGTCTTGATTTTGAAGAATCCAAACATCACAAATTACAGTAATGTTGAATGACAAGCTAAGAAACTTCTCTGTTTCCAGAACCTGCCAGCCTTGGTGCTGAAGATCATGAGTGGCACATTTGCCCCCATTTCAGATCGTTACAGCCCAGAGTTGAGACAACTAATTCTCAACATGTTGAATCTGGACCCATCCAAAAGGCCCCAACTCAATGAGATAATGGCTCATCCCATCTGCATTAGGCCATTGCTCAATCTTTACACTGACATAGGCAATGTCAAAATGCGCAGGTAGATTTTTTTATTTTATTTTATTTCTACCACATTTACTTGTAAATGTTAAGTTTTGTAAGTGCACTAATGCACGTTGTTTGGCTACTAAATGGATTACTTGCACTATATACTTTTATAGGTTTGCTGCACTTTCTTATTTAATTAAATTTTTCTCTTTTTAGAATAGAAAAGCCACTTTCTACTGTACAGACAGGCCCTCATGGAAGACCTGGTGGACGCGTAACCAGTACCCGAACCAGAGGTGGGATGTTATTTCCTTAAATATTCTTTTATTTACTAATGTTATGTTTTAAAGCATCATTTAAGTTTTCGTTAGTCCAGTCTGTGACTTAGCTGATTAAACATCAGGTTTTGAGTTCATAGTAAGCTTTCACTTAGCTCTGTTGGTTTGACTGTCTGCATGAGGATTTTCTGGTGCCATTTGTTCCATTTCATCTCCTAGGAGGACTGTCAGGTCTAACTTCAACAAAGATGATGCACCCATTGCCTTTATCTTCAGTGTACACCTGGGGCAGTGGCATTTCCACTCCTCTGCGTCTGCCTATGTTAAACACAGAGGTTATACAAGTGTCCCTGGGCCGCACACAGAAGATGGGCGTCACCAAATCTGGGAGGCTCATCACATGGGAGGTGAGATGATCATTTTAATTGAGTATAAATCATATTTTGATTCAGTTTTAAATTTTTATTTTGGCTTGACTCTACGCCAGGCCCCTTCGGTTGGATCCAGTGAGCCTACTCTGCCCGGTGCTGTTGAGCAGATGCAGCCCCAGTTTATCTCCCGCTTCCTGGAGGGACAGTCAGGTGTCACGATCAAATCTGTCTCATGTGGCGATCTCTTCACCACCTGCCTAACAGGTATGCTTCTTACAATCCAGAATTTTTCTAGCAGGTCTCAGCCTATTGTTGTGCTAGAGCTGCACGATTATGGATAAAATGAGAATCACAATTTTTTTTTTTCAAATAGAGATCACACGATTCTGAAGAGACAACTAAAAATAACATGTCATTTACTAGAGGTTCTGACAAAATGTTAATTGCTGCAGTCTATTTAAAATGTTTAATTAATTTGAATGAATTATTTTAAAAAAATGGTTTAAATGAATGGTTCAATGGCTCACTCATTAATACTTCACTTGTTTCATTACTGTATGAATCAGCTTTTTTGAACGAATCTCTTGAACGATTGATTCAATGACATACATTTTTAAGTCACTTGTTGCCACCTACTGGCGTAACGATGTAACTGATACAATCTTTATTTGAAGCAATAAGTTACTTTCAAAAGGGGATCTGCTTTATTTGATCACTTCCGTAGACATCCAAACTATAAACTTTTATCCCAGTACTTCTGTGATAATTTGAACATTTGTAACACTGAAATAATAATACTGTTTGGTTCAAAAGACTGTTTGTGAAGCTGTTTCATACCTATACGAGATAACTGCTCTCTCTGGGTCAGCAGCAGCACCAACACAGTTTGTTGTGATTTTGTCAAAGGTTTAATAGACACCTGAATCGTTGTCATTTAGGAATAAGATCATGTGGGTGTTTGAATTGAGATTACAATCTTCTAATGATTAATCGTGCAGCTCTGTGTTGTGGCATGATCGATTTCAGAATCAACCGCCCCTAACAACACATACAACTAAAACAAACAGTTTAGTCACTTTACATGTCCATCAAACTGCCTAAGTGGGCAGTTCTTGGCCTGAAGCTGCAAAGTGGACACAACTTTAAGTCTGTCTCTGCAAAATTAATCACAAAGTGATTTAAATGTTTAAGATAAAATGAAAAAAGGATAAAAGGAGGATGTAATCACCCCTTTTTACTATCCTTCCTACAGAGCTCATTAAGCGCCATTTGTTCACACTGCAAAAGCTAATCTCTTGTCCCCTGGCATTGTAGCACAGCGGTGTACATTTGTCTGCTCTAGAGTAAAGGATATGCTGTAAGCATTCGTCTCTGCAGGGAAATCATTAGTCACTAGCAGATATAGAGGATTAAAGGGCCTGACTTCCAGCTCAGTTGCTCTTCTTTTGCAGCGGTTTGCACTAACTGAGAAACAATTGTTGTTTAATTCTTCTGTTTAATTATCTGCAAGAGCAACTATAATCTGCTTAATTTGCTTTTGGTTTTGCAGACAGAGGTATAATCATGACTTTTGGAAGTGGAAGCAATGGTTGTCTTGGACATGGGAACTTCAACGATGTGACACAGGTAGATTTCGATGATCTGTTGTTTTACAATGGTATATTTAGAGAAGCTTGCTCAGGCAAGTTGAGGATTTAAACTAACTAACCTTAAGTGTTGACCTCAGTACTCAAAAAGAAAGATGGCCCGCTGGCCTGGGATCAGTGTGACATTGTTCTTTTTGTTAACTAAAACTAAAACTATAAAAAATGTTTTTTTGTTGATTGAAATAAAGCTGAATATGAATGAATAAAATATGAATGTTAGATGAAAAACTTAGAAAAATAAAATTAAAACATTGCCATGGCAACTAATGAAATAAATTAAGTTCAAGTAAGTACTAAAATTATTAAAACTTTATTCAAATTTAAGCTAATAGAATTTTTTCTAAATGACAAAAAGCATATAATTTATTACAAATTACTAAAACCTAAAATTTAAATTTAAACTGAAAAATAAAATAAAATATTAATACTATAATAAAATACTAGTTTATAAATTATAGTATTAAAATATTAATACTATAATAGTAAATAATACTTAAAAAATGAACAGTTTCTTTTACAGTTATATTGTTTTTTGGGGTTTTTTTCTTTGTAAAGAAAGTTTATTTTTTGATGAAATTGTCATTTATATGTGTAAAAATGTATAATAATAAATAAACAAATTACATATTAGTATTGAATTAAAATAAATTATAATGACTGTTATAATTATAATAAAATAGAAATTTAAAATAATAAATATAAAAATAAAATACATTTATGTGAAAACAATGGCAGAGCAAGCAGAATTACTGGTCCAAAACTGCCATCAGAAAAAAATCCTATCTCGGCTTGTGATAGAGACTTGGGCCAGTAAGCAACCACCTAGCAATACCCTAGCAACCAACCAGAACACCCTAGCAACTGCATAGCAATGTGCTTAAAAAAACAACAACTTAGCAACTACATAGCAACACCTTGGAAACCACCCACAAAACCCTACAGCAACCTGATTTCACCAAGTGCAACAGGTTCCTGGATCAACATCTTTGTTGATCCTGGAACAACATTCCAATCAACCAATCAGATTTGAGGGACAAGTTTACAGTTTATGTCAAGTTTAGGCTTACAACCAGGGTTAGGTGCTTCTATATCAGTGTGATTCACCTATCATTTCCCTCTGATTTTAAGCATAACTTAGGGGTTTTAGGGTTATTAGGTTTAGGGCTAGAGATATGGTTAGGATTGGAATGTTGTTCCAGGATCAACAAAATATGTTGACCCAGGAACGCGTCTAACTCAGAAAAATCAGGACGTGCGTGTTTGCACAGTCAAACAACTCTCACGTTTTCTTTACAAAATGTGAAAATCTAGTGTTAATACTCATAGTTCTTCATATTCCTGTCTTTGTATTCAGCCCAAGATAGTAGAGGCTCTTCTGGGTTATGAGTTGGTTCAAGTGTCTTGTGGAGCATCCCACGTTCTGGCAGTGACCAATGAGCGAGAGGTTTTCTCCTGGGGGCGAGGAGACAACGGTAAATGAGCAACATCACTTGTCACTTGAATACTGTGTTTCTTTGGGTTTCTCTTTGTACTCTTGCAGACAGCAGCAGCGCCTCCAGGCAGGCCTGGCATTTTGTGCTCCATCTTTCTCTTCTCCCTCTCATTCTCTCTCTCTCTGTCATACTCACTCTGTTTTATCTTTCTGTCCAACAGGCCGGCTTGGTTTGGCCACTCAAGACTGCCACAACTGTCCGCAACAGGTGAGTTTGCCAGCTGATTTTGAAGCACAGCGTGTGCTGTGTGGGGTGGACTGCTCCATGATCATGAGCACACAGCACCAGATCCTGGCCTGTGGGAACAACAGGTACTCAATATGTCTTCTCAAAAACAGTATGAAAAACAGTATCATATTACTTTAATAAAACACATATTATATTACATTGGAAAAACTGGAGTGTTCAAGTGATTTTGGTTGGATGTTTATATTTATATATATATATATATATATATATATATATATATATATATATGTTTAGAGGGTAGAGTATTATATATATATATATATATATATATATATATATTAGAGGGTAGAGTATTATATATATATATATATATATATATATATTTATATTAGAGGGTAGAGTATTTTAGGTTAATAAGCCTCAAAGTGGATTTTTAAAAACCTGGTACGAGTCTAATCGCAATTATAATGCATTTCAAAGTGTAAAAAAAAATCTCCATGAATGTCTTGCTTAGCTGTTTTGTTAGGCAGTTTTTCACAGATTGCCAAACCAGTTTAGGGAGTTAACAATCCTCATTCCTGCTTTAACATTTGAAAAGACTGTGAATGATACACATTTCATCACAGGAAATGACCAACACAATAACCATATTTTAAATAACAGTCACACCCTGTCAGCCACACCATACTGTGGTAAATATCATTTTCAGAATAAACCCGCTGCCCTGTGTGAAAAAGAAGTACACTATAGCATACTTTTAAAAAAATGTTTTAAAATGAATATAATATACTTTAATAGAAAACAATTAAGTGCCAGATGCATGTAATGTTTTCTGGCACTTAATTGCATGTTAATAGAAATTTAAAAAATGTATTATAATTTAAATTTTGTATTGAATACAGTTAGCTGAACTTTAGAGTGCTTTTTTTGACCCACTTAAGTACATCATTATATGTAATTTCATAATTACTTCTAATTGACTTTAAAATATAGTGTACTGCCAAATGTACTGACAAGCATTAATGGAAAACTAAAACATACCATAATACATTTTTTAATGATGAAGTTGAAGTTTATTACATTTAAAATATATTAACTTTAAATGTAATATCAAATAACAATCTACATTAAAATTATAAACAAGTACTTTACATGTGCTTTGTGCTTTAGTATGTTAGGCAACACATCAAAAATAAGTGTAGTTCTTTAAATGTTATTAAAAATTAAAATATACTCTACAGCAAAACTTTTAATTCGATATTATTAAAGAGTGCACTTTTTTTTTTTTTTTTTAAGAAAAACTGACATTAAATGCCCGGTTTCACAGGCTTAAAGGGATAGTTCACCCAAAAATAAAAATTCTGTCATCATTTACTCACCCTCAAGTTGTTCCAAACCTGTGTAAATTTCTTTCTTCTGCTGAACACAAAAGAAGATGATTTGAAGAATATGGGCAACCAAACAGCTGATGGGCCATATTGACTTCCATAGTATTGAGAAAAAATGTTTACAAAGTGTACTCTCTTTAAGTACACTTAAAGGGATAGTTCACCCAAAAATAAAAATTCTGTCATCATTTACTCACCCTCAAGTTGTTCCAAACCTGTATGAATTTCTTTGTTCTGCTGAACACAAAGGAAGATATTTTGAAGAAAGTTTGAAACCAGGCTGCTTTGGGGCACCATTGAAAAAAAAAAATACTATGGAAGTCAATGGTGCGCCAGAATTGTTCAGTTTCCCACGTTTTTCAAAATATCTTCCTTTGTGTTCAGCAGAACAAAGACATTTATACAGGTTTGGAACAACTTGAGGGTGAGTTGATGATGACAGAATTTTAATTTTTTGGTGAACTATTCCTTCAAATGGCTTTTTTAAATAAATTTTATATTATCTGCAAGTATTATTATTATTTTTTTAATATACTGAACTACACACATGCACATTCAGTACAATTAAGTGCACTTCTTTTCACAGAGGGCTTCTAAAGTGATATTTTAATGAACAATTAACCATCTTAAATGCAGATTTAACAAGCTGGGTTTGGATAAGGTCTCAGGCGCAGAGGAGCCTTCATCTCACGGTCAAGTGGAGGAGGTCCAAACGTTCCAGCCTGTCCAGTCTGCTCCTCTAAATGTTGAGAAGATTGTTTATATAGACATCGGCACAGCACACTCTGTTGCAGTCACAGGTCAGAGCACTCCATTCACGTTACGTTTTGATTTAGTCTGAGGACCAGCTCACAGACTATGAGTATGTGCCCTGAATGCAGAGAAAGGTCAGTGTTTCACCTTCGGCAGTAACCAGCATGGGCAGCTTGGCTGCAGTTCCCGCAGAACCAGTCGAGTGCCCTATCAAGTCTCAGGACTGCAGGGAATCACCATGGCTGCGTGTGGCGATGCGTTCACTCTGGCTATTGGAGCAGGTAAACAAGACTTGTGAATGTCACAAAAGAGGTCACATTTCAGCCCAAAATAAAAAATATATATATTTACATGACAATAAATCACCCCAATTCTCATTACTTATTTTTCACCCATGATTCATACATGTTTATTGTGATACAGTAATTTTTATCGTATTACAGTGGGAAAAAAAGCTATTTTAAACCATTCAGGTTTAATGTTTAATGGTAAATCTGATGTTATATCCAAACCAGCATAGGTGATAGCCTCTTTATATGGATTTGGCTTTTTTTAAAATAACAGTATAAATTTAACAAAAGCCTAAAAAATGCTAGTGAACCAGGTACATGTAGGCTATTTAATATTATCTCTTGCTCTGTCAAATTTCATTATGATGGGGGGAAAAATTGAGATTGGGAATGATTATATTCTTGCTTTAGTTTATTTAAGATGAGATTTTAATAGCATATTTAAAAACAATTACACTCAAAATTAGACCAAGTTTTGATTAAATTTTATTTCGATGGTGCACTTTAGACATTCTAATAAGGGCTTGACATTAACACCCACCAACCCGCCAAATGCGAGTGGATTTCAGCTGTGGCGTGTAACGCAGTCACTTCTACTAGCCACTTTGGTGGGATGAATTTTATATATATATATATATATATATATATATATATATATATACACAGTGCTCAGCGTAAATAAGCACACCCCCTTTGAAAAGTAACATTTTAAACAATATCTCAATGAACACAAAAACAATTTCCAAAATGTTGACAAGTTTTATATAACATCTGTTTAACTTATAACATGAAAGTAAGGTTAATAATATAACTTAGAGAACAACATTTTCAGTTTTACTTAAATTAGGGTGATGCAAAAATGAGTACACTCCACTGAAAGTCTCTGGAGCAAAGCTAAATTTTTTGACTACAAATACAAAAAGAATTCAACCACAGGTGAGTCTAATTATTCATTACAAGATGTCCAGGAAACAGTTGACTAAAAAAGGGTGTTAAAACCCCTTCCCATTTCATGCTGTCAGCAATGGCACCACATGGAAGAGAAATGACCTAAGAAAATAATTTCTTTACACCAGAAAGGTGAAGGCTACAAGAAGATCAGCAAAGCTTTACTTATCAGTCAGAATAAACTTGGGTGACTATTTCCCATGACAATACAGCGTACACTGCAGAGGAATGGCATGCATGGGTGCCGTCCACGAAAGAAGCCTCTCCTAAAGCCCAGGCACAAAAAAGCCCACCTAGAGTTTGCCAGGGCCCATGCTGACAACGATGAAGACTACTGGGACTCTATACTCTGGAGTGATGAGACCAAGATAAATGTTTTTGGAACTGATGGCTTCAAAACTGTATGGCGTCGCAAAGGTGAGGAATACAAAGAAAAATGCATGGTGCCTACAGTGAAACATGGTGGTGGCAGTGTCCTTATGTGGGGCTGCATGAGTGCTGCTGGTGCGGGGGAGCTGCATTTCATTGATGGCATCATGAATTCACAGATGTACTGCTCTATACTGAAAGAGAAGATGCTACCATCACTCTTGGTCGTTGTGCACTTTTCCAACATGACAATGATCCTAAACACACATCTAAGACTGCTGTTGGATTTCTGAAGAAGAACAGGGTGAAAGTGATTCAGTGGCTCCTGATCTGAACCCATTCGAACACCTATGGGGAAGAGACAAGTTGAGCATCACTCTCCGTTCAGCATCCAGTCTCTAAAAGAGGTCATTCTTGAAGAATGGAAAAAGATAGATGTTGCAAAATGTCGCCAACTTGTTCATTCCATGCCTAGAAGACTTGGTGCTGTCATTAAAAATCGTGGAGGCCATACAAAGTACTAGATGTAGTAGTTTTTGTTGTGGGGTGTACTCATTTTTGCATCACACTAATTTGAGTAAAACTGAAAAATGTGTAATCTAAGTTATATTATTAACCTTACTTTCATGTTATAAGTTAAACAGATGTTATATTAAACTTAGTCTTGTTAACATTTTGGAAATTGTCTTTGTGTTCATTGAGATATTGTTTAAGATGTTACTTTTCAAAGGGGGTGTACTCATTTACACTGAGCATTGTGTGTGTGTGTGTATATATATATATATATATATATATATTTCAATTGTAATCTAAAATAATAAACTAAGTGTAATGTAGTGTTGTCAAAAATATAGATTTTTTTCTATACATATCATTACTGAAATATCTGAAACGCTGCCAATATTAATTTTCCGCAGAATAGATACCAGCTGCGATTTCTCACTCTCTCATCTCTCTGACAGTAAGTTGACACCCCCCCCCCCACGTTGGTGTTACAGGCCTTGAAATTTGGCGTGGGATTGCGCATAATTTTACTCGTTCCTGCAGATTTTGTGCTCACACCAAAACTGTGTGCACATAAAGCAGCCTCTCGGCACTAAATTTAGTTCTTTTTTTGCTGCTTATTGCTCTTAAGAAGTCAAATGCACACAAAATAATGTCAAAATGCCAGTCTTGGCGAGTATTCATGTAAACACAGTCAGTTATGTTTTAAGTGAACGTAAAACAGTTGAGAAAGAAAACGCATGTGTAACAGTATAATGGATCCGTGTGTCAGGTCTTAAAGTGACAGCAGCCAAATATACCTGCTGCCAAATTATGAGATAATATTAAAAATATCTGTATGGCAGTTTTCCCCATGATATCAGTGTCAATATTGTGGACAGTGAAAATGCTGAGTGGCTAGTAACTTTGGAAAACCACTAGCCACAGTGGCTGGTAAGCAAAAAAGTTAATGTCAAGCCCTGTAAAAACTATAAGTAACTTTGCAACTACATTTCAACTAACACTCGTTACGGTATTAGTAGACTGTAGTAGACTGTTAGGTTAGGGTTTGGGATAGTAGATTAAGTTGACGTAGTTTCAGCAGACAGTCTACTAGTACTCTTATGAGAGTTAGTTGATATGTAGTTGCAAAGTTACTTATAGTTAGTAGAATGTTTTTTTTAATTTACTTTTTGATATTGGGATATAATTTGATCTGGACAACCAGCATCAGCTCAAAATAATGGCAATGCATCCCAGACAAGGCTGCTATCAAGCCATTAACTTCTTCCGTCACAGGATGTGCTCTAGTGGGGGCAGGTAGGTTAATTAATGTGACATGTGGCTAAAGGTCAGCATGTAACCCCGACTGTGTCCCAGAGGCTTAGAAGACTCTGAAGAGCTTTATTGTTTCATGTTGTCTTTGTTCATTCATGTTTCTCATAGGATCTGACATGCAGAGAAATAGAATGACAAAGATGTTATTCAGCCAAATGATGTTCAGAATTGTGAGTAAATGTTCTGCTCTTTCATTCGGCAGAGGGGGAAGTGTACACCTGGGGTAAAGGGGCACGTGGTCGACTTGGAAGGAAAGAAGAGGATTCTGGGATACCAAAGACAGTGCAGCTCGATGAGAGCCACCCTTTTACTGTCACCTCAGTGGCTTGTTGCCATGGAAACACGCTGTTGGCTGTGAAACGTAATGTTCAGCTATAATTACTTTTACGAATGTTAACAGAATCTAGACTGTATTTGTTGTAATTATCTATTGTTGATTTGGCATTAGAAAGGTTGTTGTCATTGTTCTCTCATTAGCCACTATTCTTACTCCTCATTTCTTTCTTTTCTTCAGCATTTTTTGAAGAGCCTGTTCCAAAGTGATAGCACTGCCTCTGCCCAAATTGCTCCACACACTCCGCAGAAGAGGTCCTGTCCATAAGGATTGAGGGATTGGACGCTATAGTGTTGGTTCATTGAGAATTATAAGCCATGCAGTTGCGTTTATAACGTGACATGATTTCCAGCTATGTAAAGCTTTTTTTTTCTTTTTTTTTTGACCAAATGTAAATACCTATTAACTTATAACAGCAGAATTGCTCGAGTTCTCTATTTGCAGTATTGCATATTTTGTGTACATAAATTAGACTGAATTAGGTTAAAAATAATAATAAATATGCAGTATTGTAAATAATGCCTGATTCATCACTGAGACCAAACTGATTGGAAGAAAAAATGTTTATGTGAAAATAATAAAGTGCTGCTTATGTTTCCACACAATTGGAAGTTAAAACTCATTCAATTTCTAAAGTGTATCATAAATGTATGCCTGGACATTATGACAGTTGTAATGTGGGAGTTCTTTTTTGTGACCAAAAATAAATTCTTGCTTTAATAATAAATATACATTTAAAATAATATATTATTTATATAGCTAATAATTATAACGTCCTATTGTTAATGTATTTATAACCATTGACAATTATTAACTATTAAGTATTGTTATTTTTTTAGCTAGAACAATTATATGAAACTGAATGCATAATAAAAAGCATACTCATGTTTTATTCTCAGATGAATATTATCAACATGGCAGGATAAACAGAGCTTGTGCGTCCATCATGCTATGATGTAATTCTTGTGCAATACGTGATGCTCAGAGCGTGTCATTAATGTGGCGCGCGCTTTTCCATGCAAAACATATACCGGCGTTGACGAGAGTTTAATATTTAAATGAAACGTAATTATTAAATAGTCTAATAAACTGTCTAACTCTAATTCCATGATTTCTGTTTGTTTTTGTTGTTGTTGTTCTGTTGACGTAATGTCTGCTCGTGCATGTATGTCGTGTGCTTCTCACCGATAGAGGGAGGCGTTTGCCTTACAAATAACTTTCTGCAACCTTTTGTTACCAGTGATAGCCTTTGTATGCAAGCTTTTTAGGCTGTTATTTAATAAATAAAAAAACGCTTTCTTCTTTATTCACTTGTTATATCGTTATTTATATTCTAAAACAGCGTATATATTCATGTTTTCATATATTTTCATATGTTATAATGGTTAGGAATACAACATATATATAGTTAAAGGGTATTCAAGGCGTGAATAATGGAGAGGGGGATTTATACATAAAAAGCATATATATTTCAATATACACGGTTTTTTATGGACATAAATGGTTCCATTAAGAACAGTGGAACATTTCCATTACACAAAAAGTTTTTTTTAAAGTGGAAAAGGGTTCTTTAGATTATTAAACTGATCTTAACACTAATTCAAATGTTTGTTCTTTCTGTGGCACTGCTGCAAAAACACTTTTGGAAGCTTTATTTTTAAGTGTACAACATTTTTAAGTGTAACCACAAAGGTTAGAGTTGTACATAATTACAGTCATTAGTCTATTTTGACTTGATAGTCACAAAAAGCGTTTTGTTTAAAAAAGTTTCTAAGATAGTTAACCATTCTGTGAGGAGAAGGACCTCAAAAGAAATCCCGGACATTACTGGCATAAATTCAGTTAAAATAATCCCTTACTTGGCTACATTATAATGCTCACAGACAGTATTACTGTAAACAACTGTAAATAAGCCTGCCCTTCTGATTTCTGCGGTGCTATGAGGATTTAAATATGGCTCCTCCCTCATGGATAGTGGGTGGGGCTTTATATACCTAAACAGATGGGATCCGAGCTTTGTCTCCAGGCTGTCAGTGTTATTCTCGACAGGCGCGGTGAATGCTTCTCATCGCGCTCGTCATCTCGGTTCATCAAAGAGCACCAGCGCTGCATTGACAGCCTCATCATACAGACAGATCGTCGGGTTTAAGCTGTCATCCTGATGCTGGATCGAGCCGTGTTGCTCGAAAGAGGAAGCTGAGAACGAACAATACCGACGGTTTGCGAGCGCGAGCTTGTTTATCGTTGGCAAGTGAATATCAGTTTTCATACGCGCTCTGTCAGCGCCTTTCCTAGCTTTATTGCAGAAGACAAAAAACGACAGTTTCTATAGACGTTTAGTGTAAAAACCAGCAATGCCGGGGTTCGACTACAAGTTCCTGGAGAAGCCCAAGAGACGCTTTCAGTGTCCTCTCTGTAGCAAAGCAATGAGGGAACCCGTCCAAGTTTCCACATGTGGACACCGATTCTGCGATACCTGTCTGCAGGAATTTCTCAGGTAAGGAAACACATTTGAGAAACACATATTTTGCCTAAGCAATGAGCCGTGGCAACAACAACATAAGCTATAGGATACACATAACAGTGGAGTGTATTCGAATGAAAGAGAGTTTCGTCAATCATCGTTTCCACACATAGCAGTCAGTCATTTGAGCCACAGTTGACATTTTTATATCTGCCCGTAGGCCTTGAGTTGATCTGGCAGCCAATAGGATACTGGCAATGTTCTGTATGCAAATATTTTGCAAATGAAGTTAGATGCTGACAAATACTGACAGATGCGTGTATATGGGAGGGAAATGCAATATTAACCATTTAGATAAAGAGAGGACAGGTGGGTAAACAGTTTAATGATATCCTACTATCAAAAATATGCTCTGCAACGTTATGGCAGTAGTATACCATATGAGAACAGTGTCATCATTAGCGGAGCAGTTCCTGTTAATATTACCTGTCATTAACATTGAGAAAAAAAGTACCTGTGGAGAAAACATTTTGAATATTTTTCCTTGAGCCTGTCAAGTTGTGGTCTACCTTTATAAACGTGGGAGAAAAATATTTTCAGATCTGTGTCTGTGTGTGTATTCAGGCAGTAGAGACCCTCAGCTCTGGCCCTGTCTGTCATTTTGACCTGAGGCACTACATGACTCTTTGAGGGGGGTAGTCAGTCTCACATGTGGGATTAGGAAGCAAATCCTTTATTGGAATCAGTGTGCTGGAAGACCGGCGGTTCGTTTGCTCAGCACTAATTTGTGTTATTTGTCATTTGTTTGCTAGGTCATGTAGGAACGACATAAAAATGCATGTTTGCATAGTGTTTGTCGACATAGTAAATTAAACCAGTTTTATAGTTTTACTACCAGGAAATTGAAAACAGGAACATTTACAGTTTATACACTTACCCTTCACTAGTAAGTGTTTCACTAGTTATTTGCTTGGGGAATGGCATTATGATACTGTAAACATGACACACTGGTTTTAAAACTGAATGATTGACAGCTGAGATGCTCATTCTCACCTGTGACGTTGTAGTCTTACAGCGTTAATCATGCATAATTAAAAATGAAGAAATGTTTTTCACCATAAGGAAAGAAGTCTGGGAGAAATAAAGTGCAGTACTGGTACTAAATACCGTTTTTGAAAGAAGTATCTTATGCTCGGCAAGGCTGCATTTATTTGATCAAAAAATACTGTAAAAACAGTAATATTATGAAATATTATAGCTGTTTTTATTTTAATACATTTTAAATGTGATTTATTCCTGCGATGGAAAAGCTGAATTTTCAGCATCATTACTTTAGTCTTCAGTGTCACATGATCCTCCAGAAGTCATTCTAATATGCTGATTTGCTGCTCAAGACACATTTCTTATTACTATCAATTTTGAAAACAGTTGCGCTGCTTAATATTTTGTGTAAACCATGGAAAATGTATCATTTATTTGAAATAGAAATCTTTTATAACATTGTAAATGTCTTTACTGTCACTTTTGATCAATTTAATGTGTCCTTGCTGAATAAAAGTATTAATTTCTTTAGAAAATCCTACTGAACCCAAACTTTTGAACAAGGTGAGATATCTGGCAGCCTTATGAGGGCTGGATTTGGTCTGTGGAAAGCCAGTTGAATAGGATGTTAGTCATGCATTCGTGCAATTAGATTGCATTATGCCTTTATCAATGTTGCACACTAAAAGAATATCGCTGTATTTATTTTTAGAAAGTTGACAGATTATTGTATCATGCCAACACTGATATCCACAGCAGGGAAACATGAGAGCATAAATTGATTTTTATAAACATACGTGATCAATTCCACACTTAACAATTGCAACAAAGGCACAATGCGAGTCACAAAGACCTTATCTAGTTTTTCCACATATCCAAACAGGTTTTGTTTCTCTCCTCTCTGCATGTTGTGGAATATAAACAGAACATGTACTGATGCTGCGGTAAAGATAAGAGATCTCGGGGCAAGTTTACATCATATTCAGATACCAGTGAATGCAAGGTCCACTATAGATACGTATAGAAACACTGAATTATCATGTATGGTTTTGAATAGAGGGAGGAAGAAGGAAGCACATAATGCATTTTGCCTAAGGCTCTGTGTGTTTATGTTTGTTCTATTCTCAGTAAACCTCTCACGCCTACATAGGAGAAAGATTCTTCTAGGACATGAAGCTTTGCTTTTTTCAAAATTGTTTGAGATCATACAAATAAAAGGTGTTTCATGTAAGACTAAATGAAAGCAGACAATGCTTATGAGTCATTGGTTCATTAGTGTGTCACCGGGAAGAAATCTGATCTACTTTTCTTTACCAACGGTTGTCACCAGCTAATGACTTTTTAACACTAGTTAAAACTATGATTAAAGCTACTTGATTAAGTTTTTTTTTTTTTAAAGAGACTACATAGAAGTGCAATTTCTAGAATATTCACTATAGAACTTTCTGTCTTGTCCTTGACTTTGTAGAATCATCCAGACCAGTTTTGTGAACTGGTTCACCTGATTTATTGAAAATATCCAACTCAAAAGAACGGAATGCATACGTTTTCATTGATTTGAACTTCCACAACACAAAGAATGGATCTAAATCAATGATTCACCCTAGGTGGCCTCAGCAAATTTCACTGTATGATTTATATTAGTATCAGAATTTCATTGGAGGTAAAAATTTGATCACAACAGTCATAATTGGCTGTCTGCGAACATGTCAAACTAGCGATCAAAGACTTCAGATTTTGGCATAGGATCAGAGATATCTTTTAGGATTCTCAACATTTGTCTCAGATAGCCAAATTGTGGCCAGAATTGTACAGTGTGCACTCGGCTTAAGACATAAAACCCTTTAAAAAACCTTATCCTGTAAATCACGAACAACTGGAAAAGTCATTGGGCCGATGATGGGCCTTGTAGTCAAAAAGATTGAGAACCATTGATCTAAACAGTATATTAAGCATTACTTGTTGAATTAGTCTGAAGTGTATGTTTAAATCATAGTTTATGAGTATTGTGATAATCAGAATCACAAACTCACATGGCAGCGAGTCAGGATAAACATGTGCTTTGTTGACGTTGCGTGATAACTTTGTATTCTCTTCTTCATTGTTGTGTACAGTACACATTCAAAGTTATTCCATCCATTATTTTTAGTCAGCCTGTTGATCAGTTCAGACCTGCCGTCACTTTGGGAAATTTTGCCATATGTGCAAGGATTTACATGAGTTATGCTCTTGCACAACAAAACACAGCTATGATTCACCATCTGCTGCGTTTTAACCATTATTGGAAAAGGGCCTCCGGCTACTTCAGGTTGAGTCTCACGCAACATGTACACCTATAGACTTGCCCCATAAAACTTGATTCAGGTCTAAATCTGAAAGCATCTTAGTGCTTTTTTAGTTCTTTTACTTGGATTTGTCCCATTCATTGCAATAGGCTTTGACTGTTGGTTATTTGCGTTGTAAATGGAGCGTGTTTCCGCTGAAGAAGGAATGTGTAAGGAAGGCGGTCGTCTCAGAAGACCTAATCAGCGCCGGGAGGCTCAGGAGGGGCCGACCCACAGGGTTTATCACTCCGGCAATCAGCTCAAGTCACATGACCATGACGATAATGCAGAGTAGATGAACCTTGAACTGAGGGCATTTGGTTCACCGGCATAACACAAAAGAAGTTCTCATAATATGGGCTAACATCTCTGAATGCACATACAAGGGCACCCTTAATGTCATAAAGCAATGGTTTAGACAGGTTAGACGAGTCGAGTCAAATAAACTCCTGAATGTTTTAATTTGGTGCTTTGTGAGATAACTGTTATTGGTTTGTTGTCTTTTATTCAAGCTTTAGCTTTGTTTGTTTTGTGTCTGAACTTTTTGTGTACATATTCTGCTCTCAATACACATTAGGTGTGTCCCAATTTGCACACTTATGCACTATTCTGCTGTTTTGTACTATAAATAGTGCGAGTAGTGTTTTTACACTGAAAATGCCAACAATGATAAGCAACAAGCCCTGAACTTTTCAGTGATGATAAGCAACACTGTGATAAGCAACAAGCCCTGAACCTTTCAGGTCATGGGTTCGAATCCCGTGTGGCACATGCCCAGACTGCATGAGGTACTGTGGCCAGAAGTGGTGCAAAAGTTGCTTCTGTTCCAGACATTATCTTTAAACTCTTCGTTAGTATAGCGGATAGTATCTCCGCCTGTCACGCGGAAAACCGGGGTTCGTTTCCCAGACGGGGAGACTTCATACTTGGAGGTGGTTGTGGCCTAATAGTTAGAGAGTCAGACTGGTAACCCAAAGGTTGCAGGTTCGATTCTCAACATTTATAGGACAGTTCATGTCAGATTTTGTTGCTGATTTGAAATATTTAACTGTGAGTATGTCAAGCAGTTTTTCAGATTTTAGGATTCCCCCATTCAAATAGGACTTGGTCTTGGATGCCCCAAATAGCTGCCCGGAGGTTGCGGGTTCGATTCTCAATACCGGCAGGAAATCACTGAGGTGCCCTTGAGCAAGGCACCCAACCTCCAATCACTCCCCAGGCGCCACAGCAAAATGGTTGCCCACTGTTCCGGTTGTGTGTGTCCACGGTTTGCAGTGTGTGTGTTCACTACTCACTAACTTGGATGAATTAAATGCAGAGGACACATTCCGAGTATGGGTTACCATACTTGGCCTAAACACGTCACTTTCAATGCTCAAATACATTCACAGCTTTAATTACGTAGCGCAGAGGGAGGGGCTCCGATGACCGGGCGACAAACTAGCTGTCTAAATGTCATACACTAGACTAGACAGTTGAGTACATAGTGCAAATTGTGTATGTCATTTGGGAAACAACTGTCTAGCATGCAGCTACGCCAAAGACTATAGATATAGAAAGACGGTTCACTCTTATTGTTTATGAATGGGAGAAACTGCAATGCGCAATATGACGGAATACGTCCCGCCTTCTAAGTAAAAGAGCCAATCGCTGATTGGTGAAGTCATTGCGTCACTGCAGCTGCCGTTAGAGGCCCCGGTTCCCATAGAAACCTGAGACTCGCGCTTAGGACTGCACATACACATTGGCTTTTTTAACGCTATTTGAGCATAAGAAACAACATTTATAGGCTAGTTCATGTCAGATTTTGTTATTTAATTGTTAGTTTGGCAATCAGTTTTTGAGATTTCAGGATTCCCCCATTCAAATAGATAGGACTTGGTCTTGGATGGCAGAAATAAAATATATAATATCCAATATTTAGATTTCTGTGTATTTATTTGTATATTTAAACAACATTTCAGAATACAAAAACAATTGTCTTAATGTGCTGTGATTAATCAACTGAGAAAGTATGGTGATAGCTATTAGTTAAAATGTTTACCATATTCACCTGTAGTGTCTTGCCTTATAAAAAGTAATGCTTGACAAGGCTGCCATTCAGAAGCTGCTTGTATCCAAAGAAAGTACAAAAGGTGAATACCCTGGTGGAAAGAGCATTAAACCTTAGCTTCTCTATTAAGCTTCAGTTTTCACAGCCTAATTTTCTTAAACAGAATGTCTTTTTTCATAGAGAGTCTGAATAGAGTTCTCTGTGTCTTCTATTGAACTCAAGCCCTCCTGCGTTCTCTTGAGAGCTGATGGTCTGCAACATGTGCACACTAAAGCCTTGCAACGGAAGGATGGGTTTAATCGGGGTAGAACGGGGTAACTGGTGACAGGCAAAGTGGGAAAAAGAAAGACTGACTTCTTTCCAGCCAGGGCCATCTGTGTGAACAACATCTTTTTTACATTAAAGCTCAAATGAATTGCTCTCTGTCCATTGAGATATAGAAAGGAGCCTCTTTGGCCTGTCACATATAGTGAGAGGTTCTCTGAGGAACGGGAGATTTAGAGGAAGCATTGGTGCCCAGTACTGAGAGGAAGCCAGGCTGGGTATGACAGCTGGGAGTCTGCGTCCCCCCTCAGGATTCATGCCATTGAGGCAGATGAATAGTGACTGGGCATCCTCTCTCACTTCCTGCCCGGCCTCATCAAAGACCCTCACATCCTCTCACAGGTGCCACTGGTCATATAAGTCATCCGTCCAAGCTCATCTGTTAGCTGGGCCCATGACATATAAGATAAGATCCAAGGAGGCAAACACTTTTCAAAGAAAAGTTTAAATTTTTTTAAATTTAAAAATGTCATGTAGTGTAACCTTCAAGTAAAAAGTAATCTTATATTTTATTTTATACCTTGAATGTTTTAAAATATCTTTTCAAGTATTTATTTTCAATTCATAAATATTATTATCTTTTGGGAGTCATGCCACATGACATGACAAATTACCTAATATTTTAACACACTTATTGACTTTAACACACTTTTGAGGGTCTGCAGGGGTCTTCTGATGTCATTTCCTGTTTTGTTTTTTCTGCATGCTGGTCGCACCACATGACTTGGTGGACTGTTTTTCAATATTAATAGTATATTCGATATTAAGTATTGTAGCAGTTTTGTTAAAATATATTTTCTGCCCCATTCAGATGTCCATTGTATGCAAAAGTACTTAGTAAGGTTTCCTTATCAAGAATCTCATTCTTTCAATAAACTTTTTTTCTTCATTATGATATCAGGAAATTGTATCACTTTTTTGACTTCATGCCATCAAGAAAATGAATTTTTAATTCAGTAATGAAAGACATGCTCATCATTTTTCAAGGTATATTTCAAGGATATTAGAAATTATTAATTCATAAATATCATTACGTTTTTTGGGAGTTACGCCACATGACATTTTACAGCCACAACTTACCATGTCAAAGCTTCTTTCTTCATTGTAATATCAGATCGTTGTACCATCTTGATATTTTGACTTTATGCCTCCCGTAAGAATATCAAAATGAATTTGATTTCATAAATTAAAAGCATTTTCATCATATAAGATGTATACTTTTAAAAATAAAGCTTCCAAAAGGGGGTTTTCACAGTAATTCCATAGAAGAACCATTTTTGGTTCCTCAAAGAACCTTTCTGTGAACAGTTCTTAAAAGAACCATTTTTTTTTCTTAGTGTGAAGAACATTTTAATAATCGAAAGAAACTTTTTCCACTATAAAGAACCATAAGTGGTTCCATGGAGGTTAAAGGTTCTTCATGGAACCATCAATGCCAATAAAGAACATGGCATCATGCCATTGCCCCAACCCTGAATGAGATCTGAGATACATCACACAGTTGTATGTTTGCTAAAACCATAGTGGAGAGAAAGTTAGCAACAGCGTACTATTGATTTGTCTTCCTGAAATAAACTGGGCCAGTGAGTTGCTGCTTCAGAAATCCCAATGAGTTCTCAGCTTTTAGACCACGGTCCAACAAATGAAACTGCCTCGGGTGTTGCACTGTCCTAATCCATAAATATGTTTCTGCAACTTCTGCTGAGAGGAAAAAAACAACTTGGAATAGTTATTAGCCCTGTCAAGTACATTCAGATCAATTCATGTAGATGAAGAAAACAAGAATTACATAAATGCGAAATGACTGTGCATATGACGTCAAGTGAAGTGAAGTTTACCACAGTTTTAATATCTTAGTGATGAATTCAACAATACTTTCATATTCTCTTAAAAATAATACTTCCAAAAGAGTTTTTTTTTTTTCACAGTGATACAGAAGAACCTTTCAGTGATCAGTTGATAAAAGAGCCATGAAGAACATTTTAATAATCTAAAGAACCTTTTTCCAGTTTAAAAAAAATGGAATGGAAAGGTTCCATGGATGTTAAAGGTTCTTCATGGAACCACTGATGACAATAAAGAACCTTTATGTTTTAAGAGTGTACATTGTTTTCTCAGCTAAACCTCTTTTGTTCCTCTGTGAATGAACTGAGATCAGCTCTTGGCTGAGTAATGTCATAGACAGGAGTCTTCAGGGAGGTTGTTATGAGTGTGGTGGACCTCAGCTCCAGCTGTAAACGGGACATTCTGGAGGGAATTTTCTTCATCCCTTCCACACAGCTGCAAGCTGGCGTAGGGTGAGGCTGTTATCGAGAAGCTCTACGATGCATTTCATTTAAATGTTTTGCATCAGCGCTTCTTTGGTTTAGAGTGCCGTAAGGGTTCTGTGTTAATTATCAGTGTAGAGGGTGTTATTAGGAGCAAAAGGACTTGTTCAATGAGGGCAACACAAAAAGTGGGCGAGCTCTTAACATTCCTGACTGGATTTTCTGCCCCATTCAGATGTCCATCGTCTGCCAGTGCATAGACAACATTCCTTTGTGAAAAACCATGGTGCTTGACGACCTGGGACGCTCATTGATATTAGCGAGGGGTTCATAAACAAAGTGTATAGAAGGGTTTGCCCGGGCATGCTTGTATTTAAAGAGAAATCAAATAATCATACCTTTACTCCCCTTGGGTGCAGATACACAGGGAACTATTTCAGTTATGCGGTACAGCAGTTTGTCACTCACGCCATACATGCTGAGGCCAGGTTGCTTTAACCTAGACCTGCCAGAAGCTGGCAGGCTTCAAACAATAGGTAATTTGTGATACTTGCTAAGAAAAACATCACTATTGCTATTGCTATTGCTTATACTTGGGGAAATGAAACTTAAAATATGTCAGTGCCATTGTTTTGTCTCAAGATGGACACCAGTAATGTTTTTTTTTTTTCTAAGGCACGTTTATAAAAGCTACTTAAATGCCCTAATTGAACTAAGGCCTAATCCTGGCTTAACAGGCCTAAGCCCTGTCTGTGAAACCAGGTATTCTAGAAACTTGACAGTGGGCTTGTTTGACTTAGCAACTGCCCAGAACTCCCTAGAAAGCACATAGAAACACACTGTGACCCTGTTTACATCTGGTATTAAGATGTTTTGAAGTGTTTTGGTCGATTGGATCACAAGTGGACGAGGCAGACATTCCCATTTTTCGATCTAATGGACGAAATAAGATCACACAATTTACACATAAATGTGCACGACGTAAAAACATACGGAGAGTGAGTGAGTGTTAGCAATCAGGAATGTTGAGAGAACATTGTGCTTGGTACGTTTTTTTTGTCTTCAAACCAAATTTGGGTCTTCAGCTGACAAAGTTTAAATCCTATCTGGTTAGCTCCCTTACCATAATGTTTACGCGTTAGGTCAGAAGGTGGAGAGTAGGTGGTCTTTTGCGCTGTTCGAACACATTTGACCACACGAGCGTCTACACTACTAAAGCAATCCGGTCTAATACGTTTTCCACTCTGGAAGTGGTCGAAATTGGACAAGCTCAAAACTTTTTAGACCCCGTTTACACCTATATTTATTGTCGTCCACTTGTGATCCGATCGACCAATGCATCAAGAACACCTTAAGCCCGGAACACACCAAGCCGACGGTTGGCCGTCAGCAGTTTTTGTTTGTCGGCCGACTAAGTTTTCTCAGTTTGTTCTGCACTGTCGGCTAAAGTTGGTCCTCCTCAACTTTTTTTCGCCCGTTTTGACATGTTGAATCAGCATCGGAGCTCGTCGGGCCATCTGATCATTCTGGGGTGCGCTTCCCAAAGCCAACTATGGTCACAAGTTCCATCATTACAATAGAGTTCAATGGAACGTGCGACCATAGTTGCCTAATTATGTTTTTGGGAAACACACCCCTGATTGGCTGTTCAGCTACTGCCACCTGCTGGTACAGAAATTTTACATTTCTTCTTATGCAGGCGCAGAACGGACATGCTACTTGGCTGTCTGGTGTCAAGCGTCGGTTTGCTATGTCAGGGCAACTTTGGACCCAGATGCTGCCGACGTGCTCCCGCAGTCTGTTTTCGTCGCTACTAGTTCGTCGGCGTCGGCTTGGTGTGTTTCGTGCTTTAGCAACCACATTGCAATGCCCTGGCAACCATTCCCTGTTGCAAAATGTTTTAATTAAGCCTAAACTGGTTTGCTGGTCTTAATTGGTTGTCTGGACTGGCTGGTCTGTTGGCTGGATTTAGACAATGAAAAAATCTAGTTTTAAGCAGTTATATACATTATGTTGATTGTACATTCTACACCTTGTTTCACATTTACAGATCTATTTTAAAGGGATAGTTCACCCAAAAAATGAAAATTCTGTCATTAATCACTCACCCTCATGTTGTTCCACACCCATAAGACCAATAATGAGTCGCGTTCTGATGTAGAACCTGGAAGCACTGGACGTAAACAACGTACTGTATGAGAATGACACAGAAGAGAAGGTATAATCAAAAATTTGTGTTCAGAAGATGAACGAAGGTCTTACGGGTGTGGAACGACATGAGGGTGAGTGATTAATGACAGAAATTTCATTTTTGGCTGAACTAACCCTTTAAGATAAACTGTTCATTTTAGTTCTTTTATATGTATTTTACATGTGAATAAATTCAGTGAAATGCTTTGTGGAATGTCCCTGTAACAGGCAGTTGAAGGTCATTTAGAGCATCTAGATGCAATTAGTTTCTCTCGGCTGAATTATTCTGTGCTAATGTAAAGCTCCAAATCCCAGTCATATCCTGCTCCGCACATGCAGCCTGTGTGTTTTTTATTTTGCCATGACTCCATCATGCCTTATCCAACACGTAACGTGGTTTAATCAAAAACAAATGCATTTGCCTGGGCTCTGAAGGGGGCTCAGACAGCTGAGAGACCACTGGTGTGAGAATGCTATCTGTTGTGTAGCTGACAGGCAGGCATGTGAGGAATCTGCTGGTGAAGGGAGCAGCTGGGGTGGCCAGATTTTGAGGAAGGAGGTGTCTCTCGCTCCGAGGGCACCTGTCTCAGTGAAAGGCTCTCTTATAGAGCGCAACAGGTGTTGGCAGAGCGGTTAAGCTCTTCGGTTAAAGCGTACACTCATTCGCTGTTATTGACTGTCAATTCCGGAGGCCGGCCGGATTGAAGGTCACAGCCATTGGTTCCCCTTCGTGAAAGAGGCACTGTGATCGTTTCCTTCCTGCCCTACCCTGCGCAGATCCGCTCTATATAACAGCTCAAAGACGCCCTTTCAGTTCCCGCATGGCACGTTACCCTCATCTCGCTCCCCTGGCTTACTCTCAAATGTGTCAGCGCAACACAAACTCGCGCTCCCACGTCCTAACCCGGCTCAAAAGTGACACTGATCCTATGAAAGAGGACGGAGAAAGCCAATTCCTCATCTTTAAGGCCAGGCGCGTTGATTGTTTTTTTTCCGCTGGAGATGAGAGAGATGTTAAAGAGCCTTTTTGTACTGATTTTTGGAGAATTTCATGTCCTTTTGTCTCTCTATTTTTTTTTTTTTTTTTTTGGCTTTTGAAAAAAAAACCCAACAATGGTAATTTGATGATGTACACATCTTTATTTTCATTAATCATTATAAAAACTTATTTATTTATTCAGCACAATTCATGACTCTCTAAAATACTTGATTCTGATTGGTCAATCACATAATTCTGTGGTAAAATGACCACTGTATAACCATATTATTAACCACCATCCCACACAACGGATTTTCTACTTAGTTGTGCTAGCATCATGTCTTGCATGTCACTTTCTTGCGTAATATAATTTAAACTCAAATCAATATTTATTTGTATGTTTGTTTTATTTCAGTAGTCAATTCATTGATTTTTTTTTAAAATAGGTTATTTATTTATTTATAAAAAAATTTAAAGATTTATTGAAATATTACAAATATTATTATACCATATGACAGTCTGAAATTACCTTGATGTGTCTTTTCTGTGAAATTATTTTCTTGTCATATGTTATTAAAATATGAATAATAATAGGCCTATAATAATAATAATAATAATAGTTAATTATTATAAATTACATCATATTTTTTATATTTTAAATATGTTAATATACTAATATATCAATTTTTAATGTCATAATTGGTTTTATTGTATTAATATGATTTTAAATATTAATTTAAAACTCCTTGACTATTTTTAAATATATATATAATGTATATATTACTTAATAAAAAGATTTAGAGATTAAAAATTTAATTTACTTTTTCGTTTTGAACTACTACCTTGACATTTTAATGTCCCACGAAAATCATTTGTTTTATATGTAAATGCATTTTTATTTAATTTTTTTGTTTGTCTGTGTGTGTGTATATATATATGTATGAATGTATTCTAGCTAGGGCAGGTCCGAATACCATTTTTTGAACTTCGGTAGTAATCCATAACGAATATTCAAAGCTTCGGAAGGAGGGGTCTGAGCATATTCTTCTCCTTAATAAAGGCAGTGTAACGAGTAGAAATATGGTGTGGCCCCTTTAAGAGCTACACGCTCCCGGTTGAATTGTCGATCTGCATTGTATGTGCGACTCGAGCACCATGTATATGTGTGTTATTTCTGTTTTTCTGTTGCTCATTTGAAGTTATTTTCTTTATTAAGTAACTCTGTGGACGGCATAACATTTTGTGACGGACAGTTACACGAGTTTCATGGGGAATAAAGAGCCAGTTGTGAAATGTCAGTCGTCTCCATGAAGTCTGTCTGATATCAATAACTCTATGCCTATTTGCTCAGTACACCACGCGTTACAGCTGGAATCTCTGTGTCTGTCTGTATGTTTGCATTTTGATTATGTCGAGAACCGTTCATCCAATCGACTTCACACGTTTGAGTTTTAACAAGCTCCTATATTTCGCAGTACATTCAATTAGATTCATAATAACGGATAAAAAGGCTAATACGTTTTTTTCTATCATTCTATTTTCCACAGTGTCAAAGCAACGCAACATAACCGATAATACAAGCTCATGCAGTTGTGCGCTTCAGACAGAGAATACTCCAGTTGCAGGGAGCACATGGGTAGGCTAAGAAGAATCAAATGTATTTAAGTATAACATTTTATATATTTATATATATTTAAGTATAATAGGTTCCTTCAACTGTCCATCCTAATAAAAATGGCTAGGCTATATAAGATCATTGTAAAAAAGAGTATATTTCGATTTAAACATATTCAAGCGTGAATGAGCACCGTTTCGCGTGCCGTGTGGGGGATGCCAGGTGTGTGAAAAAACAACCCCCCCCCCCCCGAATATTCAAATCCCAAAATTGAAAATCGAATACCAACCCACCCGAACAAATATTTGAATAATCGAATATTTGGATTTGAATTCTAGCGCTGTCGAAAGCTATTTTTTGATGCTTTTCTCATTTAACACAATAATGACTTTAAATTATCTTTTGAGGGTAATTTCTCAGCCAAATTTGATGTGTGATTAATTTGCGATTAATTAATCGCCACATCATGTAATTAATTGAATAAAAAAATGAATGACTTGACAGTCCTAATTTATTCATTTATTTCATAATACATTGGTCCAGGCACAAAAAAGTGAGGGTTGCATCACTGACCTTTATACATCCTAATATATATCAATAAGAACACCCCACCACACACAGGGAACGGCAAGGCCTATGAGGGAGAGAGAGCGAGAGGATTGTGTTTCCACTCAATGTGAGGACACACTGCCTGCGCTGTGGGATGATGGCGAGCACAGGAGTTCTAGCATGTTCTTATCAGATACATGAGTGCACATCTAGCTTCCTAACAGACTCGCCGCTCCCTTACACACACACACACACCTCTCTCTCCGGCATTAAGAGCCTCACCTTCACCCCGTTACCATGGCCACTGAAGTTCCGGGCCTAGCCAATCGGTGGCACCGCTGACGAGTGAGGCGCACACACACAGCATCCCTGATGAGGTGCTGACGAGCCGCCCTCTCTGCTTTCTCTGACTGTCTCCCTCTAATCAATGAACTCAAAGTAAAAATCACATTATAATTACATAATCCTCCTACATAGGGAGTCACTGGGTTTAACGTTGGTTTTAAAACTTTTTGAAGTCAGGAACTGCGAGACAGGTGGAGAACACTCAGGAGGTGTTGTCTCGGTATGCTGGAGGTGACTCATCATGTATTGGGTGCGTAGTTTGTTTCCACAAGCACGCGGTGACTCAGACAGCCGATAACGAGGGTAAATTCTTTTGCTTTCACATATAGCGTTTCACCCACTTTCCAGTTACTTTTACTGACTCAACTGCATTATAAACTTTAATGCGGCACGTCACTGTCCGTATCTGCAGCCGCTAGTGGATATTCTCACCCACTCTTTCAGAACGGTTCTTGGTCACATGAGGAAATGGATGGTATAATTAGACGGTGGAACTGTGCTATTGGGGTGTGGTTGAGTTTTTTCCTGGAGTGTCTATGGAGTTGAGCTAAATCAAGCCTCCCACACAACATGCACATTTGTTTATTCTTTCAGCACCTGGTACTGTACACCGTCTCATGCAGAGACGCACAATGAAGAGCTCTGTCGCTCTGGCGTGTCAAGTCTTACTTACGAAGTTAATTTAAGAGTTTATTTAAGCCATCTTTTGTGAGGCTTAATACCACTGGACTCACTGAGAAGAAGCTTTTGTGTTGATGCTCAATACATTCACTCACTAGATGACAAGGCAGCTATTTGTTTTTTTTATTCACTCACTAAATGAGGGACAATGCAGCATTATGAAGAGCTGATGATACATGGAATATGTAAGATGAAAATAGATATCAAAATAGATGAAGAACTCATAGGTATACAAAATGGCGTGAATTTTTTTAGTTCACTCTTGAAGAAAATCTGTTACATTTTAAGTTTAAAATTTAAGCAGTTGTCACTGAAAATCTTTTTTTGCTTTTACAAGTAAGCAGAGTAACAGGAGATTACTGGAAAGAGATTTTGAGAATGGGAAATAAAAGTAAATAAATAAATAAAGGGACTGTTGAAGATTATAAACGGATAAATGGAATATTAAATTAAACAGATAAATAAATAATTGAATGTGCTGTATAAATAGACACATGTAAATAAATAAATGGATTATTGAAATAAATAAATTAAATATGTGCTATGAAAAAATAGATATTCTTAAATTATTATTAAAATGAATAGATTAATAAATAATTTCATGGACTGCTTAAATACATTTAAATTGAGTAAATAAATAAAATAAATAAATTAAATATATTGTGAAAATGAATGAATAAATAAATAAATAAATAAATAAATAATGAGACCATTTGAAGAAATAAGCAAATAAATGGACTATTAAAATAAATTGATAATAAATAATTTAATGGGCTGTATAAATAAACGGACAAATAAGTGTAAATAAATAAATAAATAAATAAAATGATTATTGTAATAAATAAAATAAATATGCAGGCTAAGAAAAAGATGCATAAGTATATTATTAAAATGAATAGATAGATAAATAAATAATTTAATGGACTTTTTAAATAAATGTAAATTAAATAAATAAATAAATGGATTATTGAAATAAATTAAACATAAAGACTATGCAAAAAATCTATAAATATATTATAAAAATGAATAGATAAATAAACAACTTAATGGACTATTTAAATGCATTTTAAATTGAGATTAATTAATAAAATAAATAAATAGATAGATAAATATACAGGCTACAAATAAATAAACATATTGTAAAAATAATACATAAGGGGACTATTTAAAGAAATAAGCAGATAAATGGACTATTAAAATAAGTACATAAATAAATAATTTAACAGACTGTATAAATAAACAGACAAATAAGTATAAATAAATAAATGGATTATTGGAATAAATAAATATACAGGCTATTAAAAAATATATAAATATATAATAAAAATGAATAGATCAATAAATAAATAATTTAATGGACTATTTAAATATATTGAAATGGATTACTGAAATAAATCAATAAAGAAATGAATAAGTAAATCAATAAATAAATCAATATTTTTGAAAAAAGAAACTGCGGAGTGAGACGTAAGACATGAAACTGCAGCGCTAGGAAATTGATTGCCTGGTACAGTGGCCAGTTATACAAGTAGTCATTATCCATCAATATTTTACCACAGAATGATGCTGCTGACCAGTCAGAATCAAGTATTTTAGAGAGCCATGAGTCACTGTTGTGCTCTTAGGAGAGAAAAGTCTGTCCTTCGCAGGCTAATGACAGACATTTCTGCCTGATAAGTATTTGTTGGTCGGGATTATCTGTCCGTTCCACCTGCTGTCATGGTAGAACAGCGCATGACATTCAGGAAGGTAATCCACCCATCCTCAGTCACCAGCGCTAAGGATTAGCACGCTTGCTAATTTGCCTCTAGCGAAACCCACGGTTGTGGAGTCTGTTTTGTGCCCTCAAGTTCTGTTAGTTTTTAATTTTTCAGTCCAGAAGCCAGCCTGGTGTGTGAGGCAATTTTAAGATAACGGAAACTGTGTCAAATTTTATTACTTATTTTATGGTACACACAATATTTTGAAGTGCCGCTTCACTGTGTAGACTAAAAGGAATCGATCAGGATCAGTGCATTTGATATGCACCCTCGTATTTGCTGGTGTCTCTTTATAAGATCATATCTCCAGTTGCATTAGCTCCTTTATCTTTTGGACCTGACAACAAAGTCGAGAACATTTAGAGCTGCCCATAAGCTTCATATCTTACATCCAGAGCTCTGAACTTGCTCAAAGGCTCTCAAACTTACTTTTCTTCCAAAATAAACCCTTTGAATTTATCAAGCTGTTGCGAGATTATCCAAAAGACATTATAAGCTTGTTCTTAGATCTTCTCATTTTAATGAATTATGTATTCATCACAGAATGAGCTGCGAGGGCTTTTTCTTTTGCATCTAGCCCCATAGCCATCTGAAAACCCAGACCTTTTTCAACATCTCGCCTTCCCACCAACTGGGAAGGGCAAGAAGAGCTCGCAGCAGGAAGATAAGCTAAGAAATGGCTAATCCTGGAGTCCTTTATGCTCATACTTTCCCTACTAATTTCCACATCATTGAATTCACAATCCTTTCAAACTGTTAAGGAGCTTTTTAATTCAGACCGGCTTTGTCTTTTCCGTCTGCCTTATGTCAGTTTTAAACTTTAATCAACTCCTCCAAAGCGACAGATGCATTGTGAGAATTTGCCCTAAATGTCATTTTCATGAATTAAATGCTTTGTAATTAAGCATTTATCACATTCAGGGCTTCATAAGACTTCTCTTGACAGCTTTCAAAAGTGTGTCCACCCACTTTACCTCAATCCTTAGTTGGAATGAACGCCATATCTAATTCGGCATTAACAAAATCAAGACATACAAGCAATAAAAGCAAGAGACATTATAATTTTTTTTAAATTTGTACACACAATTATTTTACTGTGATAATTCCTCATAGTCACACAGTCTCATTGTTTTAAACTATTATGTGAAGCCAGAGACTAAGAAAACGTGAATGAATCATTCAGACTGACTCAGTGAAAAGATCCAACTCAAGACTCAAAACTTTAAAAAAAAAATTTTTTATTTTTTTTTGCACCCTCAGATTCCAGATATTCAAATAGTTGTATCAAACAAATATTGTCATATCCTGACAAACAATACATCAATGGAAAGCTTATTTATTCATATATAAATCTCAATTTAAAAAAATTGGCCCTTATGACTGGTTTAAGTTAAGGGTCACAAATAGGAAATTGCTGCTTTTTTCCCATCAGGGCAGATCAGGGTTGTTATTGTTAACTAAAACCAAAACTATTTAAACAATATTTGTCAATTGAAATATAAATATTAGAAACTTAAATTAAAATTAGAAATGTTGCGTTTGCAGCTAACTAAAATAAGTTTAAATTGAAGCACTAAAATTACTAACTGGAAATAAATAAAAACTAAAACTGAAATAAACAGAAATTAAAACAAAGTAATACTTGCAAAAAGCAAAAACTAATAAAAATAACAAAAGCACAAAATTAAAATGAAATGATAAAAATGAGCTAATTTAAAAAAATATTATTGAAAGCAATAATAATACTAAAATAACACTGGTGAATGTCTGAATACCTTAAATTTACTAAATAGGTTATTTGCTTAGCTTATCTGTTCTTCAAACTAAATTTAAAGGAACAGTCCACCGACGAATGTTTGACTTTCTTTGGAACATAACAGAAGATATTTGAAAAATGTCTGGGGGATTTTGCATACAACAGACATCAGAGGAGTTGTTTTGGACCCCAATGACTTCCAGTGTGTGTGTGTGTTTATATATATATATATATATATATATATATATATATATATATATATATATATATACAATAACAATACAGTTCGGTGTTCCACAGAAGAAAGAACGTCATACAGGTTTGACGTAATTTCTGAGTGAGCTATCTCTTTAAATATAGTGCATGAGTCATACTTTCACTATTTTGACCAGAACATTGTTCAAAAATCACCTTTTGTGTTTCACAGAAGAAAGAAAGTCATACGGGTTTGTTATGACATGAATTCTCATTTGTTGGCGAGCCATTCCTTTAAGACTCCATCATTTATCCTCAGGAGAACTGCTGTTTTCTAGTGTCTTAAATCTTAGGATTAACATAAAACGGAGTCATCCATCAGATGTGCTGGTTATCCGTCCTCTCAGTATCTGGGATTAGTGTGACACTTCTTTAATATCTTCTGTTATTTTTAGAGCCCGAATTCCTCTGACCCCGTCAAAGCCTTCCTTGTGCCCCGTCTTACCCGATCCTGATAGTAAGCGTCACGATGCCCTTTGACAGCGTTAAAAAGGAGGATCGCCGAGGCACATCAAAGCCTTTGGTGCATATGGACAGTATCTATTTTAATAAAGCTGTCAGCACAGGAGTCACACGGTTGCGTTCCTCAGGAATCTATAGCGTTGCTGCCTCCCCTCAAAGCATTTGCCTTCTCATGGATGAACGTTCTGCAAACATCTGCCCTTTACAGAGGAAGCTAAAATTAGACTTGCCGTCTGTAATTAAACAGCAAAAGCAGCCTGTCGGAGAAACTTTGTTTGCCATTCATGCCATTTTTCATGATTGTGTGCCAGCGTGTACATATGCATGCGTGGTTATGTAGGAGGGAGAAAGAGAGACGCAAACAAAGGAAATGACAGTAAAACGAGTGGGAGAAAGCTGAAGAAAAGGAGATGACATTTCGAGTGAACATCAAAAGCAGAGGCTGTGGCCATTTCACATCTGCACTTGACTGCAGTTTTTAGCACCTCTACACGGGCCAGTGTCTCCTTCTCACATGTGTGCAAAGTCTAATGGAGAAACGCTCCTTAAGCACTTTGAACGTTCACATATGAGATCAGGCTCTCCCTACTGCTCTTTCAAGTCACCATCAAAGCTCACCAGGAACCATTATACTCGATTTGACACCTTTCATAGGCTCTCCACATCCAGGTCTAATGCCAGGCCCCATTTACGCCTGGTTTTAGCATCTGTCTGTCTCGGAGATCTTATCAGGTGGACAGCACTAGGTCAGATGTGTCTTGTGAGAGGCTTTAGGAGATGTTTAGGACCATCGCTGCATTTATAGTGTGCACTGTTACACCAGTTTGTCCTTGAAGGATTGTCTGCTTATGTAACGTGCAATAATTATGCCAAAAAACAGTCACAGAAATATGTATTGTATGTATGTATTTAATTTAAAATTTAATTTAAAATTCTCAAACTTGCATACAGACATACATTTTGAGGTAGTCGATCATTCCTCACAGCCTGTTTTATTAAGTTAGCAGCTATAAAAAAGTGAAAAAAAAAAAAAAAAAATACTATTAAATTATTACTATTACTTTATTAAATACTATTAAAGTGTGAGTTTTAACCTGCATTAGCACACAGATTTGACAAACTATGTGATTATCCCTCTGCATGCCATAAGGTTTCCAACCCCTGGATTAAAACATATTATTTATATTTTTTCACCTTACAAATTATATTTAAAATGTTCAGAATTACAATTTGAGTGAATCTAAGACAATTATATTGTATTATATTATTAGTATTAGTATTATTAATATATAATAGTATATATTATATTTTTAAGTTTTTAGAATTTCAGAATTCAAAATGTATTATATTGTATTATATTATTAAAAAAGTTATTTTTTTTTTAATATTTTATTCCTTTCAAATTATATTTTACTTTTACATTGTATTATATTATACAAGTTTTAGATTAATTATATATATTGTTTAAATCATTACAAATTATACATTTTCAGAATTACAAATTGAGTGAAATTAAAAAAATTATATTGCATTATTATTAAAATATTAATTATATTTTTATATTTTTGTCTTTAGAAATTATATTTTACATTTACATTGTATTATATTTTCAAAATAAAATATTAGATTATATATTTTTTATTATTACAAATTATACATTTTCAGAATTAAAATTTAAGTGAAAATATAACATACTGTATCATTATATATATGTGTATATATATATATATATATATATATATATAATAATACATTATATTGTATTATATTATTAAAATATTAGAATAGATTTTTATATTTTTTTCTTTACAAATTATATTTTACATTTTCAGAATTACAATTTGACTGAATATTTAATATTAGTTTCATAATGTTTTAGTATTTTAAGGATGTCCTTTTGCTTTAATTACAGGAGCACTAAAGCTGTATAAGCACCACAAGTTTTTTGGATGAATATTTGAACCTACAAACCTACAAATAGTGCAGAATCTTACAGAACTGGACATGTTGGTTCTGCTGGACTGAGCTGGGATGAGTTGATGGCAGGGGAGGTAAACGAGTGGCATCTCCATCAGGACTAATAGCAGCCCAGTGCAGATCATTTAATGAGATGGAATTGATTTTCCTGTGCCTCCCTCATGCATCTGTACTCTAACCAATTACATAAAGAGACTCCCTGAGTGAGTTTTTGCTCTTGAAACCTCTTACAGCTACTTTCAGATGTTGAATTCAAGGTTAGGGTGCCACTAGACTGGCCTTGAGATATTTTACTACACTTCGGTGCTCCCTAAAAAGGAATTCATGCATTTAAAATTCATTTGAATATTCATTCACATTCAGTTCAAATTTACCTGAGCTCCTGCTACCTGAATACTGTTGTTGTCATTCCAGTAATTGTGAGTATAGATTTAAGTGTGGATTGTCATTGAGGTCACTCTGTATCACTATTGAACGTGGTTTCCATTACTGTCAGCAAGGCAGAAAATCTCTCTTAGGCCATTATAGTGTATGAGGATTAGAGGTCCTTCAAATGTTCAGTCACTCATCTAGTTGCACAGACATTGCTAAAAGCATGCTAATAGACACAGGTCGAGTCTAGTAAAAAACAGTGGGGACTTTAGTAGAATATGAAGGTTTGGAGTACTTTTATCACATGGCTCTTTTACAGCAGCTCTTCTACCTGTACTGTCTCCTCCAGGCATCATCATCATTGCTGATAGATGAAGTATATTAAGCTCTTAACATCAAAAAACCTTCCCATTGAAGATTCTGACTTCCACTCTCTCCATTCTGTCACATATTTTTTTTAAAGTACACTTGCCATCAGTATGAATAAGAACATTTAACATATTTCTTGTAGATAATCTTTGCAGATACAATATATTCAGAAGTTGTCTGCATCAATATTATTATTAGTATTATTATTGCAGAAAAATATCAGGAATACAGGAAAGAAAACAAACAATTCCATAGTTTCATAATAATAATAATAAAAACAATATGTCTAATTTTTAGGAGCACAGTAGCATATAATTGGCCTAAAAACTAACAAACATGGGTACATGTTTACATGACAACAATGTACTAAAAACTGAAAAGTTTTCCTTTGCGTTTTTCACGTCAACGTTATCAAAACGATCCCCGTTCACACGGATTCATGAAAATGACTAAAAACACTGTAATATTAATGCCAGGCCAGTAGTTGGCGATGTCACTTTGTAAAGAAACACTACACACCTATAGACTGAACATGCACCGTTTTCACAAATTCACTTTTTTTGTAGTTTACACGGAGACGATAACGAAAAACTTGCACTTTGAATCCCGTTTTCAAAAGTTTGCCTTTTCCGGCCCCCAATATGCCGTTGACGTGTAAATGAACGGCCAAAACGCACAAAAAGTTTCCAGTTTTTAGTTGAAAATGGTGTCGTGTAAACAGCCCTTCAAAGCCTCTAAAAACTCTCGTTTTGATTTTATTGGGTCTTGAGGAGTAAATATATCTTTTTTTTAATCAACTTTATTATAATGTAGATTATGGTAGTAATATGACCTTTCTAAAAAGACTGATACATCTTTGAATACGGAGGGACTGTGTGAATCACAGATGGCTTGTCTCAACATTGTCAGCGGAGAGAGTGATGAGAAAAGTGTGGAGAAAAACTGAAGGGTTTTGCGTAAGCATGATCCCATGTGACCCATGATGCTACTTGTGTCACATAGCAGCACAGAATTTTGACAGGTCGTTGCCCACCATTGCGATTTCGGAGTTGTGCCAGACACCACCACACACTTCCTACGATGAGTGCGTCATCATAAATTTACAGTTGATTCAGCTTCTCCATGCACAGGATTTGCATTATGAGTGCATGTAAAAACATATCTGCAATGTTTTGAATCAAGGTCAAGATTATTTGACATGGTTATTGTAAATTACATGAATAATGACATTCAATTAAAAGGGTAGGCAGCAGTGAGTAACAGTACTGGTGTTAAGTGCCCAGCTCCTACAGTGTTGTAAACCAACAGACAAGGTAGATTTATGATGGTCAAGCCCTCACAATCTAAAAGCTGTCACGGTGTTCTGCTGACCTGAGCCTGCCGGCGGAGGTTTGTGATCTTCACAGTCAGGTGGGTGGAGTGATCTGATACACTGTTGTCCATCCTAAATGTCAAGTCAGAAACTTTACTGCCTTTGTAGTTTGCTTTTCTGTGCTTTTTCACTGTTAATAGAGAAGGTAAAGAGTCAATGGGAGATAATTGGGAAGAGAGAGCAGGAATGAGGGTGAAACTTAACCTGCATATCTGGAAAATAAATTCACATTTGAGGTATAAAGCCACAATTACAATAAATAAAGTCACATTTTTGAGATATAAAGTCACAGTTACAAGAAAAAAAGTTGCAGTTCTAAGATCTGAAGTGACAAATAAAGTGATAATTACAAGAAATAAAGTCACAATTATGAGAAATTGTTGCAAATGTCAGAAATTATGTGAAAAAGATGAGAAATAAATTTGCAGTTATGGAAGTCATACATTTGTGAAAGTTGCAATTATGAGATATAGTCACACTGTGAGATATAAAGCTGCAATTACAAGAAATAAAGTGATAATTACAAGAGAGTCACAAATGTGAGAAATAAAGTCATAAATGTGAGAATGCTACAGTTGTGAGAGATACAGTCGCATCTGTGTCGCAATTACGAAAAATAAAGTCAACAATATTTACAAGAAATATAGTTGCAATTGTGAGATCTAAACTGACAATTACGAGAAATTAAGTGATAAGTGTGAAAAATAAAGTCGAGAAATTGTTGCAAATGTGAGAAATACAGTGAAAACGATGAGAAATAAATTCACAATCAAAAGAAATAGTTACAAATCTAAAAAAAATAAATAGAAATAAGAGAGAAATAAAGTCATAATTACGAGAAATAAAGTTGCAACTGTGAGATATGAAGTCAATCCATTTTTCTTTTTTTGACTGTGAGATGGAAATAGGTTTTATAGGAAAGTTAGTAGTGAAATGAACAACAAAACATTATTTTGTAAGATCTGAGATATCACAATTCTGGTTTGCTCTATCCAAATGAACATCTTTTCAAGGGCAGAGATTCATTTAGCTGTCTTTAACCGTATTCAAGTGCACTTACTATTCATGTCTGTTGAATCAATGACTGTAGCCCTCCATACAATTCTGTGACAGAAAGAGAGAGATATTTCTTCATAAAGAAGGCAATTAGATTCACTCTCTGCTTTTCTAAGGTTCCCTTTGTTGAGCTTTCTCTACAGTGATTGGTCACTTCCCGGTGGCCTGCCTGTCAAAAGCTATGTAGAAGGTGTGAGTGCAGTGTTGTGACGCCTGTCCTCATCTATATCACTTTGCCAACGGACAGCTTACTAATCTGACCTGCGGGTCACGGAAGAGACTTTAAGGAGCTTGGGAGGCAATCAAGAATCATTGATGAGAAGTGAACAGCTCCGTTAATACTACATAGCTGAACTTAATGTACCCACGGGATGTAGAAGATGACGTTCAAGGAGAGATCAGAGGGATGTAGCTCTGTGTTAGGTGAAGGGGGAAAGACATGTGTAATGAGCCTGCAGGCACTCTCGTCTGTCCTGCTGTTACAGCACATGGACCTTCGTCTCGATTGGTCGTCCTTCTAGAAGAGCATCTGTCAGGCTGGCCTACGTGCTGGATGAAACTGAGCTTTCACTTATTTAAAAGGGGCAGTCAAGTAACTTAAAAGCATATTGTGTCTGCCGTTTTGTTTTGTTTTGTTTCATTTTATGGAGCCACGGACATGACGTACAGGAAAACAATACTATACTATACTAAATCATGCGCATGATTTATTAAATCGAGGGAACGAATGAGTAAATCGTGCGCACGATTTAAATTTTTTTCTTGCATGTCATGTGCGGGGGTCCGTATTTTTATTTTATTTTATTTTATTTTATTTTATTTTATTTTATTTTATTTTATTTTATTTTATTTTATTTTATTTTATTTTATTTTATTTTATTTTATTTTATTTTATTTTATTTTATTTTATTTTATTTTTTATTTTATCTCAAGTTAACATTAAATTTGACAGTCCTAAATATATAGTTTCCACAGACTTATTTTGTATGAGGAGCATTGAAATGTAAAGGTGTGCAATTTATTTACTGAAATGTGGCAAGTTTGTATATGTGCAAGCATGAATAATATTGTTTGTTTGGTTTAAAGCGAGACTAGTGTGACTAAATGATGGCAGAATTTTCATGTTTAAGTGAACTATCCCTTTAACTCAAATCTGTCAAATCAGCACTCTTTGTAAAGTTAAGAGAAAGCCATGTGAGGCTTTCAGAGCATAGAGAAGGGGCCAAGCATCAAGGATTTTGAAGTGTTTCTTTCATACTCGCTTTTGCTGATGTTGTCCTACGCTAACACTAATACAGCACTGAAGCAGAATGATGAGTGAACAAATGAGTCAGTGCCTCAGAGTCGATCCGAATTAGAGACGTTCAGCAGATGAACGTATAGCTGCTGGGGTTCTCTTCCTCTCTGGAAGGAATCAGTCTGACAAGTCATTTATTTACATGGTAAGAAATGAGAGCATCCAGTTTACCTTCCCCACCTCTTTCTCTTTCTCATATTTGTTCATCAGTCAAGGGGCAGTACTCGGTTGTAAATCAGAGCACATCTGAAAAAGCTGAACAGTCCCAATGGAACCACATTGATGGTCTAGTAATATAGTCCAGCATGCTTTTGCACTAGTAGGTCTGTCTCTGGTGGGTAATTGATTGACTTTTTTGTTAAAGCCTGTTGTATTAATTGTAGTCCTACTGACACTGACCTTAATGGATGTTGCTGCCGTCACCTCGGGCGTTAAAACCCTTTCCATCTGGCCCCCAATCAGCCCGGGACAGTCCACGTCATGTGACATATTCTTTTTATTTTAGGTGAACCATCAATGGAGATGGTGTAGCCTTAATTGTTGAAAAGTCAGGGAATCATTTATTATTGACTTAAAATAAATGCTGTGTGATAGTGTTGGTATTTTTAACTAAAACTGTAACTATTAAAAATCATTTTTGTTGATTTTCAAATAAAGCTATAATGTTAGCGTAAATTAAAGCTAAATAGAAATTTAAAAAATGAAAACTAACAAAAATGACAAAATCGAATAACAAAACTTAAAGATGGGAAGGTAGCCAGGGTTTTCATAAACACTTTTTGTTATACTAGTTGAAACTATCTTCTCATTCTCTGTGAAATTGCCTACCTTAAATTAAAATGATTGAAAATATTATAATAAAAGCTAAATATAATTTAAAATATTATTAAATACTATAATAGTATATAAATAATACTAAAATAAGGCTGGTATGTGGCACATTCATAAGCACTGTTTAATGGCCTCTATATATACTGTCTGTGGGCAGTAACAGGCTGTAGAGGAGCCGTATTAACACATCTCTCGGGACCGCTTCCACAGATGGGCCTTTTGGATCCTTTTTATGTAAATAACAGTGCTGTACAGTAGGACACAATGACACACACACACCTCCCCCTGCGCCCGTCACTGCTATCTGCAGTCACTTTCATTATTTACCATGTGAATATTTCATGGTGACATCAGTGTTCTGGACGGCCTATGCTGCCAGAGGGGCCCCGTTAATGAGGCACGACGCCCCTCTCAGCTGGTCGCCTCACAGCCGGGCTAAATCTCATGTCTTCCTTTTTCTTCTTTATGTCCCACCACAGCGTCTTTCTCTTGGCTGCTTTCAGCGTTGTTGTAAGCAGTTCACAACTAGGGTACATAATTAACCTTCATCCTTAAAAAAAGGGGCGAGGAGCCCAGATTAGGGCACTCCTCCAGCCAGACAGAAAGGCAATGTTTAGTGGTGCTTGCCAAGGCATGATTCACTATTACTGGTGCGCATACTTAAAATGAGGGATTTGAACGAACCCATAATCCTAAGTATTAGGCTTCAGTGTGTAAATCATCTTGCACCATTGTTCTACGGACATGAATAGCGCTAATTTTTTGTCCCATCTAATAATTTATTTAAATATACTTTCAAATGCAATTCATGCATACAATAACTTAAATGTACCTTTTCTGTGATGTTTTTTTAAAATGATTATTTCTGTATTAAAATTAATTCCGGTATACCTTTTGAGGCATAAAATAAAAAATGTCAGGATGATTCACCTATCCTGATTTTGTAATGAAAAAAAAGAAAGAATAAAATTTTTGAAAATGACTTTTGACAATCTTTTATTATTGTGTCTTAGAAAAAAAAAATATTAAAACAAAAATGCTTACTACTTTTTGAAATGCTTGTCTGTCATATCAAAATCATGTGGTGTGACCAGTCAGTGTTACTTTAGTATTATTAACATACTATTATAGTATTATTTTTCATATTTTTTTAATATTTTTCATTTATTAACAGTTTTAGTAATCTTATGTGCTTTTGTCATTTTTATTTTTAGGTTTTTTATATTTTTATATAGCTTTGTGTTTTATATTAGTTTCAGTAATTTTAGCACTTCAACTTACTTTCAGTTAATTTCCAAAGAAACATGTCTAATTTCCATATTTTCATCTTATATATTTATAGCTGTTTAATGAAAAAACATAAAACAGGAAATGACATCACTAAGAGACCCCTGCAGACAGTCATGACTGTGTCAAGGTCAATAAGTCACTTAAAATATCAGATAATTTGACCTCTTTTATGACAAGGTTAGTTCAAGTTTTGAAATGTCATGTGGTGCGACTCCCCAAAAATGTAATAAATCATGATATTTGTAAAGGAAAAAAAACATTGGAAAAACATATTTTTATAAAAAACATATTTAAAAAAAAAATACTGTTAAAGATGTATTCAAAGAAAATTGTATTACTTTTTACGTTATGGATCAATTATTTGTATCTGATTTGATCAGTGAAGTTAAAAATATATCCTTCTTTTCTTCTGCTTGCAGTGAGGGGGTCTTCAAGTGCCCGGAGGACCAGCTCCCACTGGATTACGCCAAGGTAGTAATGCACTCAGCACTAATCTCTCATGCATTCTGCTGTAGAACAGATTACAGTTCAATCGCCCACAGTCGTTTACATCCCTGCACTATACAGTGGAGTTACAGAGGCCTCGTTCCGTACAACTTTCCATGAGTGGCTCTGCAAGAGTGTACGAAATGCTAATTTGTCAACAAAGGCAGGCTATGTTTGTGAGTCACTGACTGCCCCAGGCGCTCGCCCCTCGTGCACGCTTCTCAAACCACCCGAGTAATCACACTAATGAACTACCACAGGCCACTCATTTCCCTGGGAATGTGGAAAGGAAGGAAGGAAGGAAGAAATGGACATGACACATAGACTGGCTTGGAATATGACAGAATGTATTTAATGCTGCAGAGTGTGTATATATAATATATAATATATATATATATATATATATCTCAACTCACCATTGTTTTCACAATTTTTTAAAATTCTTTTTATCTAATTTTTACTGAAAATCATTTACAATAATTTAGTCTCAGCCTCGGACCGTTGGCTGAACGTCTGATGCATACGGGACACTTATCTGGAAACACTTTAGGAGTTTCAAAGTTGTCATCTGGTTGGTTGATCTGGTTGGTCGTCCGGGAGATGTGTATGTCACATTCTTTATAGGTCCACTTGGGAACAAATGCTGTGACGCCAAAAGTCATGTTTACAGTCCTGACAATGAGCGCCTACCAAGATCAAATAAATGCTGGATTTTCAAAAATATGTGAAGTTCGTGGCTCCATTGTTGCAGTAAACTTGCACAACGTTCTTGAATGAATAATTGATTTGATGCATGCCGGTCTGTTATTGTAGGGACATCGACTTTAATTTTCACGCCCCTAAACCTGATGCGGAACAAAACTGTGATTGGTTGCGTTACATGTCAGTCAAACGTCTTCTTGGGCAGTCCTTGGACAATGAAATCTGCGATAGAATCCCGACCTTCTGCTGTCAGTCTCAAGGTCTGGCTACGCAAGACTAAGAATCATTTACCATGATAATGGGACATAAAATGTGCATAATTAAAATAAAGAAATATAGCATGATCACATACTGTAACACCAGCCAAAGAATGAGACGGATGATGCATTAAATGTGTTAAAAAATTTTTAATTAAATCATTTATAAAAGATAATTTAAAAAGTGATTAAGGGTTAATCTCAAAATATCCCAAAAGATTAACCCATTGCAAAATATTTCAGTATTTTGAAGTTTAGCTAATTACACCATGCCACATTAAAGAAGGAATTTCACCAAAACTTTACTTAAAGTATTGGCTAATTATTCATTTTATCCTTTAGTTAATTAATCCAGTTGAGCTGGGAAAAATGCCACAAGAGTCGGCGTTCTTTAAAGAGTAATTTTTCTCATGCGGTGCCCCAGAGAGTGAGATTATGAAACCTCAGAGTTCTCCGCAGATGATCAACATACTGTACCTTGAATTTAACAACAGCGATTTTAAAGCTACTCTAAATCAGAGATTTTCATTTAATGGGTTGAGACCTAAAAATTGGCTGCAATACAAATAACTATACAATCGTACACAAAATGCTTCCCAAAACTGTTGTTGCTCAACTGTGCGTTCATTCAGTCTCTATGATTTGTATTTGGCCTAAATTCATCTCCCATTTATCCAAATTTCAGCCCTATTACTGTGTTTTTTAAGCAAACTCTTCTAACATCTGAGTCATCTTCTCATGCAGTGCGTTTGACACGCTTCTGGAAGGGCACATGCACGAAGTTAAACCTGTTCTGTGTTGGAAAGAGCTTTAGCGCACTAATCCGTTGAAACTGTGATTTGCATGAAGTCAGGGGGATAACTCTACTCATCCTGGAAAGCCTGGAGTGCTGCAGGAGGGGTGTCTGATGCTCATGAGGCCTGAACACACACAATTATTGCACAAGCAGTAATTTTTAAAGACCTGACAGCCGCCTAGTCGCCCACAGATTACCCATCCACCTCCGCAGGGCTGTTGTTCTGTGCCTGTCTTTGCCTGTTTGAGGTTGGGTTCACGCCACGTCTCATGTCTCATTTTGGTACACCTACTCTGTCAAAACTATAAAGTGAATAAATACGTTAGCGTTGAAAAGTTTGGAATCAGTGCAATTTGTAATTTTGAAAGAATTTAATACTCAATACTTATTCAGCAAAGATGCATTAAATTGATCAGAAGCGACACTAAAGACATTTATAATGTTACAAAAGATTTCTCTTTCAAATAAATGCTGTTCTTTTGATCTGTCTGTTCATCAATAGAAATAGACTCCTGAAAATGTATCCTAATTTCAACAAAAATATTAAGCAGCACAAATGTTTTCAACATTGATAATAATAAGAAATGTTTCTTGAGCATCAAATCAGCATATTAGAATGATTTCTGGATCATATGACTTAAGACTGGAGTAATGATGCTAAAAATTCAGCTTTGCATCACAGAAATAAATTACATTTTAAAATACATAAAAACGGAAAACTTTTTTTCAACGTAATAATATTTCACAGTACTACTGTTTTTACTGTTATTTTGATCAAATAAATGCAGCCTTGGTGAGAATATATTTCAAAAAAATCTTACTGACTCCAATGCATGGTAGTATAATTGATAGCAGTACATTCAATATCGCCCCTTCTGAGAAAATCGGCGCAAAATAGATTTTATTTGCAGTTTGGTGTTTCCGTGCAGAATTTATATGCAATATTCTAGAATTTGCATAAAAATAAATGGATTTGGAACCCCATTATTAATAATGGTTACCAGTGACAAAGTGCCCTGAACTTAACCAACTTATGCAAATTAGCAGCAACAACAACCAGTGGGAGTGCAGACACTTATCCGCTACCTGGTATACTTTGATAAAGCAGTTTCGGATACAAAAGATTTGCCTTCTTACATGTTATTTGTAACCTGCAAATCTTCCAAAAATTGTTGTGTATATGTGTATATCTTCGAATGCCAGAAAATCTATCAATGAAATTTAATTTGTGTATGTGTGGTTGGGAGGGTGAGAAGGGGGGATGTATGGGAAGACATGGGTGGCGAACGGCCACGTCTACAGTGCTGCCTCACGTGCTGTTGTAACACAGCAGATCTGTATGTGTGTGTGTATGTAAATCCTGCCGGCAGCGGATTTGGGCTGATTGGATGGAGTACCGTCTCATCCTTCATCGACTTTATGGCTGAAGGGAAGATGCAATAGCCACTGGATGCGACGTACACACACAGACGCACGTGTACACACTCGTTTCACGGGGCTCTAGTTGAGGCCATCCATCTCCGTGAAATTGAATTTGATCGTGCAGCAGTGTATTTGTGTTTTTGACAAAACATTATTCTTTTCCCTGTCTCTAAAAAAATCTATTTTACGCTTTGCATTTTTTCATGGTGCATCATAGTTATTTATGTAGAATAACAATATAAAAGCATCAACGTACAACTGAGTATGAATGACCACAAAAGTGGATTTTAAACGTATAATATTTTTTACTGAAGTATTTTTAAACTTAAATTTAGAAATCTTTCTTTAGAAATTAGGCTCATTAAAGATGATTATATATGAAATTTCACTTAAAAGAGATGTTTGTGTACATTTTCTGTTGATTATGGCCACAGTAACTGATGGAGAAGAGCATTATAACCAGACGTATATCTTGAATTTAGACGTTTTTTAAAACCAATTCAGGTATGTGGATTGCAGTCTTGCACTTTATTCATCACAGATCTTGTGGGTATATTTAATTTTGTTACCTAATTTGAATAATTTAATTACTAAACGAAGATCTGAAACAACGGGAACAATTCATTATTAGTGAATTTACAGTGTCAGTATTGACTCAAATTGTGTCTGAATAACAAAAACTGGTTGTAAATTTAATTTATGCAAAAAAAAAACAACAACAACAAAAAATTGAAGAAAATTGCAAAAGAATATTTCCAAGTGAACAATATTGCAACTTCCCGGAAAATAAATATAAATATTTATATTATTATTGCGTATTTGTAATTATTATTTATTTGCATTTTGGTTTCCTTGCAGAGTCTGATATCCCAAAATCTGCATAAAAATATGTGGATTTAGAACCTTAGTATTGACAAGTTGTCACAAGTCGGTGTGGCTTTCCAAATGCACGACACAAAAGATACAAAGTAACAGTCTTTAATTTTACAAGATGAGCACTCAGAATGATAACATAGGCTTTCCACACATTAACAAAGACAACACCGAACAATGAAAAGAAAGAACAGAGGGTTTAAATACACACAGAGATAATTAACAGAACAAGAAACAGGTGTGTAACTCACACCATAGTCAGAAACCATGAAGATAAACTAGTAACAAGAACTCAGGCAAACAGTGACAGGGTACAATGAAAACTAAACCAAAATACAACGAACCTTATCATAACCCTGACACAAGTGTCAGTAATGACTCAAATGATCTGTCAGAATCGCAAAATACCACTGAAAATAATGTGATAAAGATTGTGAAATGTTATGAAAAACTACCCACGTTAGCCAAGTTACACAGTTATTGTGTTTTATGGTCAATCATTGCTGTCATTTCCATGTACTCAAGTACTCACACCCATTCTTATGAATGACATGATTTTAACTAATTATATCAACAGACAATCCCCTTTTAGTGTGGGAGAAGCCACAGGCGTATACTGTGCCATAGTTAATAAGTGAACGTTTAAATCCAGACCTCTGTCCTGTCCTTGAGTGGTTAATATATGAATGTGTTTTAAGAGAGGAGACAGCATTGATTATTGTGTCCTTGGTGTAATGGTGTGTTATAGATCTATCCTGACCCTGAGCTGGAGCAGCAGATACTGGCGTTGGCCATCCGCTGTATTCACAGTGAAGAGGGCTGCCGCTGGACCGGCCAGATGAAACAGCTACAGGTAATGATGCTTTTCTCTTTTTATGACACATTCTCTTTGTCCGGTCGTTTTTTCTGATGCTTTGTAAAAAATAGTTGTCTCCTAACATAGCATCTGTTTGCTATGGCAGTATTGTCTGCTAGCTAGCATTGATTTGTTTGAATGTGTTGTTGTGTTAAAGGGATATTTCACCCTAAATAAAAAAATGATGTCACCTTGAATGTACATTACAAAGCATACTTGTCTGTATCTTTCCCAGAGCCACTTCTCAACCTGCGCTTTCAATGTGATCCCCTGCCCCAACCGCTGCTCTGTCAAGCTAACGCGCAGAGACCTGCCCGAACACCTGCAGCACGACTGCCCCAAACGCAAGGTCAAGTGCGAGTTCTGCGGGAGCGAGTTCACAGGAGAGGCCTATGAGGTATCGTGGTCAAATCACATCCAAGACAGATTGTTATAGAGTGCTGCAGGTCTGTTGTGAAGTACTTGGAAACAAGGATTTTAGCACTCCTGGTTCCGTCAGTGTTTTTTGTTAAATGCCTGAAATATCCGTCTCTAAGACGTCTGCTAAAGAGTGCTTAATTTGGAAAACATCTGTTGTGTAGAAACATCTGATAAACGTTTTAGAAAAAGCAGATTTAAATACATTCTAAATCATGAACATCTTAAAAACATTTTTTAAATGTCTGTTTAACATCTTAGAGACATAATGCAGATGAGCAAACACTCTAAAAATACATCTTGCAGATGTAAAGCAGACATCAAATAGACATCTCTGTGATGTACGTGTGCTGTGGTTAACACAAGTGAAATATATTTTCAAGTTTTATACTATGACAAAATACATTAGTAATGCCTCACACTGAACTTTTGATGTCTTGAAAAAGACACATGCTAACTTCCTATCAAGTGGCTAAATGGGAATACAGAGGATGTCACAACTGATTTGGCTGTGTTTATACTCACACTCTATTCTAATTCAAACTTTCCAACTTTAAATTCAGATTGAAAGAGTTTTTACTTCTGCCATTTGCATTTAGACTCGATCATTTGCAAAGATTATCTTGATGAAAAGAATCATAAACTTTTGTTGGTCACAGAGCTCATTTTCTACAACAATCCAAATGTCAATGGAAAAATCCAATCGACTTTTGTTGAAAGAACCAGGGTGATGCTTCATCTCTGCAGCACGCACTCTATTGTTTGGAATATTAGCCTTTTAGATGCATTAGCTTATTAGCTAAGATGTATTAGCTTTCTTCGATTACTGTCAGTTTGTGCTCTATAATTTGGATTAGTACACAAAGGAAGAGGCCTGTGTGCTTCTCACCATGGTGTAATTCTGCAATGTGTGAACTCTAAGAATTCGTAATTAGCAAATTGGCAGCTTGCTATCGTAGTAGCACAAGGACCGGGGTTGTTTGCTAATATAGTGCCACTCCTATTTTTATACATGTAATTCAAACCTCACAATGTACAAAAGAGGCATTTAAGCCGTTTAATTGCATTTTATGGGAATCTTTCTTTTGTGTGTCGTGGGTAGGATGCAAAATTGCACTAAATTGTTACAGTTTATGATTAAAGAACCATTTTATTTGGGATTTGCTGCTTAATAGCCAGTGGTGATGTTTGTCTCTTTGCGTCATGAAATTGCTTGCAAGGCAGATACTACACAAACATTCTAGTTAAGGCTAGAATACACTACATGCCCTGATTTGAGGTTTGGGAGAGTCGATACTAGTTGCCTAAAAGCCAGTCTGCAGATTTTGGGCAGTTATAGTTGACAAATTTCACAGAAAATCACATAGTATATGATGGGCACAGACTGTTTTTTGCTTCAGACTATGAATCCATCCAGTCAGAGGATATCAAACATGTTTGATATTTTGAGCCAATATTAGAACACACATTGTTTACATTTGTCATTCGTCTCTTAGCAAGGAATTGCATGTTTCTGCGCAAGTTTGTGTTCGAAATGACTTGAAAGTTTGTTAGTGAAACGTTTAATGTATAATGCCCAGTTTTTCTCTGTAACCATTTACAAAGTCGATAAGTGTATGATTCCTAGAGTTCTTACTTTTTGGCATTGATTATATACTCTAAAAATAAAGGTCCCATTAAAGAACAAGTTGGGTTCCTCAAAGAACCTTTCATGGAACAGTTTTTAAAAGAAGATTTTTCTTCACTCTTAAAAAAAAATAAAGGTTCTTTATTGGCATTTACTGTTCCATGAAGAACCTTTAACATCCATAGAACATTTCCATTCTTTTGAAGAACTGTTCACTTTTTTTTGTTTTTTTGGGGAACCAAAATTGGTGATTCTATTGCATCACTGCGAAAACTATAGATGTTCTATAGATGTTAAAGGTTCTTAATGGGACCATTGATGCACCATCTATAGGCCCCCTTTACACTATAAAGACTGTGTCAGGATGGATGTTGATGGTTCAGCCGACAAAAAAAAGAGTGCCACGACAGTGACAAACCAGATAATTTCATTTATGCAGAACCTAAACTAACCTAAATCTTCAACACTGGTTTTCTTTGCAAGCACTGGTATTATCGTCAGAAAATGCAAATCTAGTTTCTTTTCTTCCTCTCACATCTCCATCTCTTTTCATGTCCCTCAGAACCACCAGGGCATCTGTCCACAAGAGAGCGTGTACTGCGAGAACAAGTGTGGCGCAAGAATGATGAGGAGACTATTATCCCAGCACACCATGACAGAATGCCCCAAACGCACGCAGCCCTGCAAGTACTGCGGAAAAGAGTTTGTCTACGACACCATCCAGGTGACCTCCAGCAAACCTCTACACCCAAATCATTCAGTGCTTTGATGTGGCTTCAGCTGTGGTCTTGCATCTGTACGACAGAAAAAATGGATACAAATAGTGTTTGCTTGTTGACTTTTTTTGTGCACACGTCCAACGCCGGGTGCTAATGGAACAGTAGCCGCTCAGTGGTGAATTAAAGGAGTTTTGAGGCTCCACAGGGTGGGATGGCAGTGGGCCTGTGACTACATAAATGCTGGTTTTCATTCTAGATTCTAGGTTTGGTGCCAACCACAGCTTGGACTGGCCTTGCTTCTTTTCATAACACCTGCGTTCACACACATAGAGATATACATCCTGAAAACACTGGGAGATTCAGCAGCCCAGCTAACACACACACTAGCTCTGTTCCAAAACGCTGCCTCACCACATCTGTCATGGAACTTCAAAAGTGACCAAAATGGAGTGTTCTACATAAACAGCAAATCACACAAATAGCGCTCTGCATGAAAGACTAGATTTCTAGGTGATTTCAATAAATTTTGGATGTTAGCATGTTGTTAAGCTAACAGAATGATAGCCTGCTAAGCATAAAATTACACTGAAGCACACAAATTATACTGAATAGGGCTGCACGATTAACTGAAACAAAACCGAAATCACGATATGCCTATAAATATAAATAAATAAATATTGTACAGCCCTTCAAATAAGCACAGCAAACCTGGAGCTTTTCTTTTTTTTTTTTCAAACCACATTTTAGCAATGACAATTTTGTCAGAAATCACATTTTGATACTTTCAGTATTGAAGGAAAAATATGTATAGAAAAATATGTATATTTTTGTTTACATTCATCTTTTTTTCTTATTTTTTCTGTTTACATTTCTCCCATGTTGTCCACCATCTTGGATTTCACTGAGCACAGGGCATTTAAATGGATACATTTAATGCTGCCTCAGAATATGGTTAAAACGAGGGTTAAAATTTGGTTAAGAGGCGGCGTAATTGAGTCACCTACCTTTTTGCACAGAACTTTGTGTTGTGAACGCCTGTGATGCCTTAAAATACTGCCTCTGTAGGCACCCGTAGGTTTTGGAACAGAAAAACTGATCTTTTAATTTCCTTATACAGAGGAGGATTCACATTTCATGTGTTTTTTTTTTTTCTTACTTTATGACTAACATTTGGACTACACTTCAATCCAAAGCCTAAACATTTATCAGTATGCAAACTGAACCCATGACTTTGGCATTCCTAGTGTCACGCTACAGGAACACGAGTGCAGTGACTCTTATAGATGATCTCATGATGATTTCATGAATCCATGCATATTTTAGTTCTCACGCCTCAGTAGTCAAGCTGTTATTGCTCAAGAAATCACAGCACAACTACAGATTCACGTCAATGCTGACTGTTGCCTTTCATCCCCCAGAACCACCAGTACCACTGCCCTCGCTTTCCTGTGCAGTGTCCTAATCAATGCGGCACCCCAAACATTGCACGTGAGGACCTGGCAAACCACGTGAAGGAGAGCTGTGGCAGCGCGCTGGTCCTTTGCCCCTTCAAGGAGGCCGGCTGCAAACACAGAGTGAGTCCTACGCTGTAACTTCACTGCATTCATGTGCTGCCTTATGCAGTTTTCCTTCCTCCACACCTGTAAAAAAAAAAATGTCTGTGTCAGTAAAAAATTTCTTTGAAGCTTATAGTAGAAAACTGTTTTTAAGGATGGGCTGTCCTCAGTGAGATATCATATTTTCTAGTTTTTGAGATCAAGGGAGTTTGGGGAAATAAGTTTTTAATAGACTTTGTAGGCATCACTGTCAACAACTTTACTGGGGCATGTTTCTGGTCTCCTGTCTTTACTTGCATTATAAAGACCTGAGAGTATTGAGGACTAGCGGTGCTAGTTAAAAGGAAAAAAATAAAGAAAAGAAACGATCAATTTATTGATTGAAAAAATAAATATAACTTTAGAAAATATAAATATTATTTTTCAAATGAAAAAAAAACAAACATTTAAAACTTGTTCATCATGTGTAAAAATTTTGTTAAACGTAACAGTAAAATAATAAATATAAGTAAATGTAACAGTAAAATAATTAAATTAAATCACTTTTCAAATTTACAGATAAATAGGCATATTTTAATTGTTTATATAATTCAAGTTTAAGTACTTGAATTAGTTCAAATGTAACAGTAAAATAATTTATTAATAAATCACTTTTCAAACTGAGAAATCATGCATTTTTTTTCTTCTTAAATGTTGCATTTAAAATGATTCATTAATTAATAATGATTTGTTAAGTAATTAATTAAACAGTAATTTAATAAATGGTGTTAAATATGTCTGTTTATTTATCAGTTTAAAAAAGTTGTTTATTTATTTACATTTTTTATTTGTTCATTAATACACATTGTAGCTAAATGTAGCAGCACTCAGTTTTACATTATGCTAATGTAAATGTTCTGTGCTCTGGTTTATAGTGCCCAAAGTTGGCAATCGGACGACACCTGGAGGAGAGCACAAAATCCCATCTAACCATGATGTGTAGTCTGGTGGGGCGGCAGCGGCAGGAAATCATGGAGTTGAGACGTGAAATGGAGGAGCTGTCAGTGAGTCACGATGGCGTTCTCATCTGGAAACTGACCGACTACTCGCGCAAGCTGCAGGAGGCCAAACTCCGCAACAACCACGAGTTCTTCAGCCCGCCCTTCTACACGCATCGCTACGGCTACAAGCTGCAGGTGTCCGCATTCCTGAACGGCAACGGCAGCGGAGAGGGCTCGCATCTGTCCATCTACATCCGTGTGCTGCCCGGCGAGTACGACAACCTGCTGGAATGGCCCTTCTCCTACAAGGTGACCTTCTCCATTTTGGACCAGAGCGACCCGTCGCTGTCCAAACCTCAGCATATCACGGAGACCTTCAACCCTGATCCCAACTGGAAGAACTTCCAGAAACCGTGCAGCAGCCGGAACTCGCTGGACGAGAGCACGCTGGGTTTCGGCTATCCTAAGTTCATCTCGCACGAGGAGATCAAGAAGAGGAACTACATCCGTGACAACTCCATCTTCCTCAAAGCTTCCATAGAGATTCCACAGAAAATCATGGCCTGAGGACGTTTATTGGGACTTAAGTGTCGTTTTGTCTTGACGTACATCTTTATGAACCCTTCTTCCTCTCAGAAACTCTACCGAAAGACTCAGAGCTCGTCTATCTGGTTATTTGGCTGGTTTTGAGGTATCTACACGTAGAAGTGTTTCGCAAAATCATCACTTTAAAACGTTTTGGATTTGCTTTCTAACACTCTCTTCCTCAATTTACAGCAACGCCTTTGGACATTCAGTAGTGCCTAGAACATTTATTTTAATTTAAATGTTATTTTTAAAGCGTGATTTATGTTATTTCTCTCACAAATGTCAAGTGAACGATTGAAGCGGACTGTGAAAGGCTATTCATAACCTTTGCACTTTGAGAACGTTCTTCAGAGGCGAGGCAACGGAGCTCTGCGACACGATGGCAGGCATTCAGCGTACACACACTAACCCTCTTTTTACCCGTTTGTGTACACGTTTTCGCCCAGCACCGGTCCTTGATAAGAAACTCAAAGGAAACTCAAAAGAACGTTCATTTGTTCTGTTTAACTCGTTTTAAGTAAACTAACAGCTGTGAACTAAATGTAGCTTAACTCGCTCTAGAGGTTCGAGACTTCGAGACACAACGGTGCATTGTAGTATTTGATGATACGTTAAGTTTTTCAATGCTAGATTACATTTGGGACCGATTCTGAGGTGCTAAAGCATGGTGGCAAGCTTTTTTCGTTATTGTACAGTGGAAAACGACACATTTTTCAAGCTCATGCACTCCGGTTTGGATTGAAAGCCATGCGAGAGATTGTTTACATTCAGTCTGTGGGTGTTTGTGAGGGTTGCATTCACAGGTCACATGATCTATGACACGGACCAGTTTTTTGTACTGTATACCTGTATTCTTAACCAGCGTGCGAGAGCTTGTGGCGGACAGATGAGCAAAAGGAACCAAATTTTTTTAATATGTGAAAAAAAATAAAATAAATGTGAGCAACCTGTTGCATTTGTGTCATAAACAGAGGGGGATTTCGAATGTGAACTCTGGACTCATGCTCAGTTGAATCTTTCTGTTCTTTGTCTTACTCTGTCGGTCGCTGGCAGATGATGAATAGAAAGGTGCGGGCACTCGCAACGACCGCCCCAAAGTGCGTCGAGTGCGAGGGCGTCATATTCGAGTGGCGCTGGTAGCCATGGTTACCCGCGCCCGTTAAAGCAGCATGTGAACGAGAGGAGAGTTCTTCCATGTGCCTGAGGAAGATGAGCCTTGTGCAATATGGCTGCCATTGCTCCATACAGGACTTTGTCGATACTTATTATATATTATATGTGAATACTAATAATAAAAAAAACATGCAAAAGCACATTCTTCTTCACATTTAATCTCGCTATGATACCAGCTAATATTTTGCAATGATTTTGAGAAAACCTGGAAAAAAAAAAAACAAAAGACATTTTTGCTAAGATTCTGTATTTTACAAAGTACTTCAGATGTTTTCTACAACTCTTTTTGACGATGAGTTTCGGGGGCTGTACGTTGACGTTTTATGGACCCTTTTTATGTTTCACGTCTGTGGCATTCGCTCGGTCGTTTTGTTTTGTTTTGTCTGGTTTGGATTTTGCATATTATGTCTGTATTATTTCCTCTTGAGAAGTATTTATTTTAAAGCACCATGACATAAGCTTGAAAGGAAATGGTGCAGATGTTTTTATATGTTGATTTGATGATTGCTTGTCAGATATCACTTGAAATAAAACAATGTCTACAAGGTCTGCTCTGATCAGGTGTCGTCTCTTACAACCCTCTGAGCTCTCAGTTTCTCTAACGTGACAGTCGGCATCTTAAAAGTTTACGTGGCCCACGGTCGCAAATGTCACAAGACCAGAAACAACCCACAGTTGACCAAAAAAAGAACAGTATATTCTCTAATTTAGTCTCGAAACTTTCCATAGGTCTCGTTGAGACTCAGTCCAGATCCAATTTCTGTGCATATTGGAATCCAGTCATATTTAGCAAGTGTGAACGGAAAAAAATCAGTTTACAAATCCATTTTGAGCTACATTCCTATGTGGTAGAGTGGTAATTTCCGGATTTCTGGAAATGACCACTCTAATTGGATTTTGCGTGGTTTATGGCTATGTTCACACTGTGAGTCCAAATCTGATTATTTGTGTATCCGCTTGGAATCTGATCTAAAATTATTGACTGTCCACATTGTGTATCGCAACTGTTCAGATCCCATTTTTTACGCCAAAAACAAGAACCACTCTTATATTGTCAGTTTCTGCTCGTTCGGCACTTTGCAACAACACAACCTTGTTTCTGCAGCAACTTTCAGCATACTTCCTATAACAACGTCTGACGTTTATGTTTTACAATGGAGTGAGAAAGTCACATAAACCACGTGAAATCCGATCAGAGCAGTCAGACTGAAATGGATTTCCAGAAATGTGATTTGAATAGGATTTCAAACCACATATTTTTTTTGCCGTTCACACTTGCTAAATCTGATCAGATTCTAATCGGATATGCACAAAAATCATATTTGGACTGACCGTCTGAACAAGGCTAAATACAGAACAAGGTTAAGACAGTCTGAACAAGGCTTTCAAAACTTTCCATAAGCCTCGTTCTGACTGTCAGCCCAAATCCAATTTAGCTTATATGCATATCTGATTGGAGTCCAATCAGATTTAGCAAGTGTGAACGGCAAAAAATCACATGAAATGCGCATGAAATTTTTACAAATCTGTTTTCAGCTACATTCATTTGTGGTTTGAAATTGTAAACATGTCAGACGTTGTTATAGGAAACATGCTGAAAGTCACTGTAGAAACAAGATTGTGTTGTTGCAAAGTGCCGTTCGAGCAGAAAATTACAATATAATTGAAACATGTCGAATTCTGAGACCAGCGGAGACAACAGCACAGGAAAATAAAGCTGAGCATACCAGCCTCCTACGTTTCTGTCGCTGCTCAGAAGACGTTGTAGTCAAGCGCAGCGGCTACACAATGTCATAAGTAAATAAGACATCTGTATTACAAACCGCTTCATGTTGCTGTTGTTTTTGGCATTTGCCTACCAGTGCAACAACCATTAAAACAATGCAGATATTCCAGAAAACGAAAGGGAGCCATGGGACACACAAATTGGATCTGAACAGTTGCGATACACAGTGTGGACACAATTTAGATCAGATTCAAATCGGATACACAAATAATCAGATTTGCCACAGTGTAAGATAAAATAAAATGATGTACAGCCAAAGTTCCCACAGTTGGGAATAACAGGGAGTTGTGTCTGGAAATGTTAGAAAATGGAAACTTCTATTGTGAATATGCATTTTCTAGTTGCACTTAGCTCTAAAATATTGCATCAGCTGCTCTTTTTGAGTGCAGTCTCTATGAAATGATAAAAAAAAAACTTTATTTAGTGATCACAAACTGCTGGAAAAGTTATGGAAATTAATTGGTGAAAAGGTGTGGAAACCTTTAAAGATCTTTACAGCTACAGTTTGGTTGAAATGTCTCACAATGTCACAGCTTTTATTCTTTTTCACTCCATTTCCAAGCAGTCATGACGAGTGCCAAGTCGGCACAGTTTTTTATTGCTTTGTTTTAACAATAAGTGAAAGGGGGCTGTATCTTATTACTACACTCACATCGCCGCTCCATGTGCTGATCTCCCCAAGAGATGAAGGGGGAGGAAGTGAAGCAGACACGTGCTTAACTTTGATGTTGTGCCAGAGGTTTTCTCTGGACTCTGTACGGGTGAATGGGAGTTTTTTGAGAAAAGAAGGCATATAAAGGCTTCTCACAAGTCCCCCAAAGGAGAAAAGCTGCTCAGTAAAGACAGGCCAACCCTGAAACATCACTTTAAAACTTTGTGTTGAGACCTAAAAGTTGTGGAAGGGTCATGTATATACTACCATTCAAAAGCTTGAGGTCAGTAAGATTTTTTTTTAAAAGAAATGAATACTTTTATTCAGCAAGGATGCAATAAATTGGTCAAAAGTGACAGTAAAGACATTTATAATGTTACAAAAGATTTCTAAATGCTGTTCTTTTGTACTCATTCATCAAATAATCCTAAAAAAATTGATCTCTTCCACAAAAAATACTAAGCAGCATTACTGTTTACAACATTACTAATAAGAAGAAATGTATCTTGAGCACCAAATCAGCATATTAGAATGATTTCTGAGGATCAAGTGACACTGAATACTGATGCTGAAAATTCAGCTTTGCATCACAGGAATAAATTGCACTTTAAAATATATCAAAATAGAAAACCGTTATTTTGAATTGTAAATACTATTTCACAATATAACAGTTTTTATAACAGTCCATTTTTTTTTTTTTTTTTTATTTATTTTTTTTTTTTTATAAATCTTACCGAACAAAAGCTTTTGAGCTGTCCAGGTCATATTTTACCACAAAATCAAAAACAAACATTTAGAAATTACACTTTGCATAAATATATACAAATCCTATAAATATCCAGAGACATTTGAGTGAAAATGCTTAAAGTTCATTCATATAATGTCACAATGGAAAAAATCTTAATGGTCTTGAAATTTTATTTTAGGTTACTTTATTCAATTTTTTATTTATACTTATAATTAAATGTATATATTTATACTGTATATAATTAATATCAGATAAAAATGTATAATATAATCTAATTTGGCCGTGAAAGGTGACTTGCACATGTTAAGAAACTGGAACTCTTTTTTAAAAGGTATATATTTGAAATGTGGATGTGAAGTTGGGGGTTTCAAACTTTGTGTTTTAAGAAATCATATTTACATATTTCATGACATTTACTAGCTGAAAGTGTGTCTTTGAGACTGTTTTGAGTAAGTTTCTCCAGCCGTATGGTTTTCCACAGCCATGCTGAACACAGTTATTTAAAGTTAACTGCAATAACCCAAAGCTGTACTGATGGCCCCTAAGTTTCCTGGCACAGGGAGTTCAAACAGCAGCCCTGCGCTCATCTAGGGCAGAGTTCAGTGAAAATAGTAACGTCTAATTACACATTAGCTCATACATGTTTCTCATTCGGAGTGGAACAGTCACGTGTGGCACAGAGCCCAGCTAAAGGCTGCTCAGAGCTCTCTCTGTGTGTCTCAATAAAGCCTCTCTCTCAAATTAAACTCTGTTTACGTTTTCCTACCTTAGGTGAAGCTCTCAGCAAATGTCAATGAGTAATGTGTGCTAACTTCAATGAGTCCAGTGAGCCCTGTGTGGAGAGGGATGGGATGTCTGCTTTTTTTGACTCACTGCTGATAATGACAAATATTCTAAAGAATATTGAAAAAATATATATAGCATAAGCTAATAGCAGAGTGTTCTGTGTTCAAATCTGTTGCAGTGAGAATCCTATAAAAATAGTGTTTATAAAAGGCCACAGATCAAAGAACTAAATAAAATATTGATTTGAGTAATTATTTTATTAACTTATTTGGAAAGACACCATGAGAACATCTATGTAGGAAAAAACTTTCCTGATTCCCTTTCATGGGAACTCGAGCTGCATCGAGGCTGAGACTAAACTATCCAATAGCGTGACGGAACGTCATAGGCAGGTGACGTCACGGACCAGGAAACTATAAAGCATACCCAGAACAAAGAATGCTAGCTTCTGTGTCTTCAGCAAGCGCTCTGTGTATCTGTCTCTTGTCTATTTATTGTTATCTGTCAAACACAATATTATAGTAAATAGCAGTATTATAATGGCGAGCAAACAGCAGTTTAGACCGTGTGCTTCTCCCTGCCCTCTTTACATTACGGGTGGGGACACACACAAGTTCTGTGTTGTTTGTTTGGGAGTGAAGCATGCCCAGGCAGCCCTCGAGGGGGTTGCTTGTGAGCATTGCGATAAGTTCAATGTTAAAACTCTCTGCTCCCGCTGGGCGCTCTTTGAGGAGGGCGCCGCGGCTCACGTTCCCGTGGTTGGGGTCCCGCTTCTGCTGAGGCAGAATGGTGGCTCAGATCATGGGGTTCGCAGATGGATCTGGCAGAGGGGTTAGAGATGGGCGTCGCCATTTCTTTGCCTTCACCTGCCATGTCCAGTGTCTTTTCCCAGGTGGAAGCATGCTCTGCGGCTTCTTCCCCCCGGGTTGAGGCACCGATACTTCACATGTCCAGCTCTGAGGAGGTGGATATTGTGAGTATCGATCCTGAGGACTCGCCACCTCACACACCTGCTTATGAGGAGCTTATGTAGGTTGTGACTAGTGCTGTTGCTAAACTGAATATTGAATAGCCAGCCGAGAAAAAAGCTTACTAGACGACAGATTTCTCCCATCCAGATCACAACCTCCACGTCGGGGATTGCCGCTCTTTCATATCGTGTTTTCAGCCCCCATAGGTCGAATTATTCTAACATCATGGGGCTGAAACACCACGGCTATGCGGCAATGCCTAGGGTTAAAGAGATGCTTGTGAGCTATCTCTCCCCTGAGGCGGCGTTGTCATTGAAATCCCCGACATTGCCCACCAAGCCACTAAAGACTACTTCGCTGGTGGCCGTAGGTCAAGCCGCGACATGCTTGCACACCATGTCTATCATGCAAGCTTATCAGGCTGACCTGCTAAAAGAAATCGATGAGGGTCGGGAAGTTTCAGCTGATGCAATTCGAGAACTGCATCGGGCTACAGATCTGTCTCTCAGGGCCACTAAGGAGACAGCCAAGTCTGTTGGCCACTCTATGGCAGCCCTGGTGGCCACTGAGAGGCATCTGTGGCTGAATTTGTCTGGCATCAAAGAAAAGGACAAAAGCTTTCTTCTGAACGCCCCGCTTTCACCTGCTGGCCTGTTCGGTGACGCAGTTACATCTGTTGTCGACAGGTTTCAGGAAGCTAAAAAGCAAGCGGCGGCGTTCCAGAAGATACTTCCCCGCCAACCTCACATTTCTGAGGCTGCTGGACGGGAGCAGCCTCAGCCGAGTATCAGCTCCTCACACAGAGCACAACAGAAGATCAGCGTCGCCACTCAGGCTGGCAAGGTGGTTGGGGATCTGGGTGGTGGTCGCAGCCGAAGGCTCCTAAGAAAAAGGCAGATCTGAGGACTGTCATTATCTCTAAGAAGTCTTCGGTGAAGCAGTCCTGACGCCAGTGGTGCCAGGCTTTTGAGGGTGGTCCCCTCTGGGGAGAAACGGAGTTCACCTCATTACACGGTGCCCGCTTCTCTTCAGCAGCCTCAGGGGGCCGTTCTGCCACCTAGTGTGCTTCAGGGCACAGAGGCCTCCAGTGATCCTCCGAGGAGGGTCGTGGAGTGGTCAGTTCAGTTGCTTCCTGCCGGTTCGCCGTTTCAGGGAACTGGTCTGATCGCACAACCAACACCAGAGGCCAGTCTCGAGAGACTGGTTCCCTTAGTAGATTTTCTGGCGGAATGAAAATGTCTGCCCAATATATCTCAGTGCGTGCTGCATATTATAGAAAAGGGTTACAGAATATAGTTCAGGCTCCAGCCACCCTAGGCCAGTCACTCACTGTAAAACCGTTTCAGAGACTGTTAGGTCTCATGGCAGCAGCGTCCAACATGATTCCTTTGGCCTATTGTACATGAGACCTTTACAGTGGTGGCCCAGGACCAAGGGGTTCTCCCCGAGGGGAAATCCTTTTCACATGATCAAGGTCATGCGGCGATGCCTTTGTGCCTTAGTCATGTGGAAAAAAGCCTTGGTTCCTATCCCAAGGGACTGTGTTGGGAGCTCCTTGTCATTGTGTAATGCTAATGACGGATGCTTCCCTCACGGGTTGGGGAGTGATCATGAGTGGTCACTCAGCTCGGGGTCTGTGGCAGGACCATCTACTTTCCTGGCACATAAATCGGCTGAAAATGATGGCGGTGTTTCGAGCTCTCAAACACTTCCTCCCAGACCTGAGGGGCCATCACGTTTTGGTCCGTATGGACAACACATCGGTGGTCTCTTATATCAACCATCAGGGGGGTCTGAGGTCACACGATACCTATGCAAGCTGGCCCATCAGATCCTCCTGTGGGCCCAGGGGAAGCTGCTCTCTCTGAGGGCAGCTTACATTCCTGGGTCTCAGAATCAGGGAGCAGACGTCCTGTCGAGGCAGGGGCCGAGGCCTGGGGAGTGGAGACTCCACCCCGAGGTGGTGGAGCTCCTTTGGATAAATTTCGGTCGTGCAGAAGTAGACCTGTTTGCATCTCGGGAAACTACTCAATGTCAGTTATGGTTCTCCCTCACTCATCCAGCTCCGCTCCGAGGTGGCGTCTGTACGCATTTCCCCCGATCGCTCTGCTCCCAGGAGTTCTGGAGAGGGTTCACCAGGATGGGGTTCGGCTGTTGCTTATAGCCCCATTCTGGCCAACCAGAATATGGTTTTTGGTCCTGGTGTCCCTTCTAGACGGTCCCCCTATGGAGATTCCAGTCAGACAAGACCTCCTGTCACAGGCAGGAGGTACGATATTGCACCCTCATCCAGAGTTGTGGAAGCTGTGGGTGTGGCCCCTGAGAAGCTAGCGTTCTTTGATCTGGGTATGCTTTATAGTTTCCTGGTCTGTGACCTCACCCGCCTATGACGTTCCGTCACGCTATTGGACAGTTTACACATGTGCTTCACGACACAATCACGCAGAGGCTTTCCCACCGCGTCTCGACACAGCGTCTCGTTCCCTATTCAGGGAACTAGGGTTACAGATGTAACCCGAGACGTTTTGTTTCCCACACAATGAAAATGGTTCCAAATATGTTCTTATTTATTTTATAAAACTAAAAAGATATTTTGGTATTGGCTGTTCAATCAACTACTTGTGTCCATTATCTGTTATTTAAGACCTGACGGGATGGTTTTCGAGGGAAATTGCGTACATATGTCATTCGCCCCTGTGTGTCTCTTCATATTAGTTAACAGAGAATGCATAAAAAAAGGTTAATAGAGAAAAGTTGCTCCGTCACAATGCGTGAGAAATGTTGACATAGACCACGCTAAGTCTCGAACCTTCAGGGAATCACCCATTTGAACAGAGGGGAGTCTGCTGGCAAAAACAGAACTTGACAGAGCTGGTAGTAAAACGAGAATCAACATTGGCTTGGCTTTTCGGAGATGGTGAGAACTGGATTTGAAATGTTAAAACGACGCGGAGATGGCGTTTTTATTACTCAACAGGTAAGTAAGGTATTTTATTGAGCAGATAAATTGCCATGTGTACTCCTACTGAAGCATTATTTATTGTGAAGGATCATTTCATTATGATTGTTGTAGCGCTGTGCTGGAATTGATTTTCAAGGAAGTAGCCTGCGGTGTCTATCAGTGGGTAAAGCTAGTAACATCTACAGATAGCTTGAGATCCTGTTCATCTAAACTGGTTATATCTCAAACCTAGTAATGAATGTTTTTATGAGATTATCTCTCTTTTTCGTTATGAGAAAGAACCATATTCATCCGCACAGTCACGCAGAGCCGATTGCACAAACAAAACGATGTTCTTCTTCCACAAAATGCTAGAGGGCCAAAAGTTACGTAGTGTACCTTTAAAAACCTCATAAACATAGAACAAAATTACTAAAACTGTAAAATTAAAACTGAAAATATAAAAATAAATATTATGTTGTGTTAAAATAGTATATAAATAATTCTTAAGTAACTGCATATGAAGTCAGTTACCTTTTATTTATTTACTCTGAAGAAGAAACAGACTTCCTAACATTGTTTATCACTTTCTGTGAATGTTGTCATCCTGGCCATATCCTGGCAGTGCTTTTTTTTTTTTTTTTTTTATATTTAGGAAGCTGTCATATTTATATCGTTTCTCCTTTTCACAGAGCCAAATTACAGGCTCTTTCCCTTTCCCTACAATCACTGGAACAGCAAAAGATGCAACTACATTTTTACATCTTTTGAAGAAAAGAGTGATGCTTTTCTGTGGAGCACTCAACATCACACTGCATGTTCTGCATAGTTGCCGGGGTATTCCCATACAGCTGCTGAGGTATCCAGTGTGGTTTTTAGCATGTTGCTGTGCAGATGCTATAGGCCGTTCTGAATAGTCGCTAGGGGGTGGCTAAGTGGTTCCAGTGGTGTTTTGTATGGTTGCTATATGGTTGATGGGAGGTTGACCTGATGGCATGACATCCAGGATACTGCGCTCCATTCATCTCAGTAACGGAAATGTTTTCATTGGACTGACTGTGTAATATGGAAATTAGCATATAATTGGAGTTTCATCTGCTTCCAAAAAGACGTGCTTTCAGAAGGGTCTGGGTTTGCCGCTCTCCTTGGATGCTAAAACGCTTTGAAATATAAGTTCAAAGGATGTTCAAATCAAAGTTGACGTCCTGTAGTGTGACAGTAACAGGGGGTCAAGAACTCTTTCTATTTCAGTTTCCCTTTCTCCATCTCCCTCTCTCTCTCCCTCGCTCAGTTTATCTTTTTTTTTTTTCCCCCTCTTTTACCAAAGGTGCCAGTATTTGACATGCACGTGAGGGTTTCCACTACCTCACATATAAACACAGTCTGATGGAGGTGTGTTTCTAAACAGAACAGTTAATCTCTCAATGTCTTTTGACGTTAAACTGGTACATTTCATTCAGCTTAAACTTGAAATACTTTAAAAATAAAAACACATGTTCATCCAAATGTTGTCCAGACTAGTCTAAAAGAGTTCTTATAGAATGTTGCTGATTTGTTAAGGGCTTTGTGAGCCCCAAACATGAATTGCAGCATGAATAAATTATGCTGTTACTATAATAGATTGTTGTTTTGCTTTATTTATGCTGTTGTTGTCACTGTTGCGGTAATTTGTTGTGTTGATGTTAATTGCTCATCTTTTTGCTTAATGATATTTGTCAGTTGTCATCCTTGTTGAGGTCCATATGCAACTATTTAAATCTATGGCACTTAAAGGGATAGTTCACCCTTAAATTAAATCTGTTCATCATATAAAGTGATCGAGTCTCTTCAGAAAATCTTAACTAAACCGCTAAATTCATGTGGATTCGTTTCACAATCTTTTTATGAACTTTTGAAGCATGGTAATGGTAGATGCATAGCTATCAATGGAGGGACAGAAATCGCTCAGATTTAATTAAAAATATCTTAATTTCTGAAGATGAACAAAAGTCCTACATGTTTGGAACCACATGAGGGTGATTAATAATGACAGATTTTTTTTATTTTGGGGGGGAACTAACCCTGTAACTTCTTTGCTGTGCAAGGTAAAAAAAAAAAAATCAGAAAAAATATTTTGTAGATTACTTGAATTAATGAATTAATAACCTTCTTATGCCATCATTTGCTCAAACAGTAGAGCATGGCGCTAACATCTGGAAGGTCATGGGTTTGATTCCCAGGAAAAGCAGGCACTGATACAATACCTTGAATTCGATGTAAGTCGCTTTGGAGAAAATTGTCTGCCAAATGCATATATACATACAGTATAATAAATATTAAAGGTGCACTAATTAACTCTATTGCTATCTGTGGTTGAAACATAAAATTGAAAGTTACTTGCAGAGTTGTATTTTTTTTAAAGGGGATCTATTATGCCCCATGTAAAATAAGTCTCTGATGTCCCCAGAGTGTGTATGTGAAGTTTTAGCTCAAATACCCCACAGATTATTGTCCCTTTAAATACAAATGAGCTGCTGCTCCCGGCCTAAGAGGGCGGAGCGTCAAGAGCGGATACTCTGAGCTCCCGTGACAGAACAATCTCACGCGCTAATAATGTCAGAAACTCTACGTAGCAGTGTTCAGTTTGAACCAGAGTCTGGAAAGATGCCTACAGAGCCAAAGAATATAGCTGGTATTGCTGGTATAGAACAGGTATTGTTCAGTTTAATTGCTGTTGTAACTTATGTTTTCATCTTGCTTTTATCCACTATTATTACAAGCCTGTTGTAGCAGACGCCTTCCGAATGATGGCCAAAACTTTACTGATGAGTTTTATGAAGTTTATTGTACATCACCAAAACATGAAGCGTACGTTTTTATTCCAAAAAAAATCACCATAATAGCTGAATAAAACACAGTACAAGAAGTGCGCATTAAAGTCTTTTATCTATAAACTCTCTCTCCCTTGTATTATCATCAACATACACAGCGAATTACACAAAAACACTTGTTACAACTAACAGTAAACAAATATATACAGACCTTATGCCTTTTCGGGAGTGCTTAATAAACTGGTAAACTTTATATCCATAAAATAACTCCAATGGACTGTAATGCTGTAATGCTCTCCCTTTCTGTCATGACCAGTATTGCTCCAGAGAGAATCACGAAAAGTTTGTACTGATCTATCCTTGAGTAATAACTTTAACCACAGTGTCCTCAGTGACTCAGATGGCACATATGAGGCTCCATATAGTCTATAGAGCCTGGTATGTTCGTTGGTACATCCAACAACAGAATATTTGTAATGTTTTTTTGGCACAGACACTGTATATCTCTAGCTGACACAGCGAGTAAACAGAAATGGTGGACTCTGTGCTAACATTACAGATTGTCACCAGTCATGGGCGGGTTTCCCTACTCTTAAGTAGGAGTAGGGGGAAATATAAAAAAGCGTGTTCTGAGAGATTGAAAATGATAAAAGGGGATAATTAAAAAAAAGTATTGGGTGGATTTTTACCATTATAGGCTGGTTGTTTACACACACTGTGGACACGCATCTGTGTTCAAACACCTTATAGAAGTGAATTTTGCATAATAGGTCCCCTTTAATGTCAGTGTATGTTCCAAGGCAAGAACAGAGTTTTCAACGCAGATTTTTTTGTACTCTCTTAATAATTAAATTTTGTTGGGTTTTGCCAAACAGTGCAAAGAGTCAACACTGTGTTCACGATGGAAGGCAGCATGCATAAATTTACAATTGTTGTTACGCACGACATGTTTGACGTAAAAGTCCTGACAAAACGAGTAAAACTACAATATCCACTTAGTCCCATGAGCATGACTCACTTTCTCTGTCTCTACCTCTCTCTCAGATAAGAATAGACGTTGACTTGATGTTTTATCTGCAAACAACAGCACGATTACGTACTAGGAGTACAACGATGCAGCTTTTGTGAAGCTGAATTTGTGTACAGGCTTTCTGAGAGCAGACATAATGTCTTTTTCAGTAAGTTTGCGTCAGTCGCTCCCTCTGTTCTTAATGGAGGGCACTTTATTTGGGTATGAGAGACAGGATGGCATTATCACAGCCTGTGGGCATGAGTTTCATCCTCACAAAAGCTGAATGCTGGAGATGGGTGAGATGCATCATTGAGCTCTCATTTTAGATTATAGAATAAATTGAATTGCAGTACTTTAGCCCATAATTTCTGAACTCCTCTCAGCTGAAGTGTGTATCCCTGCTACCTTTTCTGTAAATGAACTATAACTCATGGAAAATGTGCTTTTACTGACGCATTGATGAATGTGTCTTTTCATGCTAAACTAGGAGTTGTTTCTCCTGAGCCAGGAAACTGTTGGTCAGAAGCTGTGTATGGTTAAAGGAGGTAGTGTTGCTCTTGTTGTAAGGAGATGGAAAGAGTTATGATGTGAAGATGAAAGATGAATGGCAGGTTTTTCAAAGTGTCCAAAGAAAACTGAAGTCCCAGTTTGGGACTCACAACAGTATTTTATAACAGGTGTAACCAGGGCCTAAAACTACCTTTTTTCCACACCTGCCAATGGCCGGTGACTTTTTTACTGGCTATAAATATTTTTTACCAGCCATGAAACGGATGGATTAAAGTTGCAATGAATGATTGTTCTGTGTCTTTTGTTGTTTGATTGACATTAAAAACACAGACAGCAGGAATATTAGGCTGCTGTCACTTTTAAGATCTGATGCACGGATCCAATATACTGTTACATCTGCGTTTTATTTCTCAACTGTTTACATTCAGTTAAGACATGACTGACTATTTTATGTTTACAAGGATACTTGCCAAGATGGGCATTTTGAAATAATTTTTTTTGAATATGTCTGTTCAAGCACAAGAATTTGTGAAAGAGAGGGCAATTCAGCATGACGGATTTCTGGGCGCGTGCTTCAGATGTGTAACAAATAACGAATTGAGTTCCCTTTTGTGTCTTCTTGAGCTCAAATATTTAAATCGGCAAGGCTTAAACTTTCGGGACGATGCAGCACTGGTCCATCAACTGTCCTGAGCGTCGTTCACATTTGTTCATGTTCTCACTGTATTGCACTGTTAGAATAAAAATGTTACCGGCCAACTGGCGATTGACACCGTTTCTCATATATATTCACCAACGCTGATTTTAACTCTTATTTGGCGCTTGGCGAGTGTTAATTTTAGGCCCTGGGTGTAACTTTCAAACTGTCCCGTTCACACAAAATTGTTAAATTTTGCTCCAGGGTGTTAATAAAGGTCTTCTGAAGCGAATAGATGGGTATCCATATTTAAAACTTTATTAACTATAATAACTAGCTTCTGGCAGACAGCCATACGCATCGATTTGTGGCGGAAGAGTAACCTCTGACCCGACACATGATGCAATGAGTATTCCTTTTGAACCTCAATCCCTTGAACTGAAATGTCCTGGAAGTTGGGAATTCCAGTGATTAGGCTTTAGATTTCGAGTGCACTCTTGATGTGAATGAGACGGGAAGGGACATACATACGGTATCTAGATTCTAGGCTGAGCGGAGAGGACAGCAAACTTCAGAAACCTGAACATAAGTAGCTGCCTACCATGTGTGACATTCATGTAAATATTTTTCACAATGTGTTACTTCTGTAAATGTGACATATTTCTCAGTGAAATATTGTACAGTATATATTGAGAAAACTGTTGGAGTAGGAGTTCGTTTATTTTCAGCCTCAGGAAGAGGAAATACTGTTATTGACTAAATTAGATCAAGTAGGATTACTGAAACAGTTTCATTGTTTCTCATCTGTCTGTCTAAATTCCATCATTGATTTCATAAATGCTGCTGTCAAGATTGTGAGGTCAGGTGCAGCTGATGATTATTGTTTTAAAGTGTTATTTATTTTCCTGTTTCATCTTGCACAGTCAGATTCGACCATCATAATTTGTCAAGGTCAAAGGTCAAGCTCTGAAGCGCTCACCCCAGGACTGCGATACGCTGTTGTAACCACATCATAGCTCGACTACTAAGCTGTGCTAATCCTATTTCACACACTTTCATCATAACCAAAACATCTCCATTAGATCTCTCCTTTATAGCACCTTTTCTCACTGCCAACAAAAGAGATTTGCCCTCTCAAGCCATCAGATGAGGGATATCAGTAAAACACTGCAAATCAGTATAACAGGTTTTTTTTTTTTTTTTTTTTAAGATGCTCATGCAGATGTTGGGAACATTTCCAGGTATTTCCTTAGACACTTAAACTCTTTTTTTTTACTTTATTGTCTTATTGTAGAAATATCTATTTAAAGGTATTTCTGCACCACTAACATCACCATTAGAGATACACCGATTGATCGGCCAGGGATCGGAATCGTCCCGGAGATCGGCCGATCAGTCTCACTTCTTACCGATTCCAAGCCGATCCGTTTTGTTACCGTTTTGATACGGCACAGTCAATAACGTCAGCTGTGCGTTCTCACTCTCTTCTCTCCAAAGGTAAAGTGACACACCTGTGTGGGTGCCTCCTCTCTCTCACTCGTCTCATTCGACGAGTGCTTGTATTGCGCATACTTTTAGTAATTCCCGCAGGTTTTGCGCTCACACCAAAAGCGTGTACACCACTGATCTATATTAGTGGAGCGCACAAGCCATGCTCCGTCTCAAACAGAGACAGAAGTCAAACAGAGTCACAACAAGTGACCAAAATGAGTGGCTTACTGCGCTTAAATGGTCAAATACATACAAAATTATGTCAAAATGCCCGCCTTGATGATTATTCAGATAAACACAGTAAGTTTTGGATCGTTATAGTTGAGAAAGAGAACGCATGTTGTGAAACAGTATTGTGTCCGTTCATAAACTCTCAAAGGGACAGCAGTCCAATATTCCTGCTGCTGTCTGTCATGTTAATCAAGGAACAAAAGACAAAGAAAATCACTTTCTGCTCTTGACTGAATACGTTTTATAATTTTAATGGTAAGAATGAATCTGTATTTAATATTTACAATAAAGACTACAGAAATTAAGGTAACCAATGTAAAATAACCTGGATGTGTTAGGCGTACTTTACATTTGAATACTTTAATTTCTGTAGTATTTCTTACCTGAATAAAAACCTACTTAACCTGAAAACTTAGTTCCATAGCTTTCTATTCTAGTGCATTTATTTGTGCTGTTGTTTGCAATTTTTTTATTTGTTCTTATTTTATTACTGACTTTTAACTTTTTTTTTTTCCTTTTTTTTTATGAAAATAAAACTGCTTTGAAGAACAGTAGATTTTTGTATTATAGTCATTTGAAAGAACTATAATACAAGTACAAAGTTCTTTGAATTGGCAAAAACCGGTATCGGCAGATCACACTTAAAAAAAAAAATTGGAATCAGGCCAAGAAAATTGCAATCGGTGCATCTCTAATCACCACCTATGCATCATGTTTCCTTTTTTGTCAAAAATATATTTAAAACATACTGTAAATATGACAACAGATTTTCAAAAATGGTGGTTGAAATAAAATGCTGTGGAGTCAACCAATCAAAATGCGGCATTATCTCAACCAATTAGCATGTTCAGTGCCCAAGTCCCACCTCCTGAACTCTGAAGAAGTACTACCCCTAGAGCAGGTACTTTGTGAGGGGGAATTTTTTTAAAAACATCTAATTTACTAGAGATTCTGACAAAATATTAATTGCTGGACTCTAATTGCCGGAAAATTTTTAATTCATTTGAATGAATTATTTAAAAAAATACTTTTGAATATATGAATGACTCATTAATAAATACTTGTTTCATTACTGGATGAATCAGGGTTTAACTAATCTTTTTAAATGAATGATTTAATGTCAAAGTTACTTCTTGCCACCTAGTGGCGTAACGAGGTAATACAACAGTTATTTGAAGCGCCCCATTAGTTTCGATTTGGTCTATTTTGATCGCTATCTGATGTCCAGTGTTTATATCCTAACTGTAAACTTTTATCTTCGTACTTCTGTGATCATTTGAATATTTGACCAAGACCAAGTCCTATATCTATTTGAATAGGGTAATCCTGAAATCTCAAACTGTTTGGCAAACTCACAATTAAATAACATATTTCAAATCAGCAACAAAATCTGACATGAACTGTCCCATAAATGTTGTTTCTTATGCTCAAATAGCGTTAAAAAAGCTTATTTTTCAGGCTAGACAAGCCAATACCCATGTGCAGTCCTAATCACAAGTCTCAGGTTTCTATGGGAACTGGAGCTTCTAACAGCAGCTGCAGTGACGCAGGGCCGGCGCTACCTATAGGCAGAGCAGGCAGATGCCTAGGGCCTCGGCATGGAGGAGGGGCCTCCATTACCGTAACATCCCCCTAGCAAAATACTATAGGCTCTTTTTCCATTGGACTCTCACCTGTAATGAAACCAACTATTGTCACCATATCAAAGTAGGTGCCACCTTCTGAACACATTAAAAAAAATATCATTTGCCGGTTTATAAGTTTACGCGTCCAGACTGTTAGACACTTTGAATTTGTGCGTAATGAATGACATCGCGTCGGGAGCGCACTACCAAGATACTGAAGTAAAAGCAAAGTTCATATTCAAAGTCAAAGAGCTTGAGTTGGCTATTACAGCACTAGAGTACTTTTTTTAATGTTTTAGAAACAGTACCTCAACTGGTTCTACCAAGTATTACGGTAGAACCGTATTGTAAACAGCAGAATTAAAAAAAAAAAAAAAAACAGACAGTTGAGGTACTGTTTCAGTTTTCAAAACATAAATATTGTTGTTATATTTATTGAAAAATAAGCGTACAATTTTATAAAGTAAAGTATACTTTACTGTGGAAAAAAAGTTCTGTTACATTGTTTTAGAATGTTCTTCACACCAAATAAAAAAAATAAATAAATAAATGGTTATATTACTGTTTACTGAAAGCTTCTTTGAGGTGATAGCATCCTCAACAAAATAATAAGAGATTACCTAAGTTTGATTAATATGGACATATAAAAATAAAAGAAATATATGAATGTGTATATAAAAATATACAAATTTTAATAACAAATGTTAAATGAAAAGGTAAGGAATAATATTTGCTTCAAGTGCTTTTTATTAGGAATGGTGTGGAGAGGGGGGCCTCCAACATAAAGTTTGCCTAGGGCCTCCAAATGTCTAGAACCGGCCATGCAGTGACGCAATGACTTTATCAATCTTTATCAAATTGGCTCTTTTACTTAGTAGGCGTGACGTATTCCGTATTGCGCGTTGCAGTTTCTCCCATTCATAACTAATAGGAGTGAAGTAACTACTGTGTGGTTCAAAACTGCTCTCTCTGGCTCTGGCAGCACGAACACAGATGTGAATGTTCCGGTAGGATTTTTGTCAAAGGTGTCTACGGGCGAATCGTTGTCATTAATAAATAAGATTGCTTGGGTGTTTGAATCGAGATCGCGATCTTTTTACGATTGATCGTGCAGCTCTACCAGAACTTCATTTAGACCCTGGTTCCTGTGGTCGAAACACATTGAGTACCACCCCAAATTTCCTAGTTCCTGGGGAAAGTTCTTGTGGTGGAAACGCTGCTTGAAAATGGAAGTAGTTTAATTTGAGTAAGCAGAAAGTATATATATATATATATATATATATATATATATATATAAATGTGTGTGTGTGTGTGTGTATATAATGTGTGTGTGTGTGTGTATATATGTATATGGCACCTGGAGATTTGTATGAATGCCATTTGTCTGTTCTCTCATAAAATCTTACAGGTTTAGTTATTAAAAGGAGGCAAAACAAACAGTGAGAGTGGAAAATCTGCAGCAGATGGTCAGTGGAAGATTATGCATGAACACTTCACAGCTGACCTCTCCACGCCGCTCACACAGCATATCAGAGAGTAGTTTTAACATGACCGTTAACACATTCTCTGTGTTTAGGGATTCAAATAGGTGAAACTGCTGATTTCGTCATTTCTGTATGTTTATTACAGCATTGAAGGTTTTCCACTAGACACGTCTGTTTGGGAATATTCAGCACCTCCCTCTGTCGTGTCAGATGATTGTCTGTGCTATAGCTCAAATAACACTGCGCTCCAGACTGTCTTTGCTATATTCTAATCTTAATTTGTTTTAAAACAATGGAGGGAAACCAAGGAAAAAATAAGGTCAGTAAAATATAGTAATAATATTTTTCTTAATAAAATAATAATTTAAAAAGTTGCATTTAAAAAGTAAGTGAATGTTACTATTTACAAAACTATAAAATCAAAAATAAATAAATGAAAATAAAGGTAAAGAAACAACAGTTAAACAGAGGCAACTGAACAGGTAATCTAATCCTGCTGTTACTATTCTCTTACAGAAATTGCCTGAAAAATCAATGGAAAATATTTTCCTTCAGAGAGGCAGAGAAACCAGTTACCACGTCTTAAGTGACGTGACGTGATGACAAAGTATGGTAACCCATACTCAGAATTTGTCCTCTGCATTTAACCCATCCAAGTTAGCGTATAAACATTAGGAGCAGTGAGTAGTGAACACACACACACTGCAAACCATGGACACACACACGCGGAGCAGTTAAAGAAATGACGAGTCACAGTTGAGAGCACGTGCTGTTATGACTGTCTGCCTGTGAGAAAACCTGCCAACTGGGAAAGGTAGAGAGAAGCGGTTGCCAGGGTGAGGAGACTCTTTTCCATCAAGCTTGCTCCTGATTGGCCGGGTCCCTGTCTGAGGGAAAGGAATCCTGCCAATTGGAAACAATCAATGTTTTGTTGCTGGGTCAAAGCCATTCCATAAAGCTGACATTTATTGGCAAAGGGTTTGTCCCATAGGTTTAATACGCATACACTCTGACTCTTCAGCTTATTAGCTGAATTACTTTTCCAGTTGGAAACCTACAACAGTCTAGGAAGCTTTTGGAATACAGCAGCTCTTTTACCACACAGTCATGTATTTAGATGTCATAAATATCTGTCTGTTTGTTGTTTTTTTGCTGAGTTTGGCCTTTCTAGATCTAAGTCTTCAAATTCAGTTATAGACTATAGCTTGAACCCTGAATATATGTGTTGTGGCTCCATATCTTGTGTCACCAGGGCAGTCTGATATTAAATCTTTCTGAGCACGTAAACAGAGTTTAAATCACAGTATTTTAGTTGTTATTAATCATATTTTAGCATGAACCTGTCTCCATTTATACAGTAGGCCTATGTTGAAAAAATAAAACTGGCTTGAAATGTTTATTGGGACATTCAGCGTCAGCATAATTAATGCTGTCTCTCAAATCTAAATGTAGTTGTTGCTTGTTAAAAGATACACTTCAAACTTAAGTAAAGGGGTAAGTAAACCGCGTTGCACTTTGTGAGGAATATTGGCTCTATTTACATATTTTATTGAACTGGAGCCACTTGACAGACAAACCCTCCCTCATTTAAAAAACCAAGCATGAATAATAGCCTCCTTTGGGTTAGTGTTTGATGTCACATGACTCTTTCTCTGGCTGCTATGTATTGCTTGTTGACAAACTCTTGTGCTGTTGTCTGGGCTGCTGTGGTTAGACAGCCATGCTAATGAAGAACAATGCGTTTTACAAGGCCCTTTGTTGGCTGACCCCCAACATCCCATTTGCCATTTTTCTTAATCTTAGCACAATTTTTACTGTATTTCTTGAGAGAGACCACCAAAAACTTCCAGACAAGACTATACAAGTGATTCTCACACAGCCTGTCAAGATTATGTGTAGGTCATATTTTATTTCCTTATAATATATATATATATATATATTAAAATATTTTATTTAATCAGTTCAATCATTAAAAATTATAGTTAGCTATATTTTAATTATTTTCATAAAATAATCTGAAAAAAAAAAGTTCATTGGCATTATTTTCATATGAATATTTCATATTCATTTTCACATTTCCCCCTCCCTGAAATGTAAACAAGTCTGTATAAATTATTTAAATATAAAGTATATATCATATAATCATTGTATTTGTTTTAAAATTATCATTATGTTCAGATAGGACGATTATCATTAATGTCATGCTGTAATGAGAATCTAATGAGAATAATCCTTACACGGTTACATTTGTGTTAACCTTGGCCCTCCCCTGTTTCTGTGCCATATGTTGTCAATCCACGTAGATGTTGAAGTGTACAGCTATTTCATTGTGTCACTGTGCAGACGGATGATAGCAGACAGCATTGTAGCGTCAAAATAAACCAACACTGACTGCATTTGTCTGGCTGTCATTTTAGCCCCCTGGCTGCTCTCTTGCTCAGACACAACGACAACTAAGATTACATGATGTTGAGATAGAGCGCCCACAATTATGCAGCACATCTCAAATCAAATGTAAACCATGGCCTATCCGGATTACTCAATGCAAAAGTAAAGGCAAAACCTTCCAGGAACCAATCAGTAAACAAGCTTTCATATAGTAATGAATTAATAAGCAGTAATCTTGGTCTAATCTGAGATGACAGTATATCTAAATGTCACCCACACTCATGCCTGGGGCTGCCAGACAGAAACTGCCAGTTGGGCATGAGTAATTGAATAGGGTGCATGATTTAAAACAATAGATTTTAATTGCATTAATCCATTGCCTGTGACAACAATGAATTGGGGGCTGGAGAAATGGAAATGGGCTTCCCTGCATTTATAATTACACCTGAATCAGCAGTGTTGGCCTATAATTAGGCAGCAGAATTAAGGTTATAAAGGCAGACCTCCAATTAATCCAATCCGCAGGCAGCATGTTATATTCGCTAATAGGGAAGGTCTTATCAAGGCAGGTCATCAGGGTTTGAACTAATATGATGCCATATATCAGCTCATTCTTGGAGGGTCTGATGGTTTTATGAGACTCTGCTGGAGTAATTCAGTCATCTGAATGAGCTGCTCATGTGCACGAGTCTCGTAGAGAGTGGGTGGCGTTTGTGGATTCAGTGAGCAGGCCAGCCTCTGTTTTGGGACCATTGTCTATGTGTGTTTGTGTGTGTGTGTGTGTGTGTGTGTGTCTTTGTGTGGGTGGGATCTGTAGATCCAAAGACGGAGTACATCTGGAGTTGTGGCCACATAGCCGAGCCAGGCGCCAGAGCTTCTATCCATCTGCCCTTCCCTCTGTCTGTTTTCTTGCCTCACATATGCTTGCACATGCAGGACTGCCTGTGAAACGCGTGCTGTTTCCATGCAGTAAACCAAATCCCTCATGAGGCTTGCAATGAGTGTGTGAAACATATTTCAGGTGATGCTGTTTGGAATGGTAATGTCACTTTTGAAAGGGCTGGCCTCAGAGAACTATAGTCTTAGTCAGTTCATACATAGAATGGCATGAATATACCTTGTCTATGATGAGTATGTTCCCATTCAGTCGGTCACGGTCGACATACATTGGACAGACTGACGAATAGGAAGGAAACTTCTCTTTCAAGTATGGGGGCGTACAGCACAGCAGTGGGGTCAAAGTCCTCTCTTTGGTTTCGGTTTGTTATTATTTCGTTTTGTTTGCCTTTATTGAGCAAATAGCTGTTTTGACAGCATGAGAAGTGCTGAAAAGTTGTTTTTACGGCTGGTAAAAGTGAGCGCCTTCAAAGAGAGGAGAGCACACGACAGGCTGCACACAATCCCTGTCTGTGTTGTCGTGGCCATTCCCCTGCTTGCACATTTAAAGGAGTAAAGTCCCTAAAAGAGCTTACACAAGTAGAGCTTGCGTCTTTTTAAAGATGACATTCTACTTGTGTGTTTCTGTGTGCGGTTGTTACCTTCGTTTTGTTTCTGTTCCGCTGCTAGCTCAACAGCCAGCGGTACCCAAATTTTCAAAAAAAGAGCAGTTTCCTTCATCTCCAGGTCCGTAGAGGGCACGGAGAGTAGTGGGAGGAGAAAAACCTCTCCACTCTCATCCACCTCTTCTATTGCCATCTGTCCAACCGTGGAACCAGGTAGGTGTTGCTCAGCACACTCAGACCTTGCTTCGGGCCGCCTTACAAAGACAGCCTCCCGAGCCGCGTCCCTGCGTTCCACCTCGCTGCCCCACTGCGGGTATGCCTACGGTCCCTTTGATCCCGCTTGTACGGTCTCTGCGAACCTGGTTAGCGCTCCCCAGTCCATCTTGCTGGGTCATTCAGACCGTCAGGCTCGGCTATGCAATTCAATTTGCCCGGCGTCCCACCAAGTTCAGGGGTGTCCACTTCACTGCGGTGAAATCTGTTGATGCCCATGTCTTACGTGCGGAGATCACGGTCCTACTGGCGAAGGACACAATAGAGCCGGTCCCTCCAGCCGATATGGGTTCTACAGTCCCTACTTCATTGTACCCAAGAAAAGCGGTGGGTTACTACCGATCTTGGACCTGCGAGTTTTGAAACGGAGCCTCCACAAGCTACTGTTAAAAATGCTCATGCTCGAGGGTCAAGCATATCAGTACAAGGTCCTGCCCTTCGGGCTGTCCCTGTCTCCCCGCGTCTTCACGAAAGTTGTGGAGGGAGCCCTTGTTCCCATGAGAGAACAGGGTGTTTGCATCCTCAACTATCTCGACGACTGGCTCATTCTAGCTCAGTCTCAGGATCATTTGTGCGAACACAGGGACCTGGTGCTCAGTCACCTCAGCCAGTTGGGCCTTCAGGTCAACTGGGAAAAGAGCAAACTCTCCTCTGTGCAGAGGATCTCTTTTCTCGGTATGGAGTTGGATTCGGTCGAACAGATAGCACGTCTCGCAGAGGAACGTGCTCGGTTGGTGGTGAACTGCTTGAATACTTAAAGATTCTGTCTATGAAGACTTTGCTGCTGGTTGCATTGGCCTCCATCAAGAGGGTAGGGGAACTGCAAGCATTTTTGGTCGACGAATCGCGCCTAGAGTTTGGGCCGGGCGACGGCGACATGTTACTGAGACCCCAGCCTGGCTATGTGCCCAAGGTTCCTACCACTCCCTTCAGGGACCAGGTAGTGAGCCTGCAAGCGCTGCCCCCGGAGGAGGCAGACCCTGCCCTGCCTTTGCTCTGTCCAGTCTGCGCTTTGCGACTGTATATAGACAGAACTCAAAGCCTCAGGACCTCAGACCAGCTCTTTGTCTGTTTTGTCTGTTACGTGTTCTCACCTCAACCGGTCAGAGGCATTGAGAGGCACCGACTTAGTGTCGGCTTGCTGCACTTCATGCGCTCATTGCTCCAGAGAGTCCCTAGAGAGTCATTTGTGAGACACCGCTTCCCAGCCATTGACAGAAATTTCTGTCATTTATTAGACAACGTTTCCCTGCAATTGTTATACGGTAGGGGGCGCTATTACGCATCGTTCTGAATCCGATCCAGACAAGTCTTTGACAAAAAAAGCCATTTTTTTTCTTAGCTTTTTGCTCAAAATGTTTTTTTTTAATGGAACTTACCCACATTCAAGTGTTTGTTTGTTTGCTTGTTTGTTTAAAATCAGATGCTCTGTTCTTTCTTTGGATATATTGTCTGTTCAGATATTCATACAACATAATATTCTGGGGGCCATGACATTTTTGTGAAAATTAAAAAACACTGGCTGTGGCTGGCAACTTTTATTTATTTATTTATTTTTTTTAAAATGCTGGCGGGGAAAGAGTTAAGATGTGTACACTTGCATGTATTCAAGTAAGGAAAATATGTATTTACATTTTACTTAATGTTTTTACCACATGATTATTTTTTTTAAAAGCAACATGAAACCAATATAAATACAAAGAGTTTTCAATTTTCAGATATGGAAAGAAAGTAAAACATTTCTCTAATATTTGACAAAGCTCAGACGTTTACTTTCAGGCAGGCACACATGCCTGCTAATTGTTCACAACTTTGTAAATCCATTCTTACTGAGTTTTGGGAACAGATCCAGTCTGTCTGTTTCTAATTAAAACCCATCCACGTGTTTGGTGAATTAGTTGGATCTGCAAGAAATCCAAGGACAGCCAAGCCCACACATTGTCTTGAGTGACAGGCTGAAACCTCCATCTTTTACTTTGGGAGCTATGATTACAGTTAATTTGCCTTGCTGCACAGACATAATGTGATTATGAGAGGGACATTGTCATGGAAAACTTGGCCAAGATTTTAATGTAGAGAAAAAATGATAAAGTTAAAAAAGTATTTCTGCATTGGTATGACACACATTCTTCTTATAGCTCTCACATATTCTTGGTGCCAGCAACTGGGTTCATATTTGTCACTGCTTTGAGTCAGCAAAACCAAAACAGAGGAAGTTACTGAATGCTCAGTGGGGCAAAGAGGAAATAGTCGGAATGTGAAGAAGAAAAACCCACAAGGGGAGAGTAAATTACATTGTGGAGCTATCCAGAACTTCTAACCATCTCTCAGGATGAGCACATTTAAGAGGCAACTGGGAATGCCACGATAAAGGGGAATACCATCATGCTATACTAAGCTGCTCTGTGGCTCAACTCTGACAAGCAGTTCTAAATCACTGGCCTTTAGTGCTTCTCAGGTCCAGTTATAAGACTTTTGGAGGGGATGAGGGAGGCGGGTTGCAGTTTAGTAAGCTAGGGTGGAGGAGAGGGGGTTACGCCACGTTTTGGCCCCATGCCTATGGCTCAGGAGGAAGCCCTCCATCACCAGTGTGCCTTTCCATACTGCTGTGCCTCAATGCACAGTGTCAGATTTCAACACATGGAGCACATTATCCCCAGTGCTGACACAAACTTCCATGCCCAGTTATGCCCCACCAACCCTTTTTGTATCATTTGGGGCTTTTCATTGTTTTCTGTGCAAACAAAGAGTAAATTGAATGTTTTGAGTGGCAAGAAAGGGCAAAGGTTTACTGGTGACAGACAGTAGTTGCAGACAGTCAGGTTGGTCAACAAATTGGCCGAGACGATAATTCGCAATAATGGGAATTCCAACTGCTAAAATGGAGTATCTTGTTTCAAGTGTCACAGCACTGTGCATCAGCAAAAACTACATGTCTTAAAGCAGTGGTTCTCCTTTTTGAGTCCTAAACCCCATTGTCTCCCCCCCCCCCCCCCCCCCCCCCCATTGTCCAATATAATATTTGATAAAAAGGTTATTTATTCTGATACTTCTGCTGTAATCATGACAAAACTGCTTGTTGTTGATTTAATAATTAAACATGATTCATTTTTATGATTCCAGAAATATATTAGTCTACACACCGTACATCTTTATTTTATGTTTAGCATTTTAATTATTTTTAAATATTTTTTTAATTAAAATAATTCTGAGGACCCCATCAGACCACTGGTTGAGAACCACTGTCTTAAAGAATGTAAGCAAAGAAATATTAATGTAACTAAAAAGCTGAAAAACTAGCACAAATTTATAAAAACAATCTCAGGAAACAGGAGTCAGAAGTTTTATATTACAGTAACAGGCTAACCATAATAGGAGCCTATGGGTTAACCCCTTACTCAAAACTCAACAAAAGAGGATTGTGATCTTAGTAACTCTATGCCTTTGTTACTCCCGCTTGAGATTTAAATGTAAAACTTCATGTAACCCAGATTCTTCAAAGGTGATGTGTGTAATTCCTGTGCCCCTAGTGTCAGCAAACAGAATTACAAAAATAATGTTTTCAAACTAGTATTTCTGAACAGACCTCATCTACTATTTGTCAGATAGTCCCATTCCAAACTTAGGAAGTGTTGCTGTGTCAGTTTTTATGCTCAAACAAACAGAACAATGTTTAAATGGATAGACATTTGAACATTAAAAGACAAAAAGACAAAAAAATTAGATAGATAGATAGATAGAAAGACAGACAGACAGACAGAGTAAAATGAGATATAAATACAAACATACAAAAAAAAAAGATATATAGACAGACAGACAGAAAATGATATAGAAAACATAGATAGACAGAAAATGAGAGAGATAGGTAGATAGATAGACAGGAAACTTGAGATATACAGTCAGACAGACCAACAGAAAAAGATTCATAGAAAAACAGACAGACAAATACACAGACAAGAAAATGAGATATGCAGACAGACATACAAAAAATAGATATACAGTCAAGACAGACAGAAAGAAAAAGATATACAGTACAATCAAAATTTATTCAGACACCTTGAACATCATTCATTAATACAGTTTATTCACTATAGTTTAAAAAAATGGTAATAAAATTTAAACAAGATCTCAGAGTTAAACTGTCTATCCTCACTTACATAAATGAACTATAGTGTCCTGCACCCACTAGTAAAAATATATAAAAAAATCTGAATAATTTTTGGTTTGACTGTATGTGATCCGTGCTGGCAGAATGAGTTGGAATGTGCATGGGCTAATTTCAAGTTACAGGCAAAACAAGTGAAAAATGTCAGTTTTGGTCAAAATTGAGGTTTTCACAAAAATGAGTTCATTGAGCCCTCGTCTAGCGATCCCAATGCTCCAAATAGCAATTAAACATCTATAAGTATCTTTATTTGTATGTTTTCTGAAAGGAGTACCTTTCCTTTGACCATGAAAAATGCAGTTTTTCTCTGCTCGCTTCTTGACTACTTTGGTATCATTGTAAAGCGCAGCATTTCAGCTTTGTGAATATTCATAGCGAATTCTCAAAGGCATGAGTCTGAACCAATGAAATGTGATTTTCAAACTCATGCTGATGTAAACAAATCTGTCATACTCGTGCTGACTGACAGATCTGAAGCGCATGCACAAAGACGCCTCAGCGTGCAATCCCAATATACACAGAATTAGAGTATTATGTTATGTTATGTTTTAAATGAACGTTTGGTTAACTGTTGGGAAAAACATCTGAAGTGTAACAATATATTAGATACGTGTGGGACAGTAGGTCTTAATATATATAGGCTGTCTGTTTCATTCATTTTAATCAAACAATTGTGGAATCATGGGGAAAAAAGTTGAATATATATTTTTTTCCTATACATATGGGTTTTGACTTGGTTTGTGCCAAATTTAGTGGTATTACCAGGGATCTTCAGAAAACTTCAACTCGATTTTTCTCAAAATTGACTTTGATGACTCGATCGCTTCAATCAGGTGTAGCTCAGTCATTTTTTTTTTGTCAGATTCCAACAAACATCATTTTGAAGGTTTGTGAGAATAACAATAACTAATTTTTGAAAATTTGCTCATTGCAACTCATTTTGCCAGCATGGGTCACATATAGAAAAACTGAGATGGATAGATAGACAGACAGAAAAATTAGATATGCAGATAGACATTAAAAAAAAAAAAATATATATATATATATATATATATATATACAGTCAGACAGAAAATGAGATAGATAGGTAGATGGATAGACAGACAGACTGACCCAACTTGTCTGTGGGCTGAGGGTCATGAAGGCCCTGTGGGGAAGTTGTTCTCTTTCACCTCTCTCTGTGTAATAAGAGGTGTCGAGTTTCATGTTGTAATCAGTGCAGCACAGAATGCAGCCTACTGTAGGTGACACAGTGGGAGTTAACAAAGAGAACAGCATGATGAATGCTGCCAGGACTCTCACTCAGAGTGAAGTGCAAAACAATCCGGGTGCCATCTTTAATGAAGGCAGGGGGTGGCCAGAACGCTGAGATAAAATGATGAGGATACAAAAGTAATGGACGTCATCTGCTCATGAAGCGTGTAATTATACCAGCATCCTGCTCATGCCATCCTCCTGCAATTACTGCCATTGACAAAAACAATCATTAGAGAAAAAGCGTAAAGACACTCACCTGTGAGTGAAGGATTTTCTCTCTCAACCTGTTTCCTGCTGTTATACATCTAAGTCCTGTATCCTGTGTTCCCCACCTCTGAAAGACTTTATACACTCTGATCATATATGATGTACTGCCACAAGCAAAGAGCAGACATACATATGTTAACATCCATAAAACCAGCAACATGTGAAAAAAGCCTTAATATGCATACTATGGGCCAGTTCATGCAGTATGACGATGAATAAAGGCAATCCACACTCCAATCCAGAGGGGGCGTGCTTTTTAGCCTAACCTATTTTTTAACTAGCATTAACCATCAATATTCACAATAAGCAATGTGTTTTGTTACTTCCGTTAAGAAACAAAGTGCCATCTTTCAAACTCTGTCCATTTCATCACGAAATTCAAACAATAAATGCCGTTTTGACACTTTTTGATGTGATGTGACAAACAGCAGTGCAGAGCGCGAGTGAACGCGATCATCCCTTCCTCCTCAGTACTACAGAATGAACTTGAATGAACATGAAGGTATGTTGAAAGATACAGTACAACTTAGTGTTTCAACCGTAGAAAGATGTCAGTAAAACAGTTTGTAAACAATATGTCATGTAGTTGTCTATTACATTTACCTCAGAAAAGCCATTCAGGGTTCACAGCTTGTTAGTTCGCTAGAGAAATGAACTGTTCCCTTTCGATACTTCACTTGAGGAAAAATTCCTTTTTTCCTCAATACTGAAGCCTTTTTCAATAACGCAGTGTAACTGCACAGCCATTGGTTCAAACTGGGAAACTTTTTTTGCAGTGCGCCAAAGCCCGCCTGAATAGGCGGGGTGACTGGCTATACAAGCGAGCATTTCGTGCCTCGAATTTAGAGTCCCATAGACCCTTGTTGTGCTGTCAGTTGTGCTGTCATCTCATGGGAGCCAGCTCCCTCTTAGCATGTGTAACCATGAGGGTACGGCGGCTTTTGCCTCCCTACTTATCCCCTGGGCCCCTCCGGTGCCCAAGATAGGTTCAGTCGTCCCCTCCCATGGCACGGCGTGATTGTATTCATTCCCCATACGCAGTATGATTGAAGTATCGAAAGGGAACGTACTTGGTTACGTACGTAACCTTGGTTCCCTGAGATACAGAATGAGTACTGCGTTTGCTGCCGTGCCATGGAGCTTTGCGACTCTGTGTCGTCGCTTCAGTCGATTGACCTGAAATCCTATGGCGAAATGCTCGCTTGTATAGCCAGACGCCCCGCCCATTCTGATGGGCTTTGGCATGCTGCATCGCCATAGGCTCCCATAGACAAAGTTTCCCAGTTTGAACCAATGGCTGTGCAGTTACACTGCGTTACTAGAAAAGGCTTCAGTTTGAGGAAAAAAGGAGTTTTTTCCCCATACGCAGTACTCGTTCCGTATCTCAGGGAACCGAGGTTACATAAGGTAGTACCTTTCGCTAAATAAATGCACTGTATTAACCTATATATTAATTATATTTTACTTAACCTGTTAGTTAATGTAAGGCCTAAATAAATCTGTCATGAAAACAAGTTATGACAGCCACTGTGTTAATGATTATATTTCAACAACGAACTGGAGACAGAAGTTAATGCAAAAACTGCCTTATGTGTAATTTACATGCTTACAATACATACATTTTTTTCATTATTATTTGAGTGTTGATGATAAATAGCAACTGAATTTAATTATTTGGGCTCTGTTGTTAATTACCCTTTTAATAGGGCTCCCTAATAGATTACAGCATTAGCAGAGATAGATTTTTTTTCTCCTTAAGAAAATTTTAATTATAATTAAATAAAATTAAAAACAGAGACACAGTTGGTTAAAACATTGTTTAATAAAAAAAAGAGAATTTTTTTCTCACCCTGCTATACTGAACCCGTACCGAACCGTGACTTCAAAACCGAGGTACATACCGAACCGTCATGTTTGTGTACAGTTACACCCCAAATATATATATATATATATATATATATGTGTGTGTGTACGTGTTTGTCAGATTACATGTAACAAGTTGTGCCTGTGTCGACTCGCACCTGATGAGCATCAGCTTTGCTTATTTGCAACAAAACGCTAATTTGCACTGCTCTTGGTAGATTGTGTTGGTCATTATGTAAATGATTTAACTGCATCTGTGTTCTTTAATTTGCGCGTCAGCAGTAGATCACACGCAAAACTTGCCACTCCCATCGGCGCGTTTGTGGAATTGCGCTCTCATGCTAATTTGCCACGTTTAGTAAATCTGGCCCTAAATATGTGATATAAGCCAATATTTCAAACTTTAAGACTTTGATACAGCTGACAGAAAGCATAAAGCAGTTAAATATGCCCATTTTCTAAACAATAATGTAACTTTTTTTGGGTACCGGACCACCACAACCCCAGAAGGCTTGTATAGAAAACGGGCATATTTAACTGCTTTCTCTTCTCTAAGATCTGTACTCAGCTTTATTGGAGTCTTAAAGTATTTTGACTGATTTGATAATTAAAAAATAAACTCTTAATTTATTTTTACTATAGACAGATACGTAGGTAGGTAGATTGATTGATAGATTTGTGTAAAACATTATATATATTGAAATGGCTAATGACTATTTAATTCTTATGGTTAACAATTAAATGTATATATAAAATGCATTTGAAAAGTAGCAAAATAAATGATTATATCACATAGATGTGCTTCTGATTATTATGTGCAGATCACCTATTTACATAACATATTGTTATATGGATGAGGTTGCTCTATATATCACCCCTCCACCCATCTGAGTTTAAGAAGTGACATTTTCTTTTCCACAGTGAAACTAATATGGCCTTTTTACTATAGAGTTTAAATGCATGGTCGTAAGTGTGTTTAGACTGGCTGATATTGACAATGGAGCTCACTGAAAAATAAGCTGGCATGACAAATTTTACTAAGTTGTTTTACTGCCATTATGTGTTGTTGGAGCGAAATCCACTGTAAACGATATAATGGTGTGCAGTAATACAGGGATCACCTTACCATGTGTAAGGCCTTGGGGATTTTACGATCTTCTATTTGATATTTAATGACCACCCCCTCATAGCAGTATACTGGGATCAGAGGGGTAACTGCGCTTGCAGAACAACAATATTAAACAAACTGCTAACAATGAACTGTCTTACTTAGCACTGTTCCCACTTTATATTTGTGATGCAAATGTATTATAATCTCGATATGTATTATAATCTTTATGGTTCATGTGCAGATAAATTTCAGTGTATATTGTCAGTAGTGGAGCGATGTATGGAGTGTAATGATCTACTTTGACTAACTTGAATGTGTTGTGAAATTTGCTTGGGAAAATCTTTCACCTGCATGCAAAATTCTAGGTGGCATGAATTCCTGTTGGCTGGATTCAGTCTCAAGTGTAAAAATTGTAAGTGTTATTATATTTTATTTTTGCAATCATGTTCAGTGAAAGATTTAAAAAAATATATAAAGTGATTAGTTAGAGTTTAGAATAATCCTGATGAAGGATAATAATTTGGAATCAGAGAACTGCTTTAACAAATGGAAAATTAAATTCTTCATTTATGAATAAATAAACATAAATTCTTGATCTTGATAAGCACTTTCTACAGGGTAAGTGAGAAGAACAAATAATGGATAAATTCAAAAATGTTCAAGCACATTTTTTAAGCAATAAAAAAGCAATGTACATAAAAGAGGCTGTAATGCGTTTGAGTGTAATGAGTGTTTTTCTTTGTATTATTTGACATAACCCATATAATCTGAAAATAAAAGAAAGAGTGGTTGCAGTAAATGCTGATTTTTTTTCCCTGATGAACCAGCATGAAAACAGTAATTTGAAAATTTAAAAAGAACAGTATTTATTTTAATTAGAAATCTTTTATAACATTATGAATGTCTTTACTGTTTAAAACAATCAACATACATATTCACAATCAACAACACAGCATGCATACAGACATTGTGCTTTTACATTGTGTGCATAAATGGAAAAAAAGAGAAAGAATAACATCAGTAAATCACAAGCAAAACCTTACATCAGCATCAGTTCATCCACTTACAGTTATAATTGGTTTTGAAGATAATTCATGAAAAGACAACACATGATAGTGAACCTAGATCCGGAGCCCCTTAAATTAAGTCTTATTTTTTCCAAAAATTCAGGAAATGTAACACATCTCTGGCCCACTGTTTACTATCAATCAATTTTAATGTGTTTTTGCTCAGAAAAACTATTCATTTCTTTGGAAAAAAAAAACCTTTTGAATGGTAGTGTACATTTTTGATTGTTGTTCCATTACAGCATGACAGAGTAAAACAAATGATGCAGAACTCTTCTGATATCAGATTTCAAAGCAAGAAAAGAGTGAAACAAAAGAAATGTGCCTGATTGCTGTTCAGTGCGCTCAGCATCTCTGCTTACATGACCTGTGTCAGCTGATCTTATCTGTGAGATACTTGATGCACTCAATAAGTGATATGTCAAGGACCAGTGAGAAATCGCACCATAAGACTCTAATGGCCCTGAGGGGGTGTAAATTTCAGCATGATAAATAGGGGGGTCTGGGTTTATAGTGAGCTGCTGAGGTTGTAGTTAGGAGCTCGATGTAGAAATTGAATGATTTGAGAAGTAGGGCAGTAGAGGTGACAAACCCCTCCCTTTAATCAGCCATTACCCATATTCCTCATAGAGGGGTCGAAGGTGACATATTCACATGGCCCCAGAGACAAACAGGCCCATCCAACAGCAGGCCTTGAGCACACAAGCTCCACAATACCGTCCTCTTCTCCCGGGCCAATAAAGTTTGTCTGCTCAAACAGAGCTGTTTGCAGATTTGAGCCTGTTCAAGTAGTTCTCGCCACCCACAGAGCTCTCACAATAAGCACAAGGTGTTGGGAGCCACAGGGCAGGAGGGTGTGACGTAACCTGATCTGCTGTTTGCCAGCATACAGGCAGATTGATTTCAGCCTGCAGATGGACAAAGTGCTCCATCAATGAAAGGCCTTCCAACCAGCTGGCCGCCGCTGGTCACCGCTGACCCCTCACCCCCAACATTGCCATAGGCTATCCCTCTATTTGCCTTATTTTCTGGTTTAGGCAAAGTTCTGCTTAACTTATTTCAGGTCTGATACAAACTTCCTAACCCAGCTGGAATGGGTGTGGGGGTGTATCTCTGAAGAATAGTACCCCTGTTGCAGTGATTTTCAAACTTTTGCCAAGGACCCCTAAATATGATGCAATGGGACCCTCTTTTTATCTATCGCTTTTATATTGTAGACCAGGTAGGATGGTTTTCATGGGAAATTGCATACATAAGTCAGTCGCCCATGTATGACATTATATCCGTAATTACAGAAAAGTTAACATGGGAAAGGTTTCAAAGACATGGAGCATGTTACGGGTATATTTACACAACATCAATGTACTAAAACACTTGTGTTTTTTTTTCAAAGTGATGACAACATTGTCAAACCTATCCCCGTTCACACAGACGTCTAAAAACGCTGTACTAAAAGGAGAACGTGACAGAGCTTGTAATAAAAGGAGAATCAGCGTTGGCTTGGCTTTTCAGAGACTGCGAGAACTGAGGGATTTGAAATGGTGTTAAAGCGACATGAAGATGCGTTTTTAGTAAGGTATTTTATTGAACGTTTAATTTGTCATATGTATCTCTCTAACAGAGTTCATTGTAAAGCATTATCTATTGTAAAGGGTCATTTCATTATGGTTGTTGTAGCGCTGTTCTGGAATTGATTTTCAAAGAAGTACCGTGTCTATTAATGGGTAAAGCTACAGTAACGTCTTCAGCTAGTCAGGTTGAGATCCTTTCCATCTAAACTGGTTATATCTCTTATGCCTAGTAGTAAATGTTTTATGAGCAGTAGGATAACCATATTCATCAGCACAGTCACACAGAGCCGAAGCACAACCAAAACAATGTTCTTCCGCAAAATGCATGCAGTTTTGTTTTTTAACTGCTAGAGGGCCAAAAATTACAGTCTCATTCAGTCAACATTAGAATGTTTTCAGCTTTTTGTGTGTGTGTCCTGTCTCCCAAATAGAGGGAAATGACAGGGAAAAATTGTATGATGGCAGTAAGTGACAGTTGCAGATTTACCTGTCCCTCTCTAGTCAGCTGTAACTGATGAGCAAATCTAATCAGTGACAGTGAAATGGGCCACTGTGGTAAACTGATTCATGCTAGAGAGAGGCTGGACATTAACTGGCATATTTAGATGCACCTTTACACCCTGCAAATCTATGACTCATAGCTTTTTGAATACTTTGAGATTGATCTTGCACTCAGAATGAATAAATGTAGAAGATTAATTGATGATAGTCACACCACTTCATGTAAAGCCATGTACATTTTAAAAATGGTGCTCATAACTGTAGTAGAAAAGTTATTCAGTGTTGTTTTCTACCATAGTTTCTTACATCTGCTGTATTTAGTGTAGCATTCATCAATCAGTTATGTAGCACACTTGAAAAGTGCTGGCGGTGTGATGAAGATTTGCCTTTGAACTGCTTCATGAATAAAATACAGAAACATTAAAGCCCCAAAAGGCATTAACTTCATTTTGCCAAACTCTCATTTTCTTGGCAGTCCTGTTTTTCAAGCTTCAGGCCAATTTCTCTGAAATAAAGCTGCAATCCACCAAAAACTACATCATTTATTACCCTTAATAATGGCCATACATCCCAGAGCCTATTGGAAACATTCACGTCAACTGCAATCTCAGCACTAAACTCCCTCCCTCCCCCATGTATAGCAATTTTCCACACATTATTTTTCTTTCTTTCCCCGTGCTTCTTCTGAAAAACTAAAATACAGATAAAAAATGATGTGTAGTGAAGCTTGCAACAGCATTACCCGAAAGACTTGGCTGTGCTCCAGAGACAATTCTGATGAATTAGAGTGCAGTGGGAGAGAAGTTGCATTTAGAGATGGAACTACAAAGATATTGTTCTCCAGTGTTGATCATTCTTATCAGTGCTGTATTTTCTTATTTAAATAAAATAAAAATGGTTGCTTTGCATTTTAATCCATATTAGTTGTGATCTGTGTATTGATGATGTGATGAGATGCTGTGTCCATGGATTCTGGGCTTTCTGCCTCAGGAGCATTTGGAGAAGCTTTAGGTATGTGCTCAAGGAGGTGGTGTTTGCTGCCAAGGCTGCCAGTCGCGCCAGTCAGTGCATTCAGTCAGATCCTTCAGGCAGTTGGCAAAAACTCATAGTCTGCTTGCACAGAGTCCAAACTCAACCTCTCTTTCTGCTTTAGATAAGTGATTAAGGCTTAGACTTTCAGGGCGATGCACTATGAAGGGTTTCTAAAAGGGATTTAAGTGATGGACATAAATATACAGGGTTTTTCCTGGGTCAAAAATGGTCTTCGGTGGTGACAGACATGGTCATCCACACAAACAGTAAAAAGTGCCCTACCCACATGATCTGCGAGCCCAATACTGACAATAAAGTACCCGTCACTCTCTCTCACTGTAATTCTTTCTTGCCCTCTTTGCAAAAAAAATCAGTGATTTCATAGCTTTGTAAGAGAAGATGCTTCTTTGCTAGACCTGAAAATTATTTTGGTTTGTATAATAATAATAATAATTAATAATCAGTATTAAAAAGTAGCATTAATTAACTAATAATATAATTTTCTACCATATACAATTGAATGCACCTAGCTAACAACAATTTGCTTTGTTCTGGTTTCACCTCACTCCAGTCTAAACTAACTGATTTTATAGGTAATTTACTACACATTGTCATTTAAATAACTTGATTATTAAGGCTAATTTAACTAACTACTCTTGCTAAATGGGGTAAGCACACTTATGTTCTCATTTCAGAGTTGTTTGAGTAAATGATTTGTTATAAACCGTGTAGGCAGATCAGTTGTTTTCATGATTCATTAAAATAAATCTGTTCAAATGAGTCATTAGGTCGCGAATCGGACATTAGCGGACGTTGACGTGTTGCATGCGAATCACGACTGTTATTAGGACATCGCAAAAGATTTGTCAACACAGAAAACACTTCATCACTGGATAGGATTTTCTTTTTGTTTACTGAAAGTGTGGTTTATGTCAGCTGTATGTGGGGGGCACCTGTCAGAGAAGATGAAGTGACGTTCTTTTGAGCACTATTCACACCCAGCGGTTATTCAGGAAAAACATTCTTCGAATGTGCCTTATGAAACATGGATTTGGTCTTCCGAACTTTTATCACTGTGTCAGTTGATTTAGATTATTATATGCAAGGTAGAGAGAGAGCAAAGACAGTGCTTACTTTCAAAGACAGAGAGAGTTTGCGCGCACGAGGGAGGAGCTCTGTGCTTGTTCTGTCCGTCAGCGCAACAGTCATCTGCATCACTAATAAACAACGCTCAATAACTGAGCGAATAAGGCTTTGGCAGAACAAAAATTTGTTTTGGCGGGCGCCAGAATATTTTCAGTGTAGGAAAAACCCTGATATATATAAAGTCACTGTTTGGATTTTAATAGGCAAATACTTAAGAATCTATGAATGGATCATTATTACAGTGAATATTATGTTTCTAGCGTGTTATATATTTGGCAACGGATCTTTTAACCTTTAAAGATGGAGCGTGTAGCTTTTCATATCTTATTATTTATAAATAATACAATAATATATTATATAAGATTTTCGGTAAGATTTTTAATTTTTTTAAAAATTCTTTATTATTTAATTTTTTTTTAAAAGTCTTTAATGCTCATAGAAGCTGCATTTATTTGATTTAAAATACAGTAAAACAGCTATTTGAAATATTATTTCAGTTTATAATAACTGTTTTCCATTTTATTATATTTTAAAGTAATTTATTCCTGTGATTCAAAACTGAATTTTCTGAATTAGGGCCGGTTCACACAGAATTCGTTTTTGTGGTGCAACAACAAAAAAACGCAAGGTCTAAAAATATTTTTTTTTAAAAGTTGAACTCCTTTTGAAGGGTTAGTTCACCCAAAAATGAAATTTCGGTCATTAATTACTCACTCTCATGTAGTTCCACAGCCGTAAGACCTTCGTTTATCTTCGGAACACAAATTAAAATGATTTTTGATGAATTCCAAGGGTTTCTGAACCACACAGGCAGCAACGTCATTGCACCTTCTGAGGTCCAGAAAGGCATTAAAGACATCGTTAAAATAGTCCATGTGACTACACTGGCTCAACCTTAATGTTATGAAGCAACGTATGCTTGTGATGTTGACTCCAGAGCCAGCCAATAATGAGTCTGCGTTCTGATGTATAACATCAACTGCGTAGGAGACTGACATAGAAGAGAAGAAATTGTTGAATAAAGTTATGATTTTTGTATTGTTTTTGCGCACAAAAAGTATTCTTGTCGATTCATGTTATTAAGGTTGAATCACTGTCTACTATTTTAACAATGTTTTTACTACCTTTCTGGACCTCAAAAGATGCAAGGATGTTGCTGCCTGTGTGTTTCAGAAACCTTCAGATTTCATCAAAAATATCTTAATTTGTGTTCTGAAGATAAACGAAGGTCTTACGGGTTTGGGACGACATGAGGGTGAGTAATTAATGACAGACATTTCATTTTTGGGTGAACTAACCCTTTAACTTGATCGCTGTGTTTTTAGGATGCCACGTTATGTGTAAGACACTGCAAAAGACGCAAGTTCAATGGTCAAACATGTCCGTCTAGTGCGTTTCCATTGAAAAACAATGGAAATGTAGTGCAGTGGAATGGAAAAACACATTTTGTGTGAACAATCCCTTACTACAGTATTCAGTGTCACATGATCCTTCAGAAATCCTTTTGATATGCTGATTCTAATCAATGATGAAAGTAGTTGTGCTGCTTCAAATTTTTGTGGAAATCATCATTGTTTTAATACAAAGTTCAAAAGAACAGCATTTATTTGAAATAGAAATCTTATGTTACATAAAATGTCTTTACTGTCATTTTGGATCAATGCTGAATAGAAGTATTACTTTCTTTCAACCCTGTTACCTCTTAATTGTTGTCTATTTTATTGCTTTATTGCTAATAACATTTTCTAACAAAATTTCTATCAAAACATGCAGACCTCATAAAAATAAATGTAAAATAAAACTGATGACCTTTTGAGGTTAACTTGTTGAAAAAGAAAAACTCCTCTTCGAGTCACAAATACAGCGAGAGATGGGTTTGCGTGCCTGAAACTGATTTGAGTTTAAGCATTGTGATCTCAACTATAGATGCCCCTCAGGGTCAGTGAGGCTGGAGTGTGAATGTTGCTGGAGTGTGAATGTTGCATGTTACTCACTCATTACCAGGCAGAAAATCTGTGCGCCTTAATATGAGCTGACAAGCGAGTCATAGTGTGTGTGTGTGAGTGTGTATATTGTGTGTGTGTGTTTGTATGTTCTCTGAGTCTTTGTCCACTCAGAGAGAAAGTGAACTTGATCACCCTTTAATCCTATAAGCATTATAATAGCCTATTAGAATGGAGGTGAAGACACATGATTGTTATTGTCATTTCAGACCAAGGAGGTCCATAATACCTGGCCGTTAGCATTTTTAATGGTCTGTAAACACTAAAACCTTTTCGTAACAATTTTGTTTTTGCACTACACAAACATGGTAACTGCAGTTTATTTGAAACGATATAGCCTAATAATTTGTTCCCACGATTTATTAAATCATGGCCATGTCGTAATAAATCGTTCCCTTGTTTTAGTTAACTCAAAACGAGGAAACAGATTAGTTTAACGTGGCCACGATTTACTGAAACGAGGGAACAAATCGATAAATTGTGGGAATAAATTCTTAATTCATGGCCGTAATTGAACTAAAACGAGTAAACAAATTAGTAAATCATGGCCCTGGTTTACTAAAATGAGTAAAAAAAAATGTGTGCCCACTATATATATATATATATATATATATATATATATATATATAATATATGCATTATACTTTAAACTATCTCAAGTAAATTATGGACAGTGGTTCCACACAACCAACTTAGTTTTTTTATCAACATTAAAGGTTTATTTTATAATCTATGCAATATCCTTGTGTTGTGACAACACAACTGACTAAGGAAGAATCTGTGTTAAATAGTTATGTCCAACCAACTCGATTCAATCATGGACAGTGGTTCCACATGATTGAAACAAGTAAAACCCGATAGAATCAACCATGTTTAACAAACTAGAATCAATTGTGTTCATTTAAATTGAATGAATGGTTTTAGTTTTAATATTAATTGAATGATACAAATAATCCTACAATCAATGCTTCTTGTTTAATCTTGTGATTTACATAACTTTTGTGATGTGATGTTCTGTGTTGGCAGTCTAGAAGTGATACTGGTTTTATTGTTACAGTACAGAAGGGTCGGAGACAATGGGAAACAGGTAAGTGATGTTTATTGAACAACCAGTGGAGCAGACAGGAATGCAGGTGAGTGAATAGCAGTAATAATACTGTCCTTTGTGTTGTAGGGTTGGAGATCGTGGATGGCAGATGAATGGCGTTTGTAGCAGAGCAGAGAAGACACTTGGGAACTCGCATGAAGACAGGAACATAGGAGGAGACTTGGAACACACTGGAGATGAGACGGTAAGTATACTGGAGTCCTTAAGGTAAGCATAGAGGTAAGTCTATGTATAAACGAGACCGGACACTGACTGGAGTGAGTGAGTGTCTTTTATGCTGTGACTGATTGGGGTGCTGATTGAGTGCAGGTGCGTGTGATCAGTACTCTGGTGAGGGAGTGCGCTGTGATTAGGTGATGTGTCTGTGACGGTACCCCCCCCTTCCATGGCCCGCTACTGAGGGCCGAGGACCCCGACGTTGTGGTGGTCGTCCTCTTCCTCGTGGAACAGGTCTGTCAGGATGAGAGGCGTGGAAAATGTCGAGCAGGTTTGGGTCTAGGATGTCATTTCTGGGTACCAATGAGCGTCCCTCGGGACCGTAGCCCTCCCAGTCTACTAGGTACTCCAAAAGACCACCATGGCGCTGGGAGTCCAAGATCTCATTAACTTGGTACGCGTCTCCGTCTTCCAGGATTAGAGGAAGGGGGGGTTCAGCTGCTCATCCAGGCTCTGTGGAAACAGGAACAGAGGGATGGTGAGGTTTGAGTAAAGACACATGGAAAGTGGGATGAATACGGTACTGTGCAGGTAATTGGAGTTGGTAAGTGACCGGGTTAATCTGCTTCATGATGGTGAAGGGGCCAATGAATCTGGGACTTAGCTTCCGGCAAGACAGACGCAGTCTGATGTCCCGAGTAGACAGCCAGACCTTCTGTCCTGGTTGGTAGACTGGAGTGTTGGAGTGTCGAAGGTCGGCTGTCATCCTGCGTCTGCGCAAGGTTCGTTGAAGCTGGTGGTGTGCAGAGTCCCAGACCCTCTCGCTCTCTCGGAACCACTAGTCAACAGCTGGTACATCCGACGGTTCCCCTGACTAGGGGAACAATGGGGGTTGGTAGCAGAGCACGCACTGGAAGGGAGTCCAGTGGTAGGTTGGCGCAGGGAGTTCTGTGCGTACTCTGCCCAACCCAGGAACTGGTTCCAAGAGTCCTGGTGGCCATGGCAGAAGGTACGGAGGAACCGGCCGATCTCCTGAATCTTCCTCTCCGTCTGCCCGTTCGACTGCGGGTGGTATCCAGATGAGAGGCTCACGGTCACATCTAGGAGAAAGAAGAATGCATGCCATACTCTGGAGATGAACTGAGGTCCTCGGTTCGATACAATATCTTCTGGGATTCCGTAATATCTAAAGATGTGATTGAACATGATCTCAGCCATTTCCATTGCAGACCCTTTAAGGGAATCAGACGACAAGACTTCGAAAATCTGTCAATTACCACCAGGATACAGGTGCAGTTGTTGGATGCAGGTAAGTATGTGATGAAATCCACTCCTAGGTGTGACCATGGTCTGTTGGGAATGGGCAGAGGATGGAGCTTGCCGGAGGGAAGATGGCGAGGGCTCTTTGAGATGACGCATTCCTGACATCCTTGCACATACCTTCTGACGTCCCTTGCCATGTTTGGCCACCAGAAGCGCTCCTTTAGCAGTGAGAGGGTTTCATTGACCCTGGGGTGGCCAGTGCCCAGCGACGTGTGGGAAGAATGGATGAGTGGAGTGCACCGTGCCCGGGTGATGTACAGCAAACCTGGTGGACAACCCGGCGAGTGTTGGTGGAGGCATTAGAAAAGGGTTAGGTGGCGTCAGACCAGCTGATGGGACTCATGATAATCCTTTCAGGCAGGATGGATTCGGGCTCTTCAGTGTTCTCTTCAGGATTCGATTGAGGATTCAATCTCTTGGCATCTCTGAGATACTCCAGGTTCGTATGATCAGTAAGTACCAAGAAGGGGTGCCGTGCACCCTCCAACCAATGCCTCCACTCCTCCAGGGCCAACTTGATGGCTAGAAGCTCCCTGTTGCCGATGTCGTAGTTTTTTTTCCGCTGGGTTGAGTTTGCGTGAGAAGAAGGCACATGGATGGAGTTTACTTGGGTTCCCCTGCTGCTGAGAAAGCACCGCTTCCACTCCTGTGGTTGAAGCATCCACCTCGACGGTGATCAGGATGTACGAGGAGGGGAGCAGTGACGAAGGCTTCCTTCAGGGTGTTGAAAGCATTGGTGGCAGCTGGTGTCCAGGACAGAGACTTGGGCTTGTTGCAGAAGAGGTTGGTCTAAGGGCTTGTGATGGTACTGTAGTCTTGGATGAATCTGCAGTAGAAATTGGCAAAACCTAGGAATCTTTGGAGTTCTTTGATGGTGGATGGAGTTGGCCTGTTCCTGATGGCTTCTACTTTCCCCTCGTCCATCTGGATGCCACTGCTGTCGATGTTGTAACCAAGGAACTGCACTGAGGGTTGATGGAACGAACATTTTTCAGCTTGAGGAACAGACGAAATTCCCTCAGGCGTTTCAGGACCTCCGCACCTTGTGAATGAAGTCCTGGAATACGGAGGGGGCGTTGACCAGGCCATATGGCATCACAAGGTACTCGTAGTGTCCAGTAGGCGCCACAAAGGCGGTCTTCCACTCGTCCCCCTCACGTATCCGGATGAGGTTGTATGCGCTGTGGAGGTCCAACTTGGTGAAGACTGTGGCATCGCGGAGATGTTCCAGAGCCGCTGGGACGAGGGAAAGTGGGTAACAGAACGAGACCGGACGCTGACTGGAGTGAGTGAGTGTCTTTTATGCAGTGACTGATTGGGGTGCTGATTGAGTGCAGGTGCGTGTGATCAGTACTCTGGTGAGGGAGTGCACTGTGATTGGGTGATGTTGAAGCCTGGCGTGTCTGTGACATTCATCCAAAGCAGCATTTCCCAAAAGCATTGTAAGTTGATCGTATACATTGCCACCAATGGAGCTATGATCAAATTAGGCTTACGATGCTTTCGGGAAACACAGCCCAGAGCACTACCATAGTGAATACTTTGTTATTAAAATAATTTGAATTTTTGTTAGCAGGTCCTTAACCCAAGCACAAGCTCAACACTTCACCACAATGGTAACCCCAAAACTATAAACATATCAGGAACTTTTAAATACCATCATAATAGAAAGTAAACATTAGTCTCTCCAATTTCTCATCTTGCTAAAAACTGCTTAAAATAACACTTAATTTCAACATTTACTCTCCCAGATTAGCCCCTTTGCAAAGCATGATGGGAAGTGAAAGTCCTGTTTGATTGAGTCCTGGTCGAGTTTACTTGACTGAAACATGTTATTTTAATATAAAAACATCAAGTTAAGTCAAAAAGTAATCGTTTCAAGTCAACTTAACATGAAGCAATTAAATTTGAACCAGAAACCTAATACAATGGTGTTGAATCAAAATAAGTTGTTTAAATAATGTTAACAGCATCAAAAAATCATTTTTATGAGTGTGTCTGCATGTCATGTGTGGAGCTCCATACTAAATAACACATAAATTCAACATTTTTTCTTCCTATACAGTCTGATACAAAGTATGCTGGGAACTTATGGCTCGTTTCCACTGAGCGGTACGGTTCGGTTCGGTACAGTACGGTACGCAATTTTTGCCGTTTCCATTGTCAAAAGTTGTGAATGGTACCCTAATTCCGAACCGTACCGTACCACTTTTTTGGGATCCTTTCGTTGGGGTACCAAGCACAATAGTACCGTACCAAAAGGGTGGAGCTAGACTCTACAGAAAGTTGATTGGTTGACAGAGAATCATCACTTGCGCGTTTTACAAGGGGAATGACAACACAAGAGCCGCCACACACAACTGTGGTCCAGGCAATGCGTGCATTGATTATCTTCACTTCATGTAGGCTATATAACAAAACGAAATATAAAACACAACCCTGCCTCTTTTCGTTTTCATTTAAAAAATATGAAACCTATTAATGTGTGGTTCAGGCAATATATGCATATGTACTCTGATTATCTTCACTGTATATGTAGCCTATAATAAGATGAAATAAGACAAAACCTCTCTTCTTGTTAAAAGTCAGTTTTAATTATCAATAATAACCATTATAAAAGTATAAGTATAAAGTATGAGAAGCTATACAATAATAAATAAAGACAGGCAAACAATTCAGTCAAACGTACAGTGCACTAAGTACAACGGTAAATTTAAATAAATATATTATGAAACTTCACTTTGCCCTCAGCCAAAATGATTTGCCCGGGAACAAATTATAAATTTATGAGACCAAAGATTGCCCATTATACACAAGATGAATGATATCTCGTTTTTAACCACTACAGAGACATCTGAGCCAGCGGCAAATGTCAGAAGGACTAGCCGAGGTACAGCTGTGCTCGGATGGGTACATTAGCACTGAGCTCCCGGTGATCGCCTGGATCTCACAACTCCGACAACGTCAGATTAAATTTTCAAATAGGCACTATCTTTATAAATAAACCACAGATTTAAGCTTTAAACAACTACATTCTCACCTAAAAAACTTTTAAAACTACATTTCATGACACAATAAAGTAGTTTTTAAATTATGCGGGTTTTCTCCTCCGCTTCTCCGCTATTTATTGCTGGTAGGTGCTGCTGCATGGCTGCTGCATGGATGTCTGAACTTTGCGTAGGCTACTTGGTATTGTGAAACGCTGAATGTTGGCATGCAGCAAGCAAAGCCTGTCTTCTTTTTGTGACAGCCTCAAGCAGAGAAGCAAGAACAAGATCTGCTGTATCCATGTTGTTTACTGTGTCGTTTTCTTCTTCGCGCGAGAATGGCGTCGATCACTACTTTCTGGCTACACCATGCCTATCAAGTAAGGGTACTGTTGGTGGTGGAAACACAAGCCTGTTCAGGGTGTACCGTTCCGAACCGTACCAAACTGTACTGAACTGAACCATACTGCACAGTGGAAACAAGGCATTAGATCTGCTGCAACTCATTCATTTTAAGTTCAGCTTAATATATCAGCTTAATTATATCAGTTATTTAGATCACATAACTTTTTTTCTATCAAGTACAATGAACTTTCAATAATATTTGAGTGAAATGAACTAATTTCATTTAGTTAATGGCATTTTTTCGGTTTCACAGTCTGGCCAAAAGTGGAGAAAGACGCCTTGTGCCTCCATAACAGTGTAATTACAGTTTCCACCAGCAGGGGCAAACTTGTTTGAGACAATATGAAGTATTGTTTCATATTCCAATATGAAGTATCAGATACACATCTTAGTATATCATCACATTACGTCTGTATGTGCTGAGTGAAGTTAATGTGCCTTCCTGCAATCAGGACCATTCAGGAAGTCTCGAGAGGTCCGGTGGGGCTGCAGAACCTGAGCACAGGAAGTGAGTGATTGATGAAGTGCGCTTTAACGTGGAGAGAATCTAATAAACACTCATTCACCACAGCACACATCCTGCACTTCAGAAAACTGTGGGGGCTGCTGCGAATAGACAGGAAAGCTGAGTGGACAACTTTTGAAGCTTTATCACCCATGTCAGTAAGAAGTGCCTAAGTAAGATGAAGCTAAAGCAATCATTCTCCTCTCTGAAGATCAGATTGGATGGACTGGCTTTGGTGTAATGGAATGACACTGAGTCAGTGAAATCTCAGAGAGATCAGTGCGGTTTCCCAGCTCATGGTGGTCTGTAGATCACAGGCACTTGTGTAGCTCAGCAAAGACAGGTGCTGTTAGCGATAGCTCAGGACTGGGCATCTGCTGCTGACAGGGAAACTGTCCCGCTCGGCAGTAAACCTGCAGCAGGTTTGCAGGCCAGTAGACTCATTCCACTCCACTAGCAGGATATGAATAGGGCAGGAAGTTGTAATCCTAGATCACAAAATTGCCAGGGTAAAATCTGAACTGTGAACTCAACAGTGCTGACAGAGTGTTAAATGACAAACAGAGGGTAACAGAGTCATAGTGAGTGACGTAAATGGAATGGTTAAGGTGTTTAACTATTTGCTTCCTAAACCTTCATAATAGTGAATTTATATTATCTACTGTAAGCATCCAGCACAAGTCATATGGACAGTTGTATGTAATTGGTTGTTTCTTAACAACAGGCACTTTTATAGGGGTTGTTTCTTTTTGCAGTATGAAAGTCATATTAAAAGGTCTTGTAAACTTTTTAGATAACACTTAATTTTAAGGTGACGTAGTTACACATTAATACATGTACTTACTATAGTAATAATATAGTAGTAAATTATGCATAATTACAAGTAACTAACCCTAAACCTAACCCTAACCCTAACCCTAACCGTAACTCTATAGTAAGTACATGTAGTTCATTATTATTACCCAGCACTTATTTGAGTAAGTACAATTTAACCACGTCAGTTTAAAATAAAGTGTAACCACTTTTTATCCTGCACTCATAATTTTTTGCAGTATTTTTCGAATGCCTTTTATGCATAACAATTAGAAAAATATGATTTTATATACAAACAAAGAGTGAAATAAATATAAACCATTTTAGTTTCCTATTTGAATATATTTTAAAATCAAGAATTTTCATTATTACTCCAGTCTTCGGTGTCACATGATCCTTCAGAAATCATTCAAATATGCTGATTTGCTTCTCAAATAAACATTTCTTATTATTATTGTCAATGTTGAAAACAGTTGTGCTGCTTAATATTTTTTTGGAAACCATGATGCATTTTTTTTTTTTTTTTTTCAGGATTAGTTAAAGAATAGAAAATTCAAAAGATAGGCATTTGTTTGAAAAATAAATATTTAGTAATATTTTAATGTAACTTTTAATTTAATGTATCCTTACTAAATCAAAGTAATTACTTACTTTAAAAAAAACCTTTTGAACCATAGTGTACATTTTTTTACAAGAAATTTCCAATACAACCAACTATTTTTCCACTAATAAAGTTTTATGAAAAGTATATTTGGTTACTAAGGAGACAGCATGCTCTGAGAAAAGCTTAAGATGAAATATGAGATTTTTGAGGTGTGAAGGAAATTTTTTTTAAATTTGCATTTGCATCATCAAGCTGTAATTTGTCAAATTATGCAAAAAGTGTGAAAATATTATTTAATTTTGTCTATTTAGGATGCATAAAAATCCACCTATGAAATAAGCCTCAACAAGATAAAGTAGGTCATTTTACTCCAAAGATGTTAAAAATGTAATTTGCATCACCATCATTTCCACCACAGTCGATGATTTGGGATATGGGAGAAATAACATTTGTTTATGATGATGCATAGAAAGAAATTAATATTCTCCTTTCATTCATTTTTTTTTTCCACTTTTGGACTGTTAGTAGACAAATTAAATAAGTGTTAAAAGTGTATTTTAAGGGAATTTAATTTTATAGCGTCAATATTAAATAAACCATATAACTTAATTTTTTAAGGAAAGACATTTCTGGGTCATAAACGTATTAAATAATCATGTAAAGACTTAAGTAATGCATGGCTAAGCACCTTCACAGATTCAGCTTCAGAACGGGGTGCCCATCTTTAACGAGCTCGTTCCAGCCAGTGATCTGACTGACAACCATACGCTAAGCTCATTTAACCAGTGACATCAACTAGCTTTATCCTTCGTGTCAGCCAGAAAACAAGCCTCACTAAACATACTCACACAGCCAATTCACTGCTGCTGCTGATGTGTTGCATCGTGGCAGAGTGTGCAGAAGCATTCATAATTACTTCAGGAGTTAATTAATTTACATAAGGGCCAGTCTTGTGGGTGGAGGTGGCACTCTGCCTGTCACGGCACAGAGGCGAATGCTAGCGACTGCAGCATGCTGGTAATGAGCTCTCTGCTATGGAGAGATAAGCTGGTTACAATTCACCCAATTAAACACTGGAAGAGCATGCGGAGGGTCTGGGCTGTCGCTCTAACACCTCATGTGGCTACTGGTGTCCTTTGCACCCTTCTTTGGGGCGTACGGAGCACATGGGCCACTGCTACTGTCTCTGAACCCCTCATTAACCATGTTAGCATTCACCTTAGGCACAGGTTCAAAATGGATTGCAGCTTTTGGCCTGTTTGTTGCGGTGAATGTGCCTTGTCATGATGATGTCACAGCTGAGGGGGTATTTATAGACTTGGAGAAACCAGAATGTCAAATCATTAGTCACTTGTCAGAGAACATGAAGGATGTGAAAAATTAAATTTAACTGCATTTTAAAAGATAAACTATTTACTTGTGTGTGTTCACTCTTACTTTGTGGATTACATATTACACAGAATTACTGAATCAAGATCTCATGGTTTCAAATTTGACTCCTTTCAGAGAAATAAAATATACATAAATGAGATATTATAGATGTGTTTATATGTATAGTATGGTTCTAGTGCACATCATTTCATTTATTTGCATTGATATTACTGACAACATTTTACATATAAACAGCTTTAGAGATGTGCAAATGTTTGCAAATCATTTATTTAATCTGTGACATCAATTAAATATGTTAAATATTTAATCACATTTTCGTAATCTGTGTCATTTCTGGTGTAATTTTCAACTCATTTTGAAGAATTTGTTCAAAAGTGACAGTAACAAAAATATTAAGAATTGATGATAAGAAATGTTTCTTGAGCAGCAAATCAGCATATTACAATGATTTCTGAAGGATCATGTGACACTGAAGACTGGAGTGATGAAAATTCAGCTTTGCATCACAGGAATAAATTACATTTTTAAATATATTCAAATAGAAAACTGTAATAGTATTGTATTTTTGATTAAATAAATGCAGCCTTGGTGAGCAGAAAAAAAGAATTACAGTGTATGTATATAATTGTTAATTTAAAACGGTGTCAACATGTCCATGTTGTATGTTTTAGACAATAACACTCAAATAAATAAATCAGGACTCTAGAGGAGGCTTATGTGTGAGATTACTAGGGCTGAGAAGTTGGAAAAGTTGTCAGGACAGCACAGTTTAAGACCTCTTCTGAAACTCATTTTTACTAGGACCTTTTTCTTAGGAGACGCATCTAAGCAGAAGACTTTTGTCTCCATTTAATCTAATTTCTGACTAGGAGAAACAACTAGGAGATATTGAGAGATCTCGTTTTTTTTTCTCCTGTAAGTTTTATAAAACTTTTCTGTTTATTGTATCATGTTCCCACTTGTACCATTGGATTAAAGAGTACTTATAGCCCAGACAAGTGCGGGATTTGCTGTCTAGCCACTCAGTGGGACACACACACACACACACTCACACATGTGGACATACAGCTGCAGCAGTGCTGATATAGCTGGCCTCTTCTCTGCATGTGATTCAGTGCCGTGGTGAAAATGTTCAGGCTGATTAAACCATCTAGATTATGTTTCATTGTCACGATGCGTGAAACACAACTCTTCAACCACACACAACTTATGTTTTCATTACTGTATTGCGGACACTGTTAGATCCCCATGAGGACTTGGCTGATGTGAGTCATTTACTTGAAATTCAACAGGTTACATGGTTAGCCCTTTCACGCGACAGCTCTTAATTTAGAGAAAACTGCAATGGGAGGCTCACGGACATGCACAATGTTGTTTCAGGAGGGTCATTTGTTAATTTGGCATCAGACGGATCACATTTCAGTGATTTTGTAAAGCCTGCGAATGAACCTTAAAACCACTGCAATATATTATTCCAAAATAACCTTATAGATTCAACATGTGTGTGTAGGAGGGACCTCCTCCCTTCAGTCAACATCAGTCTTGGCCCCTTAACTTCAGCGCTTGGTTATGAAATATAGGCGGAGAGACTCATAAATGGAACGTTGCTGGCAGCATGTTACACAGCACACCTGCTGCCTGTTGGACCTTGTCACCATTGCCATAAATTAACTATTGTGTTTTCCCGTTTCCATGATTGCGCACATGACGTGTCCGAGAGTTTCAGTAGCCTAAAAGGTAACACAGCTGGCCCATCTCACATCTGATGAGCACCTGAACTCATCACACTAAAGTGACATTCTGCATCACAGTGCAGTCACACTAGGCTTTAAGCATGTGAAAATACTTTAGACACCAAAACTAATACGTAAAACAGGATAGTGTCTAGTGCTTCTATTTTTAATTAAGCAATATTAAATTAATAAGAGAGCTGTTGTTACGAATATCAGCATGGTTTTGAGCACGGCCGTAGCAAAGTACTGATAATTCAGACCAACAGCACGATTGTGAGTGTGACATTGCTTTTATATAATAGTTCAATATACAAGAAGTTAATATTAAGTAACTTATTGCAATATATGTGTGCAACAATATCATAACAACATTGCCAGTTACTTTTTTTTTTGCTCCATTTTTTTTCCCCTTTTGAGGGAACTATGGTTACATACGTAACCTGAGACATTTTGTTCCTGTATGAATCAGTGTTTTTGAATGAGTTGGTAAATGATTCAATAACTTTCAGTTTCTTTTTTTTCATGGAATTGTCATAATTATAAGATTAAAATGATGACACGTCAAAATTATGAGATGTCATAATTGACCCTTCGCCAGGAGTTTGATTGACAAGTGATCTAACTAATCATAACGCCGAATCCACCATTTTGTCTGACAAAGCAGTCAGGAGTTAGAAGATTAACCTCAGTGGACTTGAACTTGAAAAATGGTGTGTACTGACATCTTTCTAAGATTGAAACATTCTTTCTCATGTTCATTCATGTTTATTTGATGCTATAAATTAACTAGTAGGAAGAGATGATCGGTTCACCAGCCGTTTGAGCTGAGACACATTAAAGAGCCAGAAAACGTTTTTTTATTGTTCGAATTTCTTAAGAAAATTACACAGTTTGAAAGCTGGGACTTTAATATCATAAGTAACCTGCTCTATCTTGTCTGTTGATGGGTTGTCAGTGTCCTCTTTGCTCCGTGATGTATTTTTCTGTGATGTGGCGTGACAGCACCATGGCTTGTCGGACAAAGCAACAGTAACTAAGGGGGGTGGGTCTTTGCAAAGGGTCAATTGAGATAAAATGTCAAAACTGACATACTAAATCATAATTATGAGATAGTTTACTTTTTTATGACTTTATCTCACAATTTTAACTTTTTATCTAATCATTATAACTTCATATTTCATAATTTTGACTTTATATATCATAATTATGATTTACAAAAGCATGATTTTTTTAATGTGGCAAAAATTGGCCTCCATATGGGCGTGCTGATTGCTGAAACATCCCCACCACTATTACACAAATTTACAAACTTTCTGAAACACGCAAACAGTGTATATAGTAGTTTCAGACCAGAACAAAATTTTTGTATATTTGTATAACAAATTATTAATAACACATTAATAAAAATGCTAAAATGCTACCTACTACAACCATGCAAACCTGAAACATTGAAGTTTGTGTTTCTATATTGAGCCAAGAGGTTGCTCTATGACATTTACATCCTCTATTGGACAAATTTTATTTCAGTATTCAAATTCGCAGGTCACAGTTTAGCAAAGTTGAGAAACGCAAAACTTCTTCGTGTGTCTCCTGCGTTTGAATGGAAGTGAATGAAGCACGAAGCTAGACTATGTCCAATTCACCCTGTTACTCAATGACTGCACTGTGATCCATTTTGTTGCACCGTCACTTCACATCTCATTTCCTGGATACTTTTATCCCATTCAACACCTTTATTTACAGTTATATTGACATATAAAAGCTTGAGGCACATAATATGTGTCTGTCCTCACTGTGTTATCGCATGGAGTTCAAATCAATTTCCAGTCTATATCTTCCTAATCCAACACACTCTCTTTTATATTTCACTAAAAGGACGTCACAACAAACCTTTTCAACACCCACACAAACAAACAATCAGAAATGGCCCTGATCTATCACTCTTAGCAACTCATTTCCACAGAGGAACACTGGAAGACAAAGTCACACTGGATGAATTCACCTCAGGATACCTCTTAACAGAAGACAATTTTAGGTTACACTTTATTTCGATGGTCCACTTTAGACATTCTACTAACTATTAGTAACTTGGCAACTATATGTTAACTAACTCTCATTAGAGTATTAGTAGACTTTTAGATTAGGGTTAGGTGTTAGGGTTTGGGTAAGTAAAATAAGTGACATGTAGTTGCAAAGTTAATTATAGTCGGTAGAATGTCTGTTAGGGGAGCATCAAAATAAAGTGATCTTATAGCAGATAGCAGATATTAAGCAGACAGTCTACGAATACTCTAATGAAAGTTAGTTGACATGTAGTTGCAAAGTTACTTATAGTTAGTAGAATGTCTAATGTAGATAATTTAAATAAAGTGTTAACCAATTTTATTGCTCTTATCTCAGGAGATTTAATGTTCTCACATGTAATATCAACTTTATCTTAGATGTTTCTCCTATGAGAAATAAAACTACTAGGCACAATTGACAAGTTGACAAAAGACAATTGTTGACATATTGAGTAGCGTTATAGTAACATGAATAGAAACGTGAATAGCATCTCAGGTTGTTATTATGGCAGTATTTTATATTTAAAATATGCTTGAGTTTATTTTGAGAAACTGGCATTTGATTGCAAAATCTGGTATATGGAAACAGTTTGAGAAATTCTTTTGAGATTAAGAAGTGATTATAAGTCCAACTTAAGTCAGTCAAAAAGTTCAGCTAACTGCATTTAATATAAACTATAATACATTTTCAATTAATTGCACTTAACACTTAATTTAGTGTCAGAAATATTTATATTTAGTTCATAATCAAGTATATTCTTTAAAGGTATATTTTTTCATAAAAAAAAGTACGCTAAGTGTAATTTTTTTTTTTTTTCGACCGAAAAACAAGTGAATTTAAGAACCTGGAAACGTAAAATAAATTAGCAAAACTCTTTACTCTCAATGTAATCTCATTGCTGTACTGTACAGGAGAAACTTTTATTTCATAAATTAAATGTTGCTGTTGTCATGATGCTCTCAGGGCTGGTTCAAGACATTGGAGGCCCTAGGCAAAATCTGTTTCGCTGACCCCGAAGGATGTGTTAGTTTTAACACCATCATAATTCAATGACTTTTACTAAAGTCAGTCAGCTGCTGAAAAGCTCAATTTTTGTCTATCTTTTCATACATTCAGAAAGTGGGACCCATTTTGAAACTGTGACATTAATTGGTTTCATTATAGGTGACTGACAATCTATTTCCAATGGACAAAAAGCCTATTTTGCTGCCGGTCTTGATTGGTGACTATAGCATATAGGGATGTTACGGTTATGCCAGAGGCTCTAGGCAATTGCCTACTCCACCTGTAGGTAGCATCGAAGCATCCTTTGCAATGTAAAGATAGCACACCTGAGGCTAAAATTATCTACAGGTTTGTATTGATTTAAATAAATAAGAAAGAAAATTGCACTCTGATAAACCCACTGCACTCAGCGCTACACAAACCTCAATACTGAACATCCCCAAGCTCCTCCATCAACATTACACACACCCAAAGGAATGATCTAATTCTTTTGTGCTGAAGTTTGGTCCCTGCTGCAGCAGCTCTACGTCAGATACCAAATCAAATCTGAATGCTTAGAGGCATTATCTAAAGTACTTTTCAATAACAATGGGCGTCAATCATTTCTCATCATGTAAATGTTGTTGTGGGTTGTTAGAGGTTTTAAACCAGCATGAGAGAAGTCATTTCAGTGATAGTACTGAATGCTAAGCTTCTTTTCAGTACTATATGAGGAATTTATTTATTTATTTATATGGATAGCAGGAGCCGTGGTGTGCTCACATTTGGCCTGTTCTCAGATCTGTTTGTAGTTTCCCTCTTGGCGAAGTGATAAAGATAAATCTGTCAAAAATCATATTGTGTTTTTTACCATTTGGGCCAAAGGTTGTATATTACAAAAGTTTGGCTGTGGGTTCAAGAGCAAGGGCCATGTGTTCACTGTGTTGCATTAGCCATGTAATGCGCAGCAGCAGTTTAACTAAAACAAACATAAAAATGTCTGTTTAGGGTGTCTGTAATGTTTTCAGCCATCTTACAGTAGATGCAAACACGTACACATGCACAAACAGAACACAAACACAGAGTCAACTGACTGCAACATGTGGTTCTGATCAGCATATGGTTATACCAATTAAAAGCATAAATACACTGTGATTATTTAATTCTACACGACATTATATATATATATATATATATATATATATATTAAAAAGTACTATTATAATTTTAAATTTACAAACTCAATTAAACTTCTTTAGACTTCTTGAAGGCAGAATCATTATAGTACAATACTTTCTCCAGAGTAGATCTGAATGACTGTTTTGTTCATAGTACTTCTTTACACTTTCATTTCATTTCATGCTTTGTATTTGCACACTTCCAGTGCTGGCAGACTGCCTACACCAGCAAAATGAATTCTTTTTACAGAAAAAAATCATGAGATAGTGTTATCTGTGTTTGTAGCATCCTGACAACCTGAGTCCAAAATGAGAAGGTAAGAAGAAAGAAAATATATGAGTTGGAACTGATGCATTCTGGGACATGTCATCCTCAAGTTCCCTGTTACTGTCAGAGAATATGTCATCCTAGGTGTCTCACCCAAATTTACCTCTCATCTGACTCCACAGCCTACAGCGTAATGACAGAGACTGTGAATCCATTAGGGCTGCCAATACTGATAGGCTGCACTGACAAATGAGCATATGCTCGATATGAGTGTTTGGATGCCAGAATCTGTTGAAGTGAAACACTACAGCTCATCTGTTACATTTACAACCAGCATCATTAACTGTGGCAGTTTATTTCTTCATTTAACTTTCTTTGAAAAGAATGTTCTAGGTTCGAAACAAGTCAAGCTCTGTAGATGATGTTGATAGAAGCAAGAAACCACAGAAAATCATTTTATCTCTTACCTCAATTTGTAAAAACAAAACCTCTGTTTGCAAAGTTCATGGCATCATGCTTTAATAAACAGTTTAATAACAGTTCTACCAGAAAGACTCGGGAGGTAAGATAACATAATGATATTTATTAACAATCAGCAAGCAAAATATTGCCCCGTCCGTAGCTCACATCCTAAAGGGTTGCGGACTCTGCATTTTCTGCCTGAAGATGAAGGCAGGGGCATAGCCGACCCCCTGGGAGGTATATGGACAGGGACCATCCTGGTGGTGGTGGGGAGGATGGAGGTAAAGGTTGGCGTCAGCATCTGTGAACTCAGACATGTCATGTGTAAGTACCGAACTTTTATACTCCAAGTGTAAGATAACGATTGGTTAGATCTAAACTAATAGGTGGCGTAACATTGAGTCTTCCTGGCAGAACTTACGCTAGAGCTTTAATTTTTGCAAGAATCATAAATGGCCAGACTTGTCTCTTAAAGTTGGCAGATTCAGCAAGCACGAATCAGGACCGTTTGGCCCACTTCTGACCATTTCGGTGCCCTAGGCGTTTAATAGCAACCTTTCTAAGTATTGATTTGATAAATAAGCTGAATAAGCATTGAAATTATTTACCAACTTATGTACTTGATTGTTTTTTGGGTTTTTTTCCTGCTCACACTGCAGTCGCGCGTCCATATTGGACTAACTTAGATATGCTGAACCACTGAACATTAGTGTTGTTGGTAACACTTTCCAATAAGGTTCATTAGTTTACATTAGTTAACATCAACTAATAATGAACTGCACTTTTACAGTTTTTATTAATCTTTGTTAAAGTTAATTTCAACATTTACTAATACATTATTAAAACAAACAATGAACAACTATATTTTCATTAACTAACATTAATGAAGATTAGTAAGTACAGTAACAAATGTATTGCTCATGGTTCATGTTAGTTAATACATTAATGTTTAACTAATGAATCTTATTGTAAAGTGTTACCAACAACACTAATGTTCAGTGGTTCAGCATTCAGACACTGCTTATAAGAAAATAAGAAATAATACAATAGTATTGTTTTTTTCACTTTCTAATAATGCAACTGTATAGCGTTTTTTTTTTCTCAATAAAACTTAATCATGCTTTATTAAAATGTGTGCCTAAGTCCAAGCTTATATTAAATTATTGTTTAGTTAACATTCTAAGGAAATTAAATTAACAAAATCAAAAATATCACATAGCTTAATGCAAAAAAAAAAGAAAGATTTCTGTCCCTCCATTGACAGTCTTCGCAGCTACCACTTTGACGCTTCAAAAAATTCATTAAGAGATTATGAAACTAATTCATACAAATTGAGTGGTTTAGTCCAAATTTCCTGAAGAGACTTGATCGCTTTATTTGATGAGCAGATTTAATTTAGGCTTTTATTCACATATAAACATTCATCAACTCACACATCAGTTGTTTGTGCAGGTTTGTTCTTGCGCATCAAGCAGTTTCGGTTGAGCTTCTGTTTATGTTCGCTGATGAATGTTTATATGTTAATATAAATTAAATCTGTTCATCATATGAAGCAATCGAGTCTCTTCAGAAGATTTGGACTAAACCACTCAATTCATATGGATTTGTTTTAAAATCTCTATTAACTTTTTGAAGCTTCACAGTGGTAGTTGCTTAGCTGTCAGTGGAAGGACAGAAAGCTCTCAGATTCGAAAAGCCTTGTGGGTTTAAAACGACATAAGGGTGAGTAAATGATAACAGAATTTTTATTTTTTGGTGAAATAACCCTTTAATACTAATACCACAGCCTGTAGAAATGGAAATTAAATTATATATTTTGTGTGGCACAGGGTGTCACACGTGGTAAAGTGTGCTGTTTAGATGCAGTTCTTGCTAAACAGCCGCTAACAACTCAGTTATTTACATCATATTCTCTCGCTTATTATGTAAATGAGTGTAAGTGTAAACACGGAGATCAAAAATAATAAACTGGCCCTTGGCATGAAGATTTCAGGATAAAGACACGACCCAAAACCTGTTGCTCTCTTATTCGCTATTTATGAAAATGAGCAATGAGTTCCATGTTTTCCAACATTTTTCTCAGGTGTTTTTCTTTTTCTTTTAAAATGGATGCTTATTTACATTCTGAATTCTTGAAGTATAATGTTTCCACTTGAGCCTCCATTAGCTGCTTTGCTCAATTTAGACATTGGGAAATCATCATTGCAAAGAGACGTTTGAAGTGATGGCGACACCCAGTCTGATCTTCTGGGCCAACCGGGGCATTGATCTTTGTGTATGCTTGGACCATTGACTGCCAGCAGTTTGTTAACAGACATATCACACAGGGACAGGCGGCCCCAGACAGCTGTCTCATCCGTCTTCAACACTGTTCCAGTACACATCACTGATGTCGGATCTCCCTTTCCCAGGACACATGCCTATAACTGAGGGAACTGCTTGTTAGACCGGTGTGTGAGACATTCTGCTGTGTGGTAGAAAGTGAGAGGGTTAAAGGGTCAAGACCTTGTGGCTGACCAGCAAGTGAATGATGAGTTTCACTTGGCACAGTTGGACTCTCAGCAAGTTTCATCTCTTATATTTTGCACTTTCTCTGACACGTTTATTTTTAAGGCCCAGGTGGCTGCCAGAAATATTGTCTTTCCTGAGGCCCACTGTGGCATTTACATTTGTGAGTGAGCACAAGGGTTCAGTTTTCTTGCATATTGCTGTCTCGATTAGGGGAGTATTATTAGGAATAAACTACAAATGAAGGATGCAAAAGAGCCAACCAGATCTCATTTACATTTTGGCAATTTTGCGGCAAATTCGTACAAATTCATATGAAATCATTAGATTTTTCTTTTTTAACACTAGGCATGAAGTATAAATACATATGAATAAGAACATACAAATTAGAGATTTGATACATTTTACTTATGATTCATCAAGCTCAAATTGTGAAAGAATTGTTGGGAGGGAGCATGAAGAATCATTTTCACACATGAATTGGCACTGACCTTAACCTCACTGTAAGTTTTTGGGATGTGCTGGAGGAGACTTTACAGAGTGCTCACCTCTTGCATTGTCAATACAAGATCTTGACCAAAAAATGATGCACCTCTCGATGGAAATAAATGTTGTGATGTTATTTCCATCAGGAGGTGCATCAAATTTTGGTCAAGATCTTGTATTGACAATGCAAGAGGTGAGCACTCTGTAAAGTCTCCTCCAGCACATCCCAAAGACTTTCAATGAATTCTGAAGGTCTGGAGGTGCCAATTCATGTGTGAAAATGATTCTTCATGCTCTCTGAACCATTCTTTCACAATTTTAACCCTGGTGAATCTTGACATTGTCATCCTGGAATATGGCCATTATGTGTCTTCCTACATGGTTGTTTAAGAAATGAAAAGCTACACGCTCCATCTTTAAGGGTTAAAAGAACCGTTGCCAAATATATAACACCCTAGAAACATAATAATCACTGTAATAATGATCCATTCATAGATTCTTAAGTATTTGCCTATTAAAATCCAAACAGCGACTTTTTTTTTGGCCGCGCAGTGTAGTATGAATGTAATTCGGACGTACTATATTCACTATGTTGTCATTATCATGTGACCTACCAGTGTTGGTTGCGTCACTTCACTGCCATTCATAAATCCTCTCGTGGCCTCATGGGATTGTAAAGTGTCCTTCGTATGCACTCTTCAGGATCTCGCTGGAAATAGTAGGTAATCTGGGTACTTTTTCCCTATTCTTTTATGACTACTGTGAATTTGGACATACTTCTTTTGTCGCATACTGTTTCACCTACTATATAGGGAAGTATCCGATTTTGGATTCAGCCAGTGTGTTGAATTGCCATGAGGGTGTGCTGAAAAGAGCCTTTCTGAGTGACAGAAAAAAAAAAAGTGAGATGCAGGGCAGTGGAACTGAAAAAATATGATTTTTTTTTTAAACCCAAGTGCTGCATTTTTAGAACGCATGTCTTGCTCGAGATGCCACAAAAGACGTAAGCACAGCGGTCAAACGCGCCTGTTATTGTGCATGTTTACATAGAAAAACAATGGGAAAGCAGCGCATGTGTAATGAACGGCCCCTAACTGAACTATTTAATCAATGATCATGTGTTTTTGCATATTTACTGAATAAATATCCTGCAGTAAAAATCTGTTTAAAACATATACGTTTTGCTTATTAGTCATAACGAATGTAAAAAGTTCCCTAGCTTTACATTTTAAATGGCTTTTCATGAGTTTTTAATTTGTAGGCCCACACTTTTACTTTTGACCTCCCAGTAAATATCTAAAAATCTTTAAAAAAAAAAAAAAAAAAGATGCAACACTGCATAAGACATTAACATTAATATCATAATTAATTAATTAATTTTATTAGATGCTAAGGTGAGTACCTTATACAAATTTGGTGTAGGATTTACCTTGAAACACTCAGTAAATTTCACAAATAATTACAAAGAAATGACAAACACATTGAATTAGAAATTTTGAAGTAGCCTAGAAAAACTGAAATAGTATTTTCTTGTAAAATGTACAAGAATTTTTTTTTTTAAATAAAACTTTGAAAAAAATCACGTTTTACTGTGTAAAAATTTCTTACAGCACTTGTTTATATGTAAAACAAATGAAAAAATGTACCAGTCGCAAAATACACTGGTATTAAAGATATTTTCTTTGAAAATAAGTTTTAATTTATTAACAGAAATGCTGCTTAAGTAAACTGATGCTGTATAAACAATTTTGTAACACTTTACAATAAGGTTCATTAGTTAACATGAACTAATAATGAACTGCACTTATACTGCATTTATTAATCTTTGTTCATTTCAAAATTTTCAAAAAAAAATACATTATTAAAATCTTGTTAACATTAGATAATGCACTGTGAACTAACATGAACAAACAATGAACAACCGTATTTTAACTAACGTTAAAGAGGATTAGTAAATACAGTAACAAATGTATTGCTCATGGTTAGTTCATGTTAGTTAACACATTAACTAATGTTAACAAATTAACCTTATTGTAAAGTGTTACCAACAATTTTCACAGTCTTAAAAAAAAAAAGGTTCTTTATCGGCATGGACGGTTAAATGAAGAACCCTCTTTTGTAACTTTTATTGTTAAGAGTGTAGATTTGTAGATTGATAAACAAGACAAAAATACTACGACTAGGATTTTATTTTATATTGTACATTGTGTACAGTGTGCGTAGTGGAGTTAATGGGGAAAAAACGTCTTATAAAGACAACACTGTACATCATCAGATGTTCCCCTGATGAGGGTATGGATAGAATCTAATCAGTGTTCCCTGTTTTGAGAAATGAGGCAGTGATGTCTGGGCAAATACAACAACTCAGTCTGTCTATCCCAGTTTTCCAGAGGGTGTGTGGGAATGCGGGTATGTGCGAACGATCACAGACGTAGTTGCTGATATGCCTTGACAATGTTTTGGCAGAACAGTTCTGCCATGAGCAAACACATTGAGCTTCAAATGCGGGGTCTTTGTGCTCTTCGCAGGGCCGTTCCTGGCTTTTTGTGTTCGCTAGTGCTACAGGCTGTTCAGGCCCGCCTAGATGTGCGTTCATCAGCAGATCAGACTCATACTATCAGTCCAGCTCCTTTCAGTTCTGTCTCTGTTTTTCTCATCTGTCTCAGGCCTCCAGCTGATTCACAAAACTCCCGCCCACCCGTCGCAGCTTCGCCAGCACGAGCGGCCCAATAGCCAGAGGCCCAGCGACCCTGCGGTATTTCCGCCCTCTTTGGTGAGGTATGACACATGTTTTTACATACTGCATGAGAAAGTGCTCGGCTCAGTGTGGGAAACACACATTCCACTCCCTGTTGTTGACCTCCATGAACTCATACACATGTCTCAGCACTGACTTCAGCCAAAGGAAGAGGAAGTCTGACCTGCTCAGCTGACAAGGTCAAACACACACACACACACACACATATATATATATATATATATAGACACACACACATTTATGTGCTGGGAACACAGATGCAAAAGCCCCTGGACACATGTGAGACCGGCCATGTGTTCAGTGTGGAACATGATACACAAAGCTTGAGAAGATTGAGACCAATCTAGACATCACAAAGGCTTAGGAGACAACGGATTTCTGAAAAATTCTGATTTCTAACCCTTTAGTATGGGGAACAATTCTCACTTTTAATTAGTTTCTTATTAGCATGCATATTACTAGGATATTTGCTGTTTATTAGTACTTATAAAGCACATATTAATGCATTAAGCCCGAGATACACTGAGCGATTTTTGGCTGTCTCAGACGAAAGATTGCCATCGTGAAACAATCGTAGCGATTTTTGTGATCGTGGCTCTTTATTGGTGGTCCTATGTCGTACAGTGAGAGAGGTTCAAAGACAGACATTTTCCCGGTCTTGCGACCAAAGATAGCCTACGGTCATTTTCTGACAGTGTTAGAAATTCAGCATGATCAACGCACAGTGTGTTTGCTGCTACGTCCTAGATCTACTGACCAGCCAATAAAAATGCGTCAGGAAATCAATGCGACATGGCACTAAATCTTAAAATTGCTTACCTTTTCCCTTCTTCTTTCGTCACTTCCTTTGTTTTCAGCACACATAAAAACTACAACTGCCAAAGTGTGATTCTTTTTGTTTACCACTAGCGCATGCTGATGACGTTTTATTCTTCTATAGAAACTTGCATCATAGGTGTCATCATCGTACAGTCTACATGCATGTCGTGCCCAAGTTGAATAGATCCATGTCGCACAGTGTGATAAAGTAATGATCTTATAGGATTGCTAAAATCATGCAGTGTATCCCGAGCTTTATTCTGCATGACCTTATTCTACATCACTTAACCCTACCCCATATCTAAACTACTAACTATTAATAGTAAGTAAATTAGGAGTTTATTGAGGCAAAAGTCATAGTTAATAGTGAATAGTGTGTTCCCCAAACTAAAGTGTTACCAAATGGTTTTTTTTTTTTTTTTTTTTTTTTTTTTTTTTTTTAAATTGTCCATATAAATGTTCTCTGAATGACAAAATACAGTAGTCAACATTTGAAGTGGATCAAAACCTCTCATCAAAGCTAAAACCTTCTTCTTAGGACAACTTTGATAAACTTTTTTGATCCACTTCAAATGTTGACTATTGTATATACAAAATATAATAATCATTTTTAAAAAGGTCATTAAGATTTCTTTAATATTTTTGAAAGACGTCTCTTATGTCTCTTAAATCATTCTAATATGTTGATTTTCTGCTGAATAAGCATTTCTTCTTCTTATCAATGTTGAAAGCAGTATATATATATGTGATATATATATATATATATATATATATATATATATATATATATATATATCACAGTTTCCACAAAAACATTAAGCAGCACAACTGCTTATATATATACATACATATATACATACACACAGTACTGTGCAAAAGTCTTAGGCACATCAGTATTTTCACCCCTCAAAAAGGGTTTTAAGCCAGTGTCAGTAGGAAATATCAGTTCACAATTCTAAACATTCATTTTGCCATTAATTGTAATAATCCAGTGAGATTTTTGAATACACAAGGAGTCTGACAACAGCCGGTGCTCCACACTGAGATCTGATCTCACCATCATCGAGTCTGTCTGTGATTACATGAAGAAACAATGAAACTGAGACAAACTAAATCCAGAAGAACCTTACTGAATCCAAAACTTTTGAACAGTAGTGCATGTATATATTATGCATTGTATATTTGATAGATATTTAACTAGCTAAAACATGAATTTCAGGTTGTTTTTTATGCATTAGACAAATAATTGTTTACACAAGTACACAAGCACATAATTTTGTGTTTGGAGCAGAATGAAGGGGGTGAAATTGCAGGATGTTTTTCCAGAACAAAAATAGATAGAAAGAGACTAAAGGACAATGAAAATTTAAAAACTTTTTAAGATCAAGAATTCAATATAGGATTACACGCGCAATAATTTCACTTTACTTTAAATTTCACTTAAAATTCTGATCAGTTCTCCAAATAATCACAGATATATGCTGATATTTAGTAGTTCCTGTATAATTAATACATGTGTAAACATCAAGCTTGTAGTTTTTCAAGTGAACTTTTTCAAGTGATCATAATGTGTTATGTAAAGTGTAGGTTATGCCACACGTGGGGCATTTCAGTGAATGTCTCTTGTCTGTCTGAAAAAGAATCCGTTACTTGCAAGCTAATATGATGTTACAGTGTTGTGGGTGGTTACCAAGGTGTTGCTATGCAATTTCTAGGGTGTTTAGGATGGTTGCCAAGCTGTTTCTAGGTTGTCACTTCCACCCAAAATTCTTTCTGATATTCTCATCTATATAGCTCTATGGGATTTTGTTGTTAATTTTCTAGTCCACCAGGTGAAACTTGATTGAATCACCAAGCTCTGCATGATTAGGTACAGTATATTCATATCTGTAGCACATACGGTGTGTGTGGAATTAGTTAAATGCAAAAGTTTGTTCAAAGCCAAGTCAAGCAACAGCAGGCAAATAGTTGTCTGTGCTAACAACTTAAGCACCACTAAAACAGTTTTAACTAATCATAGAAGTTTAATTTCTAATGAAAACAAATAAACAATGTTCATGAGTTATTGCAGAATGTCTGCTGTTAATGCAGCCATTAATAACGGCGCATTAAAGCGCTCAGTCTCGTCATCATTTTGGCTACTGAAGGCAGGCAGATGGACTCTGAATGACTGTAGGTGATGATGCACTGAGATGAATCTCACCCTCAGTAATACTGGAAATGAACAATTGGCCAGGACGCTCTCATATTTTCCCTTCTGTGACAGTATATCAGTACGCCACTTATGATCTGCAGCAAAAGGTGTCAATAGATAGTGTTTTTATTGCGCCTTTCAAAAGCTCCAGTAAGACCAAAAGCTTTGTGGCACAGCGGGGTGTTGTTATGTAATGAACAATAATGAATTAAACATTGAATCGAATGAATCAAAAGTGAATTAAATACTGACAGCCTAAGATAGCACAGTGTGCATTAGAATGAGGTCATTTCTGGCAGAGGCACTAATTCAGATGTGTTCAGTTGTGTGATGGGTGGAGAGAAAAAGCTTGAATTGCACGTACAGAACTTCACACATACAGAAACATACTCTCTGTTTCTCCTCGACTCATGCTGTGCATTAACCAGCATCTGGACTTTAATTAGACCCATCGGCCAGATGGATCCAGGTAGATTCATTAATAGAGAGCGAAACGTGCTTTACTGTGCACTTAATGCAATTATAACTGACATAAGCACTTAACTGCAAATTTAAGAATGGCAGAGGCGGATGCAATAACTGTAAACATTTAAAGGAACAGTACACCCTATAATGAAATGCTTTAACAGACCCTGTTAACTACATGCTTTCATTATATGGAAAAGAACAGTATTAACATTGTTCCCCTTGTGAAAAAAGAACACTTCAGCATACATAAAAAAAGTAAGAATGTATTGTTTTTGGACACTTAAAGGCATGTTATCTGTAATTCAATGAAAATGTATTATAGTTTAAATTTATATTTAAATACGTTTGTAAATAGTCCCTGACCGTGAACAGCAACAAAATGCCTCATCTCATCGAGGTCAACTAAAAACAGACTAGGAAAAGTCAGATGGTGGCAAATACTGTTTGTGTGAGTTGGTAGGGAAGACTTTTATTTTGAAACGACTGATACTGTTGTGAACACTAGTGCTGTCAGTGTCAGGGCACTGGAAAATCTCTTAACTGTTAAAGGTGTAATGTGTAAATTTTAAGAGGATCTATTGACAGAATTTGCAATATAATATACATAACTATGTTTTCAGTGGTGTGTAAAGACCTTACATAATGAAGTGTTATGTTTTTATTACCTTAGAATGAGCCATTTCTATCTACATACGCCCTGGGTCCCCTTACATGTTAAGTCGCCATTTTGTGCCGTCATGTTTCTACAGTAGCCCTAAACGGACAAACTGCTCGATAGAGCGCGTTTGATTGACTAGCTACTCTCTGCTGTCTCAGATGGCGACATCTTTGTCCTGTGTTGGCCACCGTAGCTTCTCTATATTGCAATTCACAACCTCACCGCTGCAAGATTTTTTTAACATGAACATAGGACTGACCTGAAGGAAAATGCTACAGTGAACAGTATCAATGAGAACAAACATATGTTTATGTTGCTAAGGGTGTTGTGCAGTAATACATAAAACCGTTAGGTGAAGCGGTCATAGCCGTGTTTTATCGACTATTGACCAGTCAGAATCAAGGACTGGAACTAACTGTTTTATGAGTTGCAATTTAGTACATTTAAAATATATTTACTTTAAATGTAATATTAGATTACTCATTACAGTTACATTTTTAATCAAGTACTTTTACATGTGCTTTAGTATGTTAGTCAACCAAATGTACTTCTTTAAACCATGATTAAAACATGATTAAAAATGTACTTTTCATTTGACATTATTGCAAAACTTTTTAACTGTGTACTTATGGGCCGTTTAAAATGATACCGTTATTGTCTCCATTTAAATGACAAAAACTTGAATTTGTGAAAGCGGTGACAATATGCGCATGTGTATTACGCGTTCGGTCTACAGGCGCATAGTGTTTCTTTACATCGCCAACTACTGGCCTGGCAGCATAATACAGTGTTTTTAGTCGTTTTGTGAATCTTTTATTTAATTAATATTACATTAACTGCGAGTACAGTTTTTTTTTTTTTTTTTTAAATATACTTTTAAGATTTGATGTATACTACAAGTGTACATTTAATGCAATTAAGCACACTTCTTTGTTTCAACGGTGAAAACATGGTTTTGGACTGACATTAAAGTAAATAAATACTCACCAAATTTTCATTTTTGGGAAATATTCAATTTTTTTGAATATATTTTAATATTTAAGAAATTACTGTTTATTAATAAATCGCTATATACACATTAAAGATTGTTGTAAAAGGTAATGCTGAACCTGCCAGCTAAATATTTTAAGTTGTCAGCTTTGAATGTCATTACATCAGCACTTTTTAGGTTTAGTTTGAGAGACAGGCTTTTGTTGTTTCATTATTTTGCACATAAATAGGGAAAGCTTTCATATTAATTTTCCAAAATAGATAAACCTTTACATATGTGAGTATTAGGAGGAGAGTTTGGCAGCAGGCCCTGATGCCTCCAACTGACCTCATTCATCAGCGCAGGCAGGCAGCTGAATGCATTAGTGATGTCATAGTAGTATACGCATCATTGCTGCAGGGAACCAATGAGGCACAGAAGTGAGAGGAATGAGATCATAATCAGGGATAATATATGATCAGCCTTCTTTCTTTATTCCATACTGTGCTCTTTGACACTGAATGTGGTGTATGATGCATATCAACCAGCTGTGGAATCATTCCTTGACGTATGGCTCCACCTGATGTGCCTAATGATGCAAGACTGCTAAATTAGTCCTAATGCACAAAAGAGTGGACGTATTATTATTATCCATCTTGCACTGCCCGGAATTCGTTTTCTTCAATATTTGAAGAAATTATACATACTGTGCATAGTATGATTTTTTTCCCCCAGATGAACAAATACACTTGCCAAACTGTGCAGTATACAACAGAGCAAACAGTACTGTATCCCACAATGCATTAATAGCGCACTTTCAGTAATGCAGTATCTTTGTTTTTTTTTATATATAATTTCAGATCTTCCTATTCATCAAGAAATTCTGAAAAAAAAAAAATTTCAACATTGATAATAATAATGTTTCTTGAGCAGCAAATATATATATATATATATATATATATATATATATATATATATTTTTTTTTTTTTTTTTTTTTGCATTCAGCATGCAGTATACTGCATTGAGTAGCGATCTTCAGTAAGCAACAATACCAACTTAGAACACAGCCTCTGTTTTTTAAAAGAGCACCCACAGAGACATACAGCAGATGCTCTCTTTTCATCTTTGGGGCCCCATATTCAGCCCTCAGGGGGTGGAGGGGGAGAGTGAGAAAAGGAAAGCAGGAGGAGGGGGAATGTATGTATTGTGACATGGGGTGATGGTTGTGGGGGTAGGACATATTTTGATGATAATGTGGCACACTTCTTGTATGGAGTGACCCCAGTCTTAGATCAGTACAAAAGGAGCCCGAACCCCACCGGTCCGTGTCTATCAGACCTTTTACAGGCAGAGGGCGGGTCACAAGCCGCCGGTCCAGGGCCTAAAGGCACGGAGTCCCACCGCTCTGCCGTATGGGCCTCCACGTGTCTCTCTGTATGCGCTTTGCATCATTGCTTTTGTTTGTTGCTCCCCCGTGTATAATTTGGGCTGCTATTATTCAGCGTCTAGATTTTGGTAATTCTAGCACACAAGGCTGTTAGTGTAGCGGACAATCCTGTTTAAAATCAGCTGACACATGAACAGGTTTCACTGAAGCAAATTTATTACACATCTGAGTGCAGTGTGGTTTGTAGACCTACACTGTTAAAAATACAGAACTGTGCAAAAGTCTTAGGCCACCACCATCCATATTTATTATTTGGTCTTTATTACGATACAAACAGAAAATAGAGGAATTATATACACAAAATGTAAAAAAAGAAAACAGAACAAAATGGCTTCTTTAAGCACAAATCAGTATTTAGTGTGACCACCTGGATTTCTTCCATTTTCTCAAAGAAGAAAATTTGAGAAACTTCTTATCATATTTTGAAGGTTTTCTAGGCCTTCCAGTCCTTCTCCATTCCATTTAGGTTTAAGAGAGCCGGTTCCTGCTATTGCTCAAGTGTAAGGGCACTAAATACTTGTCACTTTAGCCTAGAAATCATTTTTGTATGCAGAACACTGAGAACAAATTTCCTGTATTTTCTGGTTATATTCTAAAAAAAAAAAAAAGAGAGACTGAGAAATAATTATATATGGTCAATATACCATTGCTAATACAACATCTAATGGTGGCCTAAGACTTTTGCACAGTACAGTAAAACTTCCAAAAGGGTTTTTTTGCAGTGATGCTACAACTATTTTGGTTTCCCCAAAGAACCTTTCAGTGAACAGTTTAGTATGAAGAATGTTTTAATGATCTAAAGAAGCTTTTTTCCACTATATTTCCACTTTTGTGCAATAAAAAGTTTTCATGGATGTTAAAGTCCCCTTGTAGTCAATAATTTTATCCCTTAAAACTCCAAAATTACATATTTAAATGTTTTTTTCCTGTAAAAAAAATTCTTAATGCCTCAAAATAGATTTAATGTAATTCTACACCCATGCCTCATTTAATATACATGGATCTATGAATATGATAATTAGCCCCGATTTGCACCAGCGATCTGAAAACGTGGGTTTGAGACTGTCTTTGGTTTACAGCAGTTTTAAAGAGAAAATATTCAGCAGTGGTGTTGACTTATGAATTTGCACATGGTTTGTCTTAAAGAATGTTAAAAACACCACATAGACATATAAACAACATTAAAAACTTGATTTTCACCACAGGGGGACTTTAAAGGTTTTTCATGGTACCATAGATGCCAATAAAGCCTTTATATTTAAGAGTGTATAGCGAACGCATATATGCATCTGACAACATTTAAAACCGATGCTGGGTATACATACTTCAAGCAGTGATGTCATTAATGGCCATGTTAACATCAAAGACTAGTCAATGGTTTTAACTAGAATATGCCAACAATGGCAAAACTAGAACAGCACACAGTGCAAACAGCAATTTGCATAAAGGAAAGTAAGCTTCATATATTAGGAACCTTTTTTTGCTTAGAAATCAATAGTACTGCTCTAAGATCATACTAGGTAGCAGCTGGCAAAAGTGTGATTAAACCTCTCCCTGAGGATCTCCCAGCATCCCACTGGGACTGTCTGGTGCCACCCGTCTTCTCTGCCGCCCTCTTGTGGCAGGAGGAGATGGAGACCCTGTAGAACAGAGTCCAGTTCTTTGTGCCTTTATTACTTATCATAACGGGATTGTGTCTTTTCCTTGAAGGTAACCATAGCTGCATCCCTCTCTAAATGCTCTTGTGTACGTCTACGGTGGAAAAGGAAGCTGCATATTTGATGTGGTCCTACTTTGTCTCAATGTGTAGTGCAAGATCATCACCTGGTGGTGTGACATGGAAAGTTTTGAATTTTAAGCACAAAAACAAAGTATCTCTGTTGTGTCTGATGAAAGATTTCTGATTTCCCTTGGAGAAAAGAAATACGCTTCATTGTATTGAATGTGCACTTCAAATCTTAAAAGTATATATTTAAAAAATATATATATATAATATATATTATATGATATAATAATAATATATGATATAATATTATTGAAATAAAAGGCTATTTAAGTGTACTTAAAGAGTAACTTTAAACACTGTAACTGCTGACGCTAAACCTTGACCCCCACTAGACTGCCCCAACATCCTACCATTTGTTGAACCAGAAGTTGACACATATAGACCGCAATGATTGATATATGTTTTGAACACACCTTAAAGCGAATGCCATCACACTCATCAACAATCGGTTTAGCTGTACTTTTGCTTAACGACCGAACCCGCTGGAGTGCACACTATTGGGAATCTGTTTTGGTACATTTGTCAGAAGGAAACTGGTAGCTAAAGACACAAGGCTTTCTTTTTGTGCAAACCAAAGAAAACGTGAGGTATGAACTGAAACATCTAGTTTGTTTCTGCTAACTGGCTATAAGGGCAGAATTTTCAAACCCAACTTTTGCTCAAATGTAACTATGAGCAATTTGCAAATAAAATGATTTAATTTGTTAAATATTTAAGTAGCCTACTACTTTAGTAATTTATTTTTCTTGAATACTATGTTGACCTGTTATGATTAAATGTACAATTCAATTAACTGTATTTGAGTTCTACTTGTTTAGTATAAAAATAGTATTGGCCTAGATAAAAGTTTACAGGAAATGTATTTTGAGTTGCAAAAAATAATCATGAAGTAAGTTTTATAATTATGACCTTTACCTTTTCAGTAATTTGCTCACACTTTGAATATCAGGTAGGCTATTGTTTAATTCAATTCAAAATTGCATGGTTGCAAAGCAGATATACATACATATAGAAAGTAGTTACACAAGTAAATATCTGTAATTATGATAAATAAAGAAAACAACATATAGTCAGTTTGATGAAAGGTGAATGGTGAAAGAAATTCACGTACCTGATCAGAAGTTTTATTACTTTAGTGTATTTGTAATGCATTCCAAAGCACCTACTGTATTACACTTTTCCTATTAATGCTACTTTAATGGTCCGTTGCACTTTGAAGTATGGACTGCAGCCCTTTGGGCTCTATTATGAATTATGAAACTAATTATTAAACCGATCCTGACCAGTCTTCAAAAATTACACAAAAAGTAAAAATGTCAAATAAATTCAGAAACGCTGACTGCATGAAAGGTAAATAATTTTAATATACGCGTCACATTCAAATCTGCAGTGTAATGCGAGACCGCCAAACCATTTCATTGTGTTTTTGTCAGGAGCAGTTGTGGTGCATTGAGAGTTAAAGCGCACAGAGAATCGGCAGAGAAAAGATGGTTTTATTCCATCTGCACACACTGAAACACAAGCAGTTCTGTACATTCACATTTTTCCACCAAGGAAGGGAACTGTCTGTGTTTTAGTGCGTGCACAAGAATAAAACTAATGTAATGCCGGTTTATGCGATTGCTTCATGTTGCGTTAATGACAGATCATGTCAAGTAAAATGGAAGCAAAACATTCTTGATATTTAATGTTGCGTCTGCTGGTGTCAGTGTTCTGTGTATGTTTCCCCTGTGTCACATGTTCTTTTGTTCAGTTTTCCCGCCACTTGTTAGTTCCCTTGGTTACCCTGATTGAGTTCTATTAGTCCCAGCTGTGTCTTGTTTATTAGCCTTGTTTGCCCCTTTGTCTGACCTGTATATATTCCTGGTGTTCTCCTTTAGTCTTTGGCAGTTGTTGTCATTATTTCATGTCTCTGTTGTGCCATGTATGTTGATTGCCTGCGTATGGTCTTGTGTTTGGAGCTCCATTGTCTGCGTGTTTCTCCCATAACCATGTGGTGTGACCGCTTGTTTTATTTCTTCAACAGCTTAAAGTTTAATGCACATTTGTGTTATATAGCTACAGGTCGTTTCAGTTTATTTTCACGCACCACTTACTGTGCCTATATTGAGACTTTTCTCAGCGGTTCACAGTCTTTTAATCCATATAATTTGTGCAGTCATTAGTAGTTGTCATTAATAATGTCTATTTGCTTATAGCTGTACTTGTAACAGTATAGAGAGAACACAAAGTAACCCCAGTTTTGCATGGTCCATGTCTGAGTGGTGGCGCAACAGGTAAGCTGAGTGTTCTTGTGCAACAACGACCTGGGTTAGATTCCAGCCCGTACTGGTTCCTGCATTCAATATACATATACATACATACGTTCCCATTGTCTCACTGATGTTCACTGGATATGTAAGTTACTGGTATACTGTGGGTGTCTGTAAAAGGCATATTCTTAAGCTGTGACTTTATTTATAAAGATTACTTTATTGTAGCCTATTTGAAGCACACTATAAGTTAACTTTGAATGCCATTGCAATGGGTTTTAAAATCACTAAAAGTTTATCAGTATAATATTAATGTATGTTCAACATTCTTACAATGTAATTGAATTGCAATTCTAATGTCACCAAAATACGTTTGAAGTTTATGCTAAGTGAATTCTGCATTTCAAAACTTAAGTACAATTTAAATATACTCCCACTTTATATAATAGTGGAATATAGTTCCACTTTAGCACAAACAAGTATATTTAATACAACTTTAGTTGAACTTGGACTTTTTCTGTAGATATAGCATAAAGTATACTTTAACTCCATTTCTGTAAGCTCTAGTTGTAAAAAAGCTTTACAAACGTATTCTTTAACTCTAACTTTCTGTACTAAAATGCTAAATTTCTGTCTAAAATGTTTAGATGTATAAATAAATTGTCACAAAGCGACAATACATGCTGTTATTCATTATTGTAAAAGAATCTTAGTTAAGAACTGATACATACAGTCAAAGACTAGAAAGGGACTTTAAAACAGTTCAGAGTGGCAGCAAAAACAATCTGCACACTACAAATACACCAACAGGAAATTGAGTGAAGGTGAAGTAAAGAAGGATAAACAGAGTCAGAATTTATGGATAGTGACCTCTAGTGGTTGGATGATGGAATGACAGGCTTGGATATGGAAAACAGTGAATGTACTACATGGATCAATTACAGGTTTTTGCAAACACATTTGCAGTTCTACAATATCGTTTGCTCAAAATTACATGCATTTGCTTCTATCTGGTATTTCAAGACATCAACAGTCGTGGTGGATTTGAGGAGCTCAGTTGTGGATCATTATGATGATGTAGACCTTTGATGTGAGTATATAACCAAAAGCATGTAGTATTTTAGGTGTGCCACCAAAATTAGAATTTAAAATGTATTTAACTCAACTCAGCTTTATTTATATAGCACCACTGAAAACAACAACTGACCAAGGTGCTGTACAGTATAACAAACTAACACCATGTATAACATAAATTACAGTACAGAACAAACCAGACACAGCACCCATCAACAACAATTAAAACCAAAGAAAAAAAATAGGTTTTGAGTTTTGTTTTAAACTCATGCATTGTAGAGGCATTTCTGATAAAAACAGGTAGGCTGTTCCTAATTTCAGTCACTCTTGATTTCAGTCTAGCCCAAGGAATGTTCAGCTGTCTCTGGTTAGAAGACCTAAGCGACCTTCCAGGATTACGAACAGATAGTAAATCAGAAATATATACAGGAGCTAAACCATTCACAGCTTTAAAAACCAGCAAAAGGACTTTAAAATCAATTCTGTAACTAATTGGGAGCCAATGCAGAGATATCAGTACCGGGGTAATGTGCTCTCGTTTACACACACCAGTAAGGAGCCTAGCAGCAGCGTTTTTTACCATTTGGAGATGGTTAAGAGATGCTTGATTTATACCCATATAAAGGGAATTACAATAATCAAGCCTTGATAAAATAAAAGCATGAATGACCCTTTCAAAGTCCTTAAAAGAAAAATTGTTTTACTTTAGCTAAGACTCTAAGATGGAAAAAAAAACTGGTTTTGACTACCGTACCAATCTGTTACCAAATTTGAGAGCATTATCAAAATACACACCCAAATTCTTTACTAGTGGTTTCACACCTGAAGACAAATGGACAAAATTTAGACAAGGGGAGGTATCAGCTTCTGAAGATTCAAAAACTATAATCTCAGTTTTGCTTTCATTGAGGTGAAGAAATTTTAAGGACATCCAGGCCTTAACATCTGCTAGGCAAACCACCAAAGTCCCAACCCAAGTTAATAGATCCCAGGGGCAGGTAGATTTGGGTATCATCAGCGTAACAGTGGAAGGAGATACCGTGTTTCTTAAAAATTGACCATATACGAGGAAAATAAAATCGGTGCGAGAATGGAACCCTGAAGGACACCACACGAAAGAGGATCTGCATCTGAATTAAATTCACCAATACTAACAGAATCTTCTATTATTAAAATAGGATTGAAACCATTTAAAGGGAATTTCCCTGAATGCCCACCTAGTGCTCCAAACGAGAGATCGGAACAGAGTGGTCAATTGTATCGAATGCTGCACTCAAATCTAACAGAACTAACACAGCAGACTTGCCAGAGTCAAGGGTCAGTAAAATATCATTTAGAACTTTAACCGTTTCTGTGGAATGTTTTTTCTTAAAACCTGACTGGAAAACTTCAAAAATATTGTTAAAACGGAAAGCTCTCAGGTCTAAATTGGGCTTTTTGAGAAGTGGATAGACAATGGCATGCTTCATGTCATCTGATACCATAACTGTTTCAAGACAAACAGTAGGCCTGATCACCTCAAAGACTTAAGAAAATCGTGGGGGAAGAACATCATAGGGAGATCCAGAAAGTTTAAGCTGGCTTACAATATCTTGTAAAGCAGGCAGAGTTACAGGCTCAAACTGACTCAGGATGCTGGTGCAGAATGGAGGGACAGAAGGATCATGACAAGAAAAGGGGATATTTAGCCTGATATCTCTTTTCTTGTCCACAAAAAAATTAAGAAATTTGTCACACATAGCCAGGGACTCTGCAGGGAAGAGACCAGCTAAGGGGTTAACAGCAGCATTTATAGTGGAAAAAAGTGCTCATGGATTGTGATTATTCTTTTCAATCAGATCTGAGAAGTACTTAAACTTTGCTGTTTTCACTGCTTTCTGATATTGTATCAGATTATTCCCATTGTTAATATTTTATATGAGACTTGCAGCTTATCTTTTTTCCATCTTCTTTCAGCCCTGTCGAAGAGCACGAGTATCATCATTGATACTGAGCCAAGGCTAAGACTTTGGTTTATGTTTTATGGCTTTTATGGGAGCCGAGGAGTTTAAAATATTAGCAAGCTTACTGTTTGCTTCCATGTTTGACCCATCTGCATATTTGACCTATCAGCATATTTGGAAATGTTGTGTACAAGATGTTTCAAGATTGAGAAACCTGATTTCATCACCCCAACTGACTAGATCAGTTTGTGATAACACACTATTTCGATAGTCCACTTTAGACATACCATCAACTACTCTCGTTAGAGTATTAGTAGACTGACTGCTTAATATCTGCTAACACTTTATTTTGATGCTCCTCCAACAGACAATCTACTGACTGTAAGTAACTTCACAGCTACATGTCAGCTTATTCTACTAACCCAAACCCTAACACCTAACCTAACAGTCTACTAATACTCTAATGAGAGTTAGTAGACAAGTAGTTGCAAAGTTACTTATAGTTAGTAGAATGACTAAAGTGGACAATCGAAATAGTGTAACTCAGATTGTTTCAGAGTTTCAAACAGAATATTGAACTAAAAGAGCAAAATTCGTTCAAGTTACACTAACTTAAGTTAAAAAAATTATTTAATCATTTATATTTTCAGGAATTATATAAGAAATAACTCCGCTACATAGGTCTACCATCAATTTAATGTAACTTACCTAAAATAAAACAATGTGCAAAGATCTACACAGTTTGTTTACTTGCATAACGGATCAAGTCAGCTGGAATGACTCACTTTCATTTGTCAGTCAAAACCATAAATGCAAATATGCAACGAACTGGAGGACCAAAAAAAGAAACTGTATGAGACCCAGCCTTTTATGTTTGTATCATTCTCAGACGAACCCATCTGCTGTTCGCTGGAATGCCAGTATGATTGAAAGAATACTGGGTATATTTCAAGCAGAATTGTTTTTTTCTGTTTATTTTACAGTGGGCTTTGTCATACAGGAAGGGATGGGTGATACAGGAAATATTTTTTCCGGTATGTTGGAAAAGATGCCTTCTATTCTACAGCATAAAGAGAAGACGATGGGAGACTGGCATGAATTGAACAACCATCCTGAATGGACATAAATTAAGTCAACTTCATAAAAGTGAGTGAACTTTTTAGAGAAAAACAAATTCCATTGTATATAGGTTTAAACGAAACTCTTAAACAGGAATGGAAGGCTGTCCAGATTCAACTATGAGAACTTCCAGTTAAACCACTTGTCACAAGAGGTAGGAGAAAATACAACGACAAATACTTCTTAGTCATTTAGTGTCATTAGAATATGAGAGGATAACACTGAATTCCTTTATATTGTAAAATAATGTATATAATGTCATCTCTCGATGAGGAAATCACAAGAATTTTTTTTACGTCACACACAACGTAACATCCTATGTAGCAAATATACGGCATAGCAGCGTCCATCATGACTTCTATAAACGCACAAAAACAAAAGGTAAAATTTGAATACAACCATGTACATTTTTTTTTTTTTTTTTTTGCAAAATAGGAGGAAGAGTAAGCCTATTGCAAAACTTTTGATAAATGCATGTATAGAAATGAACGGCCGTTCGATGTCTTCAGTGTGGAGTATGCATGACCTTGATTCAACATTTTGTTCGCCATGCTGCTGAGTTAATGGCATAGTTTTAAGCGTCTGGGTAATGATTTAAGTGATGATAACTGTTGTTATGAAGCCATTTTGTTTGTTATAATCAAGATAAAAGCGGTTAGTCATATTGCGGTAAATATCACATAGCAGTTTGAGTCAGTGGTGAGAGTTATTAATCATCTGTCATTCGGCTTTACAAAACCACTGTTATAACTGGACATCCACTGTACTAACCACCTGTAAATAGAGCTATGGCAAAATTATTGTCAAACCTTTATGAAAACCACTCAATTTGTTAATTTCCTTTTCTTATCCTTCTGAAGCATCCCATCATACATAATTAAAAACATTGTGGCCTTAGCATTATAGCATTTTTTGATGTCAGAAAAAGCCATGACCTTCAAATGACATATACATATATATATATATATATATATATATATATATTTAGGGCCCAAGCACCGATGGAATTGTTCGGTTTGTTTATTTATATTATTATTTTAATTTTTTTGCTATAATGTCTTGGATGATGTCATTAACATTGCATGCACAAAAATTGTTGTCTGTAATAATATGGCCTCAAATTTTAAGAGCAACATGTTTTGGCTGTAAGTTATCAATCATAGAGTAATTGTTTTTTAAATATCTACTTTTAATCAACATTTTGAACTTTATAAAGTTTTACTTTTTGTTTCAAAAAGTACTTAAATGTGTCTTTGTGTCATGTATACATTATCTATTATTTGTTGGAATTAGTTATCCCATTAGTACTAAAAAACAAACAAACCCAACTCCATAGGCTGCTGTAAATTGAAGGGCTTTGTTTGTGTTTTATTAAAGGTATCCATACAGTGTCAGCATGACCCATATGGATATGGTGGAGTGGTGGTAAATGGAGATGAAACCTTTCCCATGACCTCAAGCTGTATCCCAGATATGACTGGATACAATCAGTACCTATCAAGGTAAGCCTTTCAAAATTTATTGAAGGAGATGCCTTAAAGGCTTAGTTTACTTTCAAATGAAAATTATCCCAAGCTTTACTCACCCTCAAGCCATCCTAGGTGTATTATGACTTTCTTCTTTCTGATGAACACATATTTTAGTAAATATCCTGACACATCCGAGATTTATAATGGCAATGAACAGGGTTCATGAGTATGAGCTGAAGAAAATGCTTCCATCCACATCCATCCATCCTAAATGTGTACTCCACACGGCTCTAGGGGATTAATAAATTCCTTCTGAAGCGAATTGATGCATCTGTGTAAAAAAATATCTATATTTAACAAATTATGAAGTAAAATAAAATTACTTCATAAAAATTATGAAGTAAAATATCTAGCTTCCGCTAGACTGCTTTCTGTATTGAAAGTGTAAAACTCTTGCAAACTCTTGTAAAAAGCTTACGCTACGTCCTACACCTTCCCTATTTAACTTACGGAAAAAGTGTAAGTGACACGACGCCAGTTTACACTTTCTTTGTAACTTGAATACAGAAGCCTATGTAACATTGTGCAACCTATGCTAACTGCAAAATATTTGCTTTCTGATCCTTTGTTTTCCAAAGAATGGACTTTAAGTGAACTTTATTTTTTGTGTTTGCAACAGATATAGAAGTCAGTTCAGTTCTGGAGCCATTACTGCAGAGAACTGGAATAATGGTAAGATTCTAATTTGTTTTCTAATTACTTTAGCTCTTAGAAATTTCTTCATTTCAAGTGTATGTCTGTTCACTATTTATTTGTAAACACTTATAATGAAAAGCACCCTATCTGTTCCAATTCAGCTCGAACATCTTGCAGTGACACAACTAGTGATACAACAAGGTTTCACATGGACGGTCTTTCGAGGAGGAGGAGGAATCTGCATCTGATGGGAGAAAATAAAAAGTTATTTCAATAGGAACGCACACGAAAGATTTCGCCAAGTAGTGTAAAGAGTGTTCGACCTGAATTCTGACCCCTGGTACGCAAGAAAACATGATGGTACATTACAGATTAAAATGTAAAAGTGCTTCGAGGACTGGTTCCTCCCCATATGGTCATGGCAATAAAAATACAATTTTAGGAAAATACTTTAACTGTCTTTCTATTAATACACTGAATGACAACCATCTGTGGTCTCCTAGTGGCTTACATTATTGGCAGTTTAGTGTTAAGTGATTACATTTACACCAAAACAAAAGATAACATGTATGCCTTCATCTCCTAAAGCATTATTTTTGTCTTACATTTCATATTGAACTCAGACAAGCTCAGTGCCTACTTGTTTTCCGTCAGTTCTTTTTTGTGAATTTGAATGCGTGCAAAGGATTGTGGGTGATTGAATGACACGAAGGATACACTTGATGCATCCTAAAATTAATGAGCCAAATTAATTAAGAAAGCAGAACGAAGGCTGCCTTCCAAGGATCCTTCAAATTGAGACAGTCTTTTGCCAAAAATCATTATGATATTAAGTAAAGATCATGTTCCATAAATACATTTTGTAAAATTCCTTCTGTAAATATATATATATATATATATATATATATATATATATATATATATAAATTGTGAGTGAATATGCATTGCTGAGACAACTTTAAAGGCGATTTTCTCAGTATTTAGATTTTTTTGCACCCTCAGATTCGGATTTTCAAATAGTTGTATCTCAGCCAAATATTGTCATATCCTATACAAATGATGTATAAATCTCAATTTCAAAAATTGGCCCTTTTGACTGGTTTTGTAGTCCAGGGTCACATATGTCAGTGCAAGTTGCTTTCAGTTAAAACAGCTCATAGCCTGGAAAAGGTTGTACTGTTGCAAAATGTTGTACACCCTGCAAGTTCATAGTATAAGCTTGATTAGTACACACATGAAGGGGACTGTACGTTATGTTTTGTTTTTTGTTTTTTTTGTTTTTTAATAAAAAGCTTCAGTTACATCACATTAAAAAAGAGGTACACTGACTAGGAGGTCTTCTTGACGGTCTGTCCAGGTAACCACGCAGGCGCCACTGGGGGCGCTGTTGCAAAAATGTCACTTCCCCTCCTCATGGGATGTTCATTGAACTGCACAGAACGACACGGACCCAAAGAAGTGTTTACATTCTCAATAATGTGTTAAATACAACATACATTTAGTTTCCATTCATTCTTTTTTAAAGGTGAGGCTTAATCCACGTAACCGTTGAGTTGCATTCATCAAAAAAAAGCTATAAAGAGCCCAACTGCGCTCAAAACGACATCAAAGAGGAGGGAGGTTGTACATTATCAGCAGTATGGATCGTCTGGCGTCTTTTGGAAGTAAGTACCTTGATTAGCAAATCTGCTATTTGAGAGAATATAACTACAAACATTTATACGAAAAAAAACGTTCGTTCGTTACAAAAATTTACCATAGTAATCAGACGCTAACGTAATTACTGTAGTACTACCATAGCTGTTGGTACATGTACCCTGACAATACCATGTTTTGTACCATGATGTTATTTGAGATACCTTGAGATACTTTGGAGTATGTGAATACCATATTTTATAAATATAGTAAACATTCACGATGGTATATGTCTAAAAAACTAATCTAATTTAAAAAAAAAAATTTTTTTAAATGTATTATATTTTATTTTTCTCAACAATAATTTTAAGTGTCCGAATAATATAATTATATTTTTCATTAACGTAAGCTTTCAAAAAATACCATTTTCAAATGTAACTTTACAGCTATAATGTAACTCGGTAGCACTAACACCTACACATTTATTTTAACACATTTACTAGAAAATTATGCCATTATCATCTGTGAAGCTAGCTAACTTTACCTTGGTAACATTTAACTCAGCTGAATTCATTAAGATGCTACTGTTGTAACAGGAAACTGTCACCGTGTTTTGTTGGTACAGGACATTGGTCTGTTGATAACTTCATGATGTGAATATGTCTTTACAGATGATCCTTTCGATAAGCCTCCCTGTCGTGGATGTTCTTCATATCTAGTGGAGCCCTACATTAAGTGTGCTGAATGTGGACCGTCACCTTTCCTCCTGTGTCTGCAGGCGAGTCACTGGATTGAGGGTCCCACTGCCATCTGACTGCATACATCATATGTGTACTATATGATTTTATCTTTCTGTTGCAGTGCTTTACAAGAGGATATGAGTATAAAAAGCACGAGAGTGACCACAAGTATGAAATCATGGTAAAGAGAGTAGTTTGGATTAAAATTATTACACTGAATATAAAAGGTTCATATGTAAACTAAATATTTAGATTAAAGATTTAAATTAGTAGTTGTATTTAAAAGTTGGTTAAAGACATTTTTATTTATTTATTAACTTTTTAAGATAAAATTGTTTAATTTAAGTTTTAAATATTACGTTCTGGGCCCCATAACTTGTATCCTGTGCCCATAAATGACATCTTAACCGTGATCTGCTTTCTTGCAGACATCAGACATCACATTTTCATGTGTTGCTGGCTGGACCGCACAGGAGGAGATGGCTCTTTTAGAGGCTGTCATGGACTGTGGTTTGCTAACTGGTCAGTCTACTTATTTGTCTCATATCTCCAACTCTACTCAGGCTCATTTAGGTATTTTAGATAAAATGCGTGATCATTGTTGTTATTGTTAACTAAAACTATTACAAAATACTGCTACAAAGTACTACTACTTGTTTGTGTCAATTGAAATAAAGCTGAAATAAAATAAAATATAAATGTAAGATGAAGAATTAAACATAAAAATCTTAAATGAAAATTAGAAATCTAGCCTTGGCAAATATCTAATATAAAAAAAGTTCAAGTTGAAGTGCTAGAAATTTTCTAAAACTGAAATAAAAATAAATTAAAGATAAATATAAATATTTAAAAAAAACAAAACTAATAAAAATGACAAAAATACATTACAACAACTTAAAATGAAAACGGAAAATATAAAGTAATGGCTAATTCAAAATATTAATAAATACTATTATAGTATATACATAATACTAAAATAACACTGTTAGTGACTAGGGCTGGGTTGAAATGATTGATTTTTTTCGATTTTAATCAATTCTCATTTTGCTGAACTGTTATCGATTCTTAAATTCCAAGAACCAATTTGTAATCTATTCTGCTGTTTTCAGTTGATGCATGAACAAAACTTCACTAAACATTATTTTTTAGTGCACCTTCCATCCAATGAATTCCACATGAATCCTTTCCTCTTCACTACTAGTTATAAGACAAAATATCCATGAATGCACATCGGAACGTAGGTTGAAAGATACCGTATAACTTACCCAAATCAGTATCACGTCCATGTAATCACTAATCAGTGTTTCAACTGCGGAAAGATATCGGAAAGACATTGTAAGTCGGACCCCACAAACATCACATCTTAAAAATCAAAAAGTCAATATAGTATGGCCCTTCACTACACTATACCTAAACCTACCAACTTGGATGTTTTCTAACACTGCATACAAATTTCCTGTATTTTCTGGTTATATTTAAAAAAAAAAAAAAAAAGAGAGAGAGATTGAGAAATAATTATATATGGTCAATATACCATTGCTAATACAACATCTAATGGTGGCCTAAGACTTTTGCACAGTACAGTAAAACTTCCAAAAGGGTTTTTTTGCAGTGATGCTACAACCATTTTGGTTTCCCCAAAGAACCTTTCAGTGAACAGTTCTTAATAGAACCATTTTTTCTTAGTATGAAGAATGTTTTAATGATCTAAAGAAGCTTTTTTCCCCCACTATATTTCCACTTTTGTGCAATAAAAAGGTTTCATGGCTGTTAAAGGTTCTTCATGGTACCATAGATGCCAATAAAGCCTTTATATTTAAGAGTGTATAGCGAACGCATATATGCATCTGACAACATTTAAAACCGATGCTGGGTATACATACTTCAAGCAGTGATGTCATTAATGGCCATGTTAACATCAAAGACTAGTCAATGGTTTTAACTAGAATATGCCAACAATGGCAAAACTAGAACAGCACACAGTGCAAACAGCAATTTGCATAAAGGAAAGTAAGCTTCATATATTAGGAACCTTTTTTTGCTTAGAAATCAATAGTACTGCTCTAAGATCATACTAGGTAGCAGCTGGCAAAAGTGTGATTAAACCTCTCCCTGAGGATCTCCCAGCATCCCACTGGGACTGTCTGGTGCCACCCGTCTTCTCTGCCGCCCTCTTGTGGCAGGAGGAGATGGAGACCCTGTAGAACAGAGTCCAGTTCTTTGTGCCTTTATTACTTATCATAACGGGATTGTGTCTTTTCCTTGAAGGTAACCATAACTGCATCCCTCTCTAAATGCTCTTGTGTACGTCTACGGTGGAAAAGGAAGCTGCATATTTGATGTGGTCCTACTTTGTCTCAATGTGTAGTGCAAGATCATCACCTGGTGGTGTGACATGGAAAGTTTTAGAAATTTTAAGCACAAAAACAAAGTATCTCTGTTGTGTCTTCCCTTGGAGAAAAGAAATACGCTTCATTGTATTGAATGTGCACTTGTAGTGTACTTCAAATCTTAAAAGTGTGTGTGTGTATGTATGTATGTATATATATATATACAATTTTTTTTTTTAAACTGTACTTTGCAGATGGTATAATAATAATGAAATAAAAGGCCACTACTTAAAGTAGACTGTTTCTTAGCACAGTACATAATCTCCATACAAGTTTCTGCTTACTCTGTATAGATGTATAATACTTAACTATTGTTTTTAATTTTTTTTATTTTTCTTAGGTTTGTATGTTCTTTCAGTAAATTATGCGTCACAGTCACACAAATATTGTCTTTGTGTTTCTCACAGACAGTAATTAAAAGGAAACGAAACTATGCTATTAATAAATAAAGGGAAAATATGACTGATATGAGTCAGCATGAGTGTGTAGCAAGCAGCAGTCTATGTAAACCGGATGTTACGTAGATAAAACAGTTCTGGAGCTAACAGTTCAGCCATGACACGTGGAAAACAAAGGGTATTTTTTTTATATGTACAAAATGCAGAATAAGAAGATATTTTTTAAGCAAAGTAAAAACAAATCCTACAGTATTATGAAGATGATTAACTTCCTTTATATAATGTAAAAGTGTGTTGGTAGATTTTGATAGTGTAGTAAAGCGTGTTAGCATTAGCAATGCATCTAGCTCTTGTGGGCAGGCCGCAAGTTTGTGTTTGTTTTGAAAAACATGATGTTATCATCATAATGTGGAAAACTGATAACAAAAGGAACAATGTTTAATCACTGTCTGTTAGTTTAAAAACGGTTTCTGTTGAAGTCATTTGCCAAACATGTCAAATATGTTGAAGTATCGAAATATGTATATGGAGTACTGAAGACAGACCAAAAGCAGTCTGACTCACTGGGGCTTGCATGCATGAATTTTGGAATGCTAAGGTTATCCTTAATAAATGTTGTAGTATTAGGAATAATTACTGATTCTAAGCAGATTTTTCTTTTTTTTTTTCTTTTTTTTTTTAAGATTTGGCTGATTCTAATCAGATTGATTCTCCACAGGATTTTCTTCATTTATCTATATATTTTTTTCTTTTCAGGTCCCAGTTCAATGTGAAGACACTGATAAAGTGCATACCTTTGTATTGTCTATTAATATATGGAAGTATTAAATATTTGCTTGAACGCTATAGATAGTGTGTTGTAACTCTCTGCAGATTTCAGTTCAGTGTGAAGATGACCAATTCGGGTTGAATGCTGAAGTGGTTTATGGAAAAAATTCCTTTCCCTTACGGAGGTGCACTCCATTTGTGACTGGGTCTTATCATGGGTAAACCTTTGACATTTACCTGGCACAGATACACATGTTGCAGTAGATGTTCACTTTTAAGCCTATTGATTTTGTATGATGTATTATATTGAAGTGTAACTATTTTTCCCCCCACATTTTACCTCATTTGTAGGGTAAGAGTTACTGGGAAGAATCACACTGGTAAGTAAATTAAATATTTAATATTCTCTCTCTCTCTCTCTCTCTCTCTCTATATATATATATATATATATATATATATATATATATATATATATATATGTATATGTATGTATGTATGTATGTATGTATTAGTATATAGTATGTATTAGTAAGTGTTCTTGTGTTATGTATTGTTTCCATTTGTTTCATGTTTCCTCAGCTGCTGGTCAAGTTCAGGATTCATTTGCTGTGAATGGACAAATCAGTGCAACTGCAGGCTTCTCCACAAACACAGACGCTGTGCGTGCCGACAGCCTAATGTTCACAGATGGTGAGAAATGTCTAAAAAAAGCCCAAACTATCAAAATGCAACATAAAACACTTTATGTTGATATGATTTGTATCAAGGTTCAATAACAAAAAGACTTGATGTACCTTCATGTATGGATCTCTCCAGGATACATGGAACCTGATTGCATGGAAGACAACGACCATGAGCTGATGAATAGAGATAAACGTTATGAAAAACAGAAGCATGTGCGTCCAAAGGGAAAGAAGAAAAAGCCTAAGAGAGGGGGTAGAACATCGAATTCTCAGTTAGATTGAAAAAGTGTCTAGCCAACATCTAATTGTTGTGAAATGTGATTCTCTTATAAAAATAACTTTTTTTTTTTTCTGTAGATGTAGCATAAAGTATACTCTAACTCCACCTCTGTAAGCTCTAGTTGTAAAAAAGCTTTACAAACTTATTCTTTAACTCTAACTTTCTGTACTAAAATGCTAAATTTCTGTCTAAAATGTTTAGATGTATAAATAAATTGTCACAAAGCGACAATACATGCTGTTATTCATTATTGTAAAAGAATCTTAGTTAAGAACTGATACATACAGTCAAAGACTAGAAAGGGACTTTAAAACAGTTCAGAGTGGCAGCAAAAACAATCTGCACACTATATATACACCAACAGGAAATTGAGTGAAGGTGAAGTAAAGAAGGATAAACAGAGTCAGAATTTATGGATAGTGACCTCTAGTGGTTGGATGATGGAATGACAGGCTTGGATATGGAAAACAGTGAATGTACTACATGGATCAATTATTACAGGTTTTTGCAAACACATTTGCAGTTCTACAATATCGTTTGCTCAAAATTACATGCATTTGCTTCTAACTGGTATTTCAAGACATCAACAGTCGTGGTGGATTTGAGGAGCTCAGTTGTGGATCATTATGATGATGTAGACCTTTGATGTGAGTATATGACCAAAAGCATGTAGTATTTTTGGTGTGCCCACTGTCACCAAAATTGGAATTTAAAATGTATTTATTCAATATAAATGTAAAATGTAATCAAATAGTGTGTATTCAAAATGCACATGAATTTTTTTTTTTTGGTTTCCCAAAATAGAAATCTGCCAGCTTACTGTTTGCTTCCATGTTTGACCCATCCGGCTGATATTTGGAAATGTTGTGTACAAGATGTTTTAAGATTGAGAAACCTGATTTCATCACCCCAACTGACTAGATCAGATTGTGATGGTTGTATTTTGATGGTCCTTTTTAAACATTCTACTAACTTTGCAACTACATGTCAACGAACTCTCATTAGAGTATTAATAGACTGACTGCTTAATATCTGCTAACACTTTATTTTGATGCTCCTCCAACAGACAATCTACTGACTGTAAGTAACTTTGCAGCTACATGTCAGCTTATTCTACTAACCCGAACCTTAACACCTAACCTTAATATAACAGTCTACTACTCAAATGAGAGTTAGTTAACATATAGTTGCAAAGTTACTAAAAGTGGAATAAAATGTAACTCAGATTGTTGCAGAGTATTTAAACAAGATGTTGAACTAAAAGAGCAAAATTCACTCCAAGATACACTGACTTAAGTTTAAAAAAAAATTTAATCATCTATATTTTCAGAAATTAGATAAGAAATTACTCCATTACATAGGTCTACCGTGAATTTAATGTAACTCTTACTTGGAATGAAACAATGTGCAAAGGTCTGCACGCTTTGTTTACTTGCATAACGGATCAAGTCTGCAGGAATGACTCATTTGCATTTGTGGTTTTAACTGAGAAATGAAAGTAATTAACGAACTGGAGGAACAGGAACTGTTCAAGACCTAGCCGTTTTATATTTGCAACATTCTCGTACGAAACCATCTGCTGTTTGCTAGAATGGCAGTAATTTAATGATTAAAAGAGTACTAGGCATATTTCAAGCAAAATTGTTTATTCTGTTTATTAGAACGATTAGTGATACAGTAAATATTTGTTTCCTGTATGTTGGAAAGGATGCCTTCTATTCTACAGCATAATGAGAAGATGAGGGGGAGACTGGCATGAAGCGAACAACCATCCTGAATGGACATAAATTAAGTCAACTTTATAAAAGTGAGTGAACTCTTTAGAGAAAAACAAATTCCATTGTATATAGGTTTAAATGAAACTCTTAAACAGGAACGGAAGGCTGTCCAGATTGAGATGAGATGAGATGATATGAGAACTTCCAGTTATACCGGTTGTTGCATGAGGTAAGAGAAAATACAACGACAAATACTTCTTAGTCATTTAGTGTCATTAGAATATGAGAGGATAACATTGATTTCCTTTGTATTGTAAAATAATGTATATAATGGAATCACAAGTGAAAGTTACGTTTGTATAATGGAACGTCATACATGACGTAACTTCACACGTAACAAATACATCCGGGATAATATAGCATGCTGCAAGCATGTCCTCTGTAAATGACCAAAATGAAAAGGTAAAATTTGAATACAACTATGCAAGCCTACAAGTTTTTTTTTTTTTTTTTTTTTCAAAATAGGAGGAGGAAGAGTAGGCTTATTGCAAGTCTTTTCTTAAATGCATATATGGAAACGAATGGTTGTTTACTGTTAGATGTCTTCAGTGTGGAGTATGCATGACCTTGATTCAATATTTTGTTCGCCATACTGCTGAGTTAATGGCATAGTTTTAAGCGTCTGGGTAATGATTAAAGTGATGATAACTGTTGTTATGAAGCCATTTTGTTTGTTATAGTCCAGACGAAAGCGGTTAGTCATAATGCGGTAAATATCACATAACGGTTTGAGTCAGCGGTGAGAGTTATTATTAATCTCTTTGTCATTCAGGCTTTACAAAACCACTGTTATGGTTACTGGACATGTTTTGGATATAAGTCATAAAGCATAGAGTAATTATTTTTAAATATCTACTTTTAATCAATGCTTTGGAGCTTTATAAAGTTTTACTTTCTGCTTCAAAAAGTTCTTAAATGTATCTTTGTGTTATGTATATGTAACCGGTCCAACTCGACCCACTCTAAGCGGGACTCGAGTCGGTGCCTCCAGAATGGGAGGTGGGCACGCTAACAAGGCCGCTAAAGGCCGCAGTCTCTAGCGCACCTCTTGAGGCCGGGGAGTGAGGTTTACTCGCACAGCTCTTACTAGCTGGCCTCCGTTACACTCACCCCACCCTAAACTGCACTCCCATCTGGGTCACGGCACCAATTGTATCCGGTCCTACTAGGACTCGAACCGGCGTTTCCGGCATGGGAGGCGGGCGCGCCAACAAGGACGCTAAAGACTGCAACCTCTAGCATCGGTTACTAGCGTACCTTTTGAGGCCAGGGGGGTGAGGTTTACACACACAGCTCTTACTAGCTGGTCTTCTTTACATATACATACATTATCTATTATTTGTTGGCATTAGTTAGTCCATTAGAACTTAAAACAAACCCAATTCCATAGGCTGCTGTAAATTGAAGGACTTTGTTTGTGTTTTATTAAAGGTTTCAGTTCAGTGTCAGGATAATCCACATGGATATGGTGGGGTGGTGTTCGGAGATGAAATGTTTGCCATGACTTCAAGCTGTATCCCTGATATGACTGGGTACAATCAATACATATCTAGGTAAGCCTTTCAAAATTCATTGAAAGAGATGCCTTAAGGCCTGTTCACACCAAGAGCGATAGCTATAAAGATAATTATATTAGTGTCACACCAGCGGATGATAATGTTCTGTTTATTGTTTATTACTGTCAATGTTTTTATTGGTCATTTGCTGGAAAAAAATTATTCTGAAAGTGATTCCAACAATATAGTTTCTCTGTGCCATTATCGATATAGTTGTGGTGTGGTACATTTAGAATGATTTTTAGAACTATATCTTTATTGTTATTGTTATAGTTATCGTCCATCGTGTGAACGGGCCTTTAGAGATTAATCTGAAGCAGGCTACTCTATTAACCACCATAGTACCATCATGCATTTCAAACAGTGCTCAAGTGTTTAAAGGTAACGTTGTGCAAGCTATGCTAATTGCAAAATATTTGCTTTATATTTGTTTTCCAAAGAATGGACTTTGAGTGAACTTAATTTTTTGTGTTTGCAACACATATAGAAGTCAGTTCAGTTCTGGAGCCATTACTGCAGAGAACTGGAATAATGGTAAGATTCTAATTTGTTTTCTAATTACTTTAGCTCTTAGAAATGTCTTCATTTCCAGTGTATGTCTGTTCACTATTTATTTGTAAACACTTATAATGAAAAGCACCCTATCTGTTCCAATTCAGCTCGAACATCTTTCAGTCACTCACATCCAACTAGGTGTTGACATGGTCTGTCTTTCGAGGAGGAGGAGGAATCTGCATCTGAAGGGGGAAAATAAAAAGTAATTTCAATAGGAACACACACTAAAGATTTCCCCATGCAGTGTAAAGAGCACAGGTATTGTGCTGAATTCTGACCCCGCCAAATGATTACCCCCCTGGTATTGGTAGGTTTAGGATTAGGTGTAGGGGAGGGGTTAAGATTAGGGGTGGGTTACCTGTTAAGTGCTGGTACTGTGTACCAGCCCACTTTGAGGACTGGTTCCTCCCCATATGGTCATGGCAATAAAAATACAATTTTGGGAAAATACTTTAACTGTCTTTCTATTAATACAGTGAATGACAACCATCTGTGGTCTCCTAGTGGCTTACATTATTGGCAGTGTTAAGTGATTAAATTTACACCAAAACAAAAGATAACATGTATGCCTTCATCTCCTAAAGCATTATTTTTGTCTTACATTTCATATTGAACTCAGACAAGCTCAGTGCCTACTTGTTTTCCGTCAGTTCTTTTTTGTGAATTTGAATGTGCGCAAAGGATTGTGGGTGATTGAATGACACGAAGGATACACTTGATGCATCCTAAAATTAATGAGCCGAATGAATTAAGAAAGCAGAAGGAAGGCTGCCTTCCAAGGATCCTTCAAATTGAGACGGTCTTCGGCGGCGCCTGATGATGTGGAAGCCGAGATATGCAGCCTTTTATTAGATTACTAGCAGAGATTGTATATAATGGAGAGATAAGAGGGTCTGTATCTCTTACCATTGGAGAAACCGTAACGGCTAACTTGATCACGTGCGGCTTCTCTCAGCCTATCATGTAATGACAGTGACATCAGATGCAACGGTCCCTAGTCTGCCTTCTCTTAAAAAAAAAAAAACATTTTTATCAAGCTAAAATCTACATATAGTTCCCAACGAAAGTACGGTTTAGTGTAAAACATGATGAAGATTAGCAAACAGGCTGTCAATTAATTAAATGATTAGCTATTTCCCCACAAAAGCGGTTTAATCACCATAGTGAAGCCTCTCATTCATTGACATCCATTCAAAAAACAGCCTCTGGTCTCCTTCCCTGCGTACCGCCACCATTAGCCGTTACGCTTTTTTGGCTAAAGGTTGCAGGCTTGCCTCCCAGTGGCTTTGCTTACTAGGATGTTCGAGAAGCACCCAGAGTGTGCAAGGATCTGGCCTTTTGAACATCCACTGGAAATAGTAGACTGTCCAGCAGTGGTGTAGTCAGGGCCATATACGCACGTATACGCCGTGTACTTACATTTCGCCCAGGGCTTCTAAGGATCAAAATTTGCGTATACCCACTTGTTTTTTTGCTTCGAAAGTCCATAATCTATTGTCATGTTAGCTTCCCCTTTAACTGTGTGTCCAATGCTGTTGTGTAAACTCGCGATTCTTTGCTGAAATTGGTGCATTAGCACTTCCATCATTCTACCTTTTCCCGCCCATCAAAACCAGGCTTGACTGTGCGTGTTCGCGCTGCAGTGAGAGAACTCCGATCAAAGCCGCTCGTGTTTTTAGCGGTGCATTATTTTTCACACTGCAGCGGACACGGCGTGAGAAATATGGTTGTGAGCGAATAAGACTATTAATTAATTACATACATCATGCGTTCGGGGCTTATATAAGCGCTACGTTCCCGTACGAACCGAAAAGACAAAATATCAGCGCAACTGAAGCCCGGTTTATTTAATGCATCAGTGGCGCGCGAATCATAAGCATACTCTGAATCTTATCAAGCTCCAAAAGTGTGATAAGATTTCCACAAACAAATTCCTATCGTGACACTGATGATAAAATGTGTGATCCATTTGAATTCTATTGAGAGTTAAACACTTTATAGAGAGTCAAACATGATCTAGACTGATAAACAAAATGAACAAAAGACTGACGAAAAGAAGAAAAAACATCATCTTGCGCCAACATTTATTAGAAAGCTTTTTAAACTATTCATGACTCACCCTTAATAGAATTTATCACGTTTTATTGTATTAATTGTAATTTGGCTAACTTGTAGAATTTATAATCTATATTACAGCTGTGACATGTTGTAGCTATTGTTTCTATAGGCTTTGTGTAGGTTGCTGTTTTTCATAACAAATGGTAAATGTTATAGTTTGACTTCTTATGGCACATTGAAGTAGAAAATTCTGTCAAACTGATAAACTTAGGGGTGCTGAAATAATATAAAACATCATATAAACCATGATGTAATTTCTGACGGTTAGTATATCACAGTTATATTGTAAATTTTTACCTAATGTTTAAACCAAAACTACACCCTTGAATAACTGGCTTTTGCCAAATTAAAAATTATCTGAAAATATTAATTTAATATTACGTTAATTTTTTTTTACCACCCACTTGAATAAGATGAAACATTAATTTCAGATGTATCACTTTGAATATAATTCCAAAGCAGCATGTTTAAATAATAGTCATACTGTAATGCAGTCAAAAATAATCTGAAAAATGTCAACCAATTTTAGAATGCACTGTATTGATTTTACAGGCTTTTAGCAGTGTGTATTATATGCAAGCAATTTTTATAAATATATATAGCCTATATTAAACAGTTATGGCACAGAACGGCCTGGTTTCACAGACAGGGCTTAGATTAAGCCAGGATTAGACCTTGGTTCAATTAGGACATTTAAGTAGCTAGCTTTTATAAACGTGACATAGAGAAAAAAAAAAAAAAAAAGAAAAGAAATAATCTTGACACAAAACAATGGCAGTGACATATTTTAAGATATGTCAGTGCAAGTTGCTTTCAGTTAAAACCTCTCAAACATGTATTTTAGTCTGGGATTAGTCTTAAGATTTGTCTTTGAAACGTTATTTAAACATGCTGATTTATTCATTAACTATTAATAATTAGTAATATAAATGACTGTCCTTAAAGCCAAGTATCCATATAGAGATTTTTTGCCCATTCTCAGTGGGAAAGTGCCCAAGCAACATCGCTCGGAAACATTGCCCGGCAACAAAAGTTGCCCCGTGTATCATAATATTCCCAAAGGGAATAAGTCTTTACCTAACTAAAAACAATTAATATAAAAAGCGATAAGGCCGAATACATTAAAAGTAAGCATACCTATAAAAGAAATGGACATACAGCTTGGATCCTATTATTATCATCAGCGACATATCCATCAAAACGACGTACTTGCGTCGATCTTCTAATGGGATAGTAATACAGCTGAGATAGCCTTAAGGTTGTACTGTTGCAAAATGTTGTACACCCTGCAAGTTCATAGTATAAGCTTATTTAGTACACACATGAAGGGGACTGTACGTTATGTTTTTTTTTTCATTTATTTTTTTAATAAAAAGCTTCAGTTACATCACATTAAAAAAGAGGTACACTGACAAGAGGGCTTCTTGACGGTCTGTCCAGGTAACCACGCAGGCGCCACTGGGGGCGCTGTTGCAAAAATGTCACTTCCCCTCCTCATGGGATGTTCATTGAACTGCACAGAACGACACGGACCCAAAGAAGTGTTTACATTCTCAATAATGTGTTAAATACAACATACATTTCGTTTCCATTCATTCTTTTTTAAAGGTGAGGCTTAATCCACGTAACCGTTGAGTTGCATTCATCAAAAAAAAGCTATAAAGAGCCCAACTGCGCTCAAAACGACATCAAAGAGGAGGGAGGTTGTACATTATCAGCAGTATGGATCGTCTGGCGTCTTTTGGAAGTAAGTACCTTGATTAGCAAATCTGCTATTTGAGAGAATATAACTACAAACATTTATACGAAAAAAAAACCCGTTCGTTCGTTACAAAAATTTACCATAGTAATCAGACGCTAACGTAATTACTGTAGTACTACCATAGCTGTTGGTACATGTACCCTGACAATACCATGTTTTGTACCATGATGTTATTTGAGATACCTTGAGATACCTTGGAGTATGTGAATACCATATTTTATAAATATAGTAAACATTCACGATGGTATATGTCTAAAAAACTAATCTAATTTAAAATTTTATTTTTAAAAATGTATTATATTTTATTTTTCTCAACAATAATTTTAAGTGTCCGAATAATATAATTATATTTTTCATTAACGTAAGCTTTCAAAAAATACCATTTTCAAATGTAACTTTACAGCTATAATGTAACTCGGTAGCACTAACACCTACACATTTATTTTAACACATTTACTAGAAAATTATGCCATTATCATCTGTGAAGCTAGCTAACTTTACCTTGGTAACATTTAACTCAGCTGAATTCATTAAGATGCTACTGTTGTAACAGGAAACTGTCACCGTGTTTTGTTGGTACAGGACATTGGTCTGTTGATAACTTCATGATGTGAATGTCTTTACAGATGACCCTTTCGATAAGCCTCCCTGTCGTGGATGTTCTTCATATCTAGTGGAGCCCTACATTAAGTGTGCTGAATGTGGACCATCACCTTTCCTCCTGTGTCTGCAGGCGAGTCACTGGATTGAGGGTCCCACTGCCATCTGACTGCATACATCATATGTGTACTATATGATTTTATCTTTCTGTTGCAGTGCTTTACAAGAGGATATGAGTATAAAAAGCACGAGAGTGACCACAAGTATGAAATCATGGTAAAGAGAGCAGTTTGGATTAAAATTATTACACTGAATATAAAAGGTTCATATGTAAACTAAATATTTAGATTGGAGATTTAAATTAGTAGTTGTATCCTGTATAATCATGTGCCCATAAATGACATCTCAACTGTGATCTGCTTTCTTGCAGACATCAGATTTTCCTGTTTTGGAGCCTGGCTGGACCGCGCAGGAGGAGATGGCTCTTTTAGAGGCTGTCATGGACTGTGGTTTTGGTAACTGGTCAGTCTAGTTATTTGTCTCATATCTCCAACTCTACTTGGGCTCATTTAGGTATTTTAGATATAACGTGTGATCATTGTTGTTATTGTTAACTAAAACTTACAAACTACTACTACAAAAAAACTATAACAAATTGTTTTTGTTAATTGAAATAAAGCTGAAATAATTTTTTTTTTTTTTAAATGTTAGATGAGTCAAATGTAAAAATCTTAAGCGAAAATTAGAAATGTTGCCTTGGCAAATATCTAAAATAAAGAAAGTTCAAGTTGAAGTGCTAAAATTACTGAAACTGTCAGTAATTCAATTTATTTTAAATTACAAAAATACATTACAAAACTTAAAATTAAAGTTAAAACAAAAAATATAAAGTAAAAGCTAATTCAAATATGAATAAAAACTATAATAGTTTATACATAATACTTTTAGTATGTATAAAATATTATAGTTTTTATTAATATTAATAACTGCTAGTGTCTAGGGCTGGGTTGAAATGATTGATTTTTTTAATTTTTTATTTTAATCAATTCTCATTTTGCTGAACCAATATTGATTCTTAAATCCCAAGAATCCATTTTTTGTCTATTCTGCTGTTTTCACTTGATGCATGAAAAAAAACTTCACTAAACATTATTTTTAGTGCATCTTCCATCCAATAAATCGCAATAAGCTTTGTGCTTTGTTACTTTTGATATAAAGCAAAGTCTCAGCTTTCAAAATCTGTCAATTATATTACCAAATTCAAACAATAAATACAGTTTTCGTGCTCTTTAATGTGTCGTGACAGATTGCTTTAGCCACCTCAGTTTAAGCATTACATTTACCTCAGAAAAGCCATTTAGTGACCATAATCTCATTATTTAGCTACAAAAACAACTCTTGAGAGGAGCATTTTGATAAATATATGCACTATTTTACATATTCATTATATTTTTATGTATACAAATCAGTTGTTAACCTTTAATATTAAGGTTTTCTGTAAAGTTTACAGCATTAGTTGAGAGATTTTTCTTTCCCCTTGAGAAAAAATGACGTACTGTACCTGATAGTCAATTGAATCAGTATAGAATCGAATTGTATCGAATCGCAAGCTTGTGAATCAAAGTCGTATTGAATCATTGATTCGTATCAAAGTCTACTTAGTAGAAAGTCGTATTCTACTAATGACCTCTCTGGGTGTTTCTTCAGGCAGGATGTGGCTTACCAGATGCGCACCAAGACCAAAGAGGAGTGTGAAGGCCACTACATGAAGAACTACATCAACAATCCTCTGTTCGCCTCCACTCTGCTCAATCTCAGACAGATGGAAGATCATCTGTCCCGGTCAGCAGACACAGCCATTCCCTTTAAGCGTAAGTGAGCACCAGAAACAAGCTACTGTTGTGTTGATTGTGAACTCTAAATATATACACACACAAGGTGTGAACAAACTGCAAGTCTCATCAGTCCAGTAAAATATCATTAAAGGTACACTATAGGTAATGGTAGGTAAATTTTTTTTTTTTTTTTTTTTTTTCAAAAATGAGTCAATACATCATCAGTCCGTCTTCCAAAATGTTTCTTACCCTGATTCACTATACAGTTGTTAAGTCTGACGTCACATGGCAGCGTTTCCGGTTCCAAACGCTCTATCTCATACCTCAAGAAAACAACAAACAGTGCAAATATACACACACAATGTGGTGTAATACTACCAAAAAATTATAATCATAACCTTTATCTCCATACTAAAATCCCAGATGGCCAGACAGTGATTAATCTTTTTATAAATCATTACAGTATTAATGTCTGTGACGCTGTGAACACAGAGACTGTTGTGTATACTGTATACTATAAATATTTTAAATGTTTAACTTGTTAAAATGTTTAATATGAATAAATAGCGCTCATAAACGGCCATTCTCAAGTGAAACGAGTCGAGGCTTGGACCTAGAAAGGCGCTCCTTACGTCACAACTTAACAAGCGGATTATAAGTGTTTATATTTTAGACCAAGTGGGATGCTTTTCGCTGGAAATTGTGTACATTTGTCACTCGTCCGTGCGTGTCTCATCATATCTGTAAATAGAGAAAAGTTGCTCAGGCTACTTTGACGCATGTATGGTGTGGAAGTGGCATAGGTTAGTTGTCACAATGAGCGAGAAAGGTTGACATGGAGCAGCTAAATCTTGAACCGATGCCAAACAAAAGAGAGTCTGCTGGCAAAAAGAGAACGCGACAGAGTAATAAAACAAGAATCAACAATGGCTTGGATTTTCGGAGATGGCGAGAACTGAGGAATTTGAAATGTTGTAAAAGCGACGGGGAGATACGTTTTTTTTTTTTTACTCAACAGATAATAATGATAAATTGCCATATGTAGCTCTCTAACAGAGTTCATTGTAAAGCATTATCTGTTGTGAAGGGTCATTTCATTATGATTGTTTGTGCTGGAATTGATTTTCAGGGAAGTACCGTGTCTATTAATGGGTAAAGCTACAGTAACGTCTTCAGCTAGTCAGCTTGAGATCCTTTCCATCTAAACTGGTTATATCTCTTATGCCTTGTAGTAAATGTTTTATGAACAGTAGGATAACCATATTCATCCGCACAGTCACATAGAACCGAAGCACAACCACAACAATGTTCTTCCGCAAAATGCATGCAGTTTTTATTTTTAACTGGAGGTAATGTACTTTTTAAATCGATACTGACAACTTTTTATGGAGATTTTTAATGTAATATTTACTCTTCAATGTCATCCTGATCCTCCTTTAATACAGTTAATAAACATTGTGTGCAGTTGAACGCAACAGAGCTCAACAGCCCCTGCAGGCATTGATTTATCACACTTCGGTCTGTTTCATTTTGTTTATAAGATAGCAAACAAACACACAGAAACCATTCTGCAATATTCAAACTGTGACGATGAATGATTGTTGTTTATTTATAATATAATATATAAATATATTTTTAAGTAAGAGTTGTGTCTTGTCTCTTTTAGCCACTGATGATCCTCCAAGGCCTTCATTCGACTCTCAGCTGTCTAGAGATATGGCTGGATACATGCCGGCTCGAGCAGACTTCATGGAGGTGAGTGATCTACAATTAATGTGCTGTCTGTTGAGAATAAATTCATTCGTACATTATTCAAAGCAACCTCCCTCTTTCTCTTTGTCTCTAAAATTAGGAATTTGATAATTATGCTGAATGGGATTTGAAAGATATTGATTTTGTTGATGATGACTCTGATATTCTTCATGGTAAGTTCAACAATACAAAAATATGAATCAGTTCTCGCACTTTACTGAAATGAAATGTGGTTCTTACAGTAATGCTGATACAGTCCTTTTGTTCATTTCTTTTTACCATGTTTGTGGTCCTTTTTTGTCAAAGCACTGAAAGTTGCAGTAGTGGATATTTATCACTCCAGACTGAAAGAGAGACAGAGGAGAAAAAAGTAAGTAGGAAAAACATATGTTGTACTGCCATAGAACAACCACTAGAGGGCCACACTAGTCTGTTAAGTTATATTTAAAATTCAAGCATTATTTATATTTCCATTTAAGCATATATTTCTTAATAAACCACAAAAAATACATGCTATTACCAGTTACCAGTTGAAGAATTTGAATCAAATTATCACATGCACATGCAACCCAGTGAAATGCATTACTGGAATGTATCTGTTGTGTTATTAAGTAACCTAATCCATAGCAACTGATCAGCTAGCCTGGTTCTTTGTACACAAACAGCTCTAGTGGTAACATTAACGGTGTGTAAATCAGCATTAATGAGCCCTGGCTGCCCTGTAAATGGCTTGTGGTATGTGTGCGAGCTTGACCTCGGTTCTGTACTGAACTGGAGCCGCAGCTGTCGTCTGAGATCTCCTGCAGAGCGGCAAACAGACCAGTGACCCGCCGCTTCCACACAACATCTGAGACCACCAGACACCACTCTCACCACTCATGAGATGCTTTTAATAAAACATAGCCCTCAGCTGATAATGCCAAGTGTGGTTTAATAAAGCAGCATACCAAGGCTGTGCATTACAGTGATTTTTACCATGGTTAAGTCAAGTTTATTGTCTTCCCAATGCAATTAATTCTTTGTGTCTTGGATGCTGTGAACAATATACTGTATATGACACTTTAATCAATAACAAAGAATGTATTTAAAAGTGTTTTTAGGCACTAGGTATGATGTGAAGCTTCCTAATCATGGTAAAGTCACTGTAATGCACAGCCTAAAGTGGCATGTTGTTTTAACAAAATGGCAGCAACACCAACATTGTGTTTATTAAAAATAATCACAATAAACAATTCTACCACTAAGTAATATAAAAAGGTAAAAAAAAAAAACTACAGCACAAAATTTTTTTTTTTCTGCTGTCTGTAACTTTTTTTTTTTTTTTGTTAAAAATGATCCAAAATCAATTTGAGCAAGTACATAACCAGCCAATGTTCAAAACTATGTCCTTACTTTAGCCCGATTCACAACGGTAAGCTTGTAACTATGTTTTATAATTCAGGTGGTACTGGTGGGTTTTCGCTGAAAATTCGAGCATGTCACCATTTGTCTTTGCGTCATTGCATCACGTCTGTTTACATAAAGAACGAGTCCCAGCTAGTAGGCTATATCGCATGTGAGGCGGATCATTTATAGGCTTTTTCTCACAGCAGCTACAATAATTAAACTTATCATTTTGATGGCGGATTGTATAGTATGACAAATTACCGTTAGAGATTAGACTGTACAGAAATTAAAATCTACAGGTAACGCTAATACACACTAAATACATATAGTTACACAATGCTGATGTTGTTAACATTAACAATTTGAATGCAGAGTATAACAATAATAATAATTTGCACAGTTTGACGTGATCTGAGCTAAGCGATCGTTAGATTTAATCACCATTGGCAGTGCAATTTATTGTAATCCTTTTTTACCTCAGTTGGTCAGAACAAAAGTGGCAATGTTACTTACTTGTTCAGATGACATTTTCCTTTGAAAATTCTTACTTTGGTCATACTTCAAGACTACAATCAGTGATTCTGAAGTACAGTATCCACACCGGTGTAGTAATTGACAGCAAACATTAGGTTCATCCGTGCTGAGGAGCTATGCCGAGGTACAACCCATGTAAAGATGATAATTCTGCAAACAACTGCAGTTGCAGGTTTCAAACAGAGATGGCGACAAAGAGGCAAAACTTACGGACTGCATCTTTCCTTCAGTCAGACCCCACACAGACAACATCTTGAAAATCATATATAAGAATGTTTAACAAAATCTTAAAAGTCACTATATTATGGCCCTTCACTACACTATGCCTAAACCTACCCATCACAGGAACCTAACGTATTGTTATGGGTAGCATTAGGGGTAGGTTCTTGTGATGGGTAGGTGTTGGGATAGGTTCCTGTGACGAGTAGGTTTAGGTATAGTAGTGAAGGACAATAGTATATTGAGTCAACATTTAATCTCATATAAAAGATTTTGTCCTTGTCATAGTCAAAGATTCTGGACCCCACAAAGTAACAAATACAAGTTCACACACACACATATGTATAAATAAATTAATATATATATAATATATATATTCACACCCACACTCACATATATTTAGAGCCGGACCTGTTTTATAATGGTCTATTTAAGGCTCATTAGTCAAGCTTAAGGTCACTTACCGTTTGAATTGCTTCTCAGAGAACAAAGTGTGAAATGTTTAAATTGTTGTCTTTTAGGATCATTCGAGACCATGGCCTCATCAACCTACGCAAGTTTCAGAGTAAGACTTTTTTAAAACATGCTATTGTGCATCATATTAACCAAATGCTCTTGCCATCTCTTGTACTCCATTGATATGATCAGTATGTGAGGTAATGTTTAGACCAGAACACAGCCACAAGATAATTCTCCCTGACCTCCAATAACACAAGCCATCTGTGTGAAATGTTTACAATGGGTACCCAAAATACTGCGATCCCAGATCAGCACTGATCCCAGAGCTGTTTTCACCAGCTGTGATTGCTCCCCTATGAATAGTTTGGCATGAAATTAACATTTCGAATATAATGACAAAGGAGATTGCATCTTTCGAGTCTTTATTGATCCAGGCCCTCTGGACACTGTATCGCTTCTCTCAGTAAATAGAACCCCGTCACTGACTATTTCCCACTGGACATTTCGGTTGGCCAGCTGGTTTCGATAGGAATACTCTTATCCAATTATTTTGTCTGCGTGCAGCGAAGCAAACTAGGAAATCCAATCAGGTTTGCGTGTTTTCCTGAGACGTATCGAGTGTTTGTGATGCAAGGAGTGTTTTAAGACGTTTTTATTTATCTATCGGCTCCCAGGCGCTCTCCTCGTCTCCTTGCGCTCTCAAGACAAAAGCGAAGCGATAGCTACCGTGGAACTGCAGCCTTGTTGTCATGGAGACTGCAGGAAAGTGTGTGCGTGTGTTGCGAGTGATAATGGAAGCAGTGGCCAAGACCTGATGGCTCGCAGCGGTGTTGGTTTATCCCCAATTCAAGAGAGCAAGACAGCTTGACCTGGCTGTGCGCACACCAGCCGGTCTCGCATCCCATCAGACGCTGCTGCGTGGAGAGCACTGATATTGTAGTTCGATACATCTTTAGTGATGTGATATATATATATATATAATATGTAGAGTGACAGGGAGAGGTATGTGTATGCACTTGTGTTTCTCGGTAACATCACAGCATAGTGGAGGCAGAATATCACACCTCATGCTCACCCACATAGCAGCTTTCTGTTTCTATCGCTCTCGCTCAGTAGCAGCAGGGTTGATCGCTGATAGTGCTGCTTGCTCAACCCTTTCCAAGGGAGCCGAGCTTCAGTGGTGGGTGAAGAACCATCAGGGAGACTTTCACAGGGCCTCTTGGCACAGCTGGACTCTTGATACATTGCTGTTGGCTTTTGCTTCTCGAAGAGAAACTGCCAATCAAATGCAGTTTTTCTGATGTAGCAGATTTGCTCTGTTCCAAAACCTAGTAAGCTCCCTAATTAGACTTAATTTTAGGGCCTGAAGCAATCTTAAGCAATGGTGCATTCAAATCATGTCGGAACACATGAACATCACCACAAATTCGTAATTACAAGTGGGAAAAATTGGATTTTCTTTAAACCTTGAGTTTCTAAGTTGGGGGCATGTCAGTGAGAAAACATATTGGACATAATGGATGCAGCGTCTGTATTGACTGTAAATTTGTTCAAATTAGTTTTTTTTGTTTTTTTTCATTAACAATAAAACTAAGTTGCATGTACAAGATACTGTAATATTGTACAGTTACGACCAGTATTTGGGATAACGCATTGAGTAACGTGAGTTACATAATCAAATTACTTTTTTTAACTAGTAAAGTAACGCATTACCTTTAAATTTACAAAATATCTGAGTTACTTTTTCAAATAAGTAACGCAAGTAACTTTGACATGTTGTGTGCACTGTGTAAACATGATGGTTATTCTAGACTAAATGTGAGCTCATTTACTTCTGCATCCTGTTCTTCTATATTCCAGAATGGCAGCACAGCTGAAAGGTTTGTTTGAACTGCGCCCTCTACTGGACAGGCGTGAATTTGCATTTCCTTCAGCCTGGGGCTTATTCATTTCATTTTTGGTTTAAAGGGGCCTTTACATTAGCTGAAAATAGAACATTTTTGTTGTTAGAAAAACAAACAAACAGCCCTGCCCAGATGAGAAAAAGTAACGCAAAAGTAACGTAACTTATTACTTTCCATAAAAAGTAACTAATGCAATTAGTTACTTTTTTATGGAGTAAAGCAATATTATATTGCATTACATTTATAAGTAACTTTCTCCACCAGATAGAATATATAGCGATTCAGTTTACAGCACCTTCAAATATTGAATAAAAATGTTGTAGATGTAGAATTAAAAAATCGTTGAATTTTATGCCAAAAAGGTTCATTGCCATCTTCTTCCACTGAAGTACACAGACTTGTCAAACTAATGTCAAACTCTATTGGAAAAAATTGTGATTTGCATCTCCTGTGCTCTACATGTAAGGATGCTGTTTTCTAAAACTTATAAGGTTTCGTTTGCTGTTTATGCTGACTTACTAGGTAGCTGCCTATGTAGACAGCAAGGTAGCGAATTAGGTTTTAGAACAGAGCTATTGTGTTTTCTTTTCTTCACCAGATTGAGACTGAATTTGTTGCTTTGTCAGTTCTAGAGAGGCGTTATCCCAAGGAAGTGCAGGACCTTTATGATGTCATGAGACGCTTTGCACGTGTGGTGGGACCCATAGAGCACGACAAGTTTATTGAGAGTCACGCCTGTGAGTATTTAATCCTCTTTTTGCACACTTGATGTATAGGTTGTCATCATTTTGGTCTATACTTACTTTACTCTCTAGTTTTCTTCCTCAGCTGACCCAGGATCAGTCTAGCCCTGTGTTTATGGTTTAATGAGTATGTGCAGGACAGTTCGGGTTAGATGAACAAGCCCCATGTCATTCAACAACGCTGAGTCTGAGTTCAGTCTGTCCGCCCCAGTAGTTTGAATCAGCCAGGGTGAAAAGTTCACAGCTCCATCTGCTCTGTTTCTCTCTTTTATGCAATCGTTGACAGTGGAGTTTGAGCTGAGGAGGGAGATCCACAGACTGCAGGAGTACAGGAGAGAGGGAATTCAGTCTTTCTGTGGTAAGATGGGCGGTAGAGTATTTCACCATAAAAATGGCAGATCCATCCAAATATGATCCAGACAAACTACAGTCAGATTTGCGATAGATGTCACATTTAGCTGATCTGACCCCTGTCATCTGGGCTGCAGGTGCTAAGGTGTATGATAGAGTGAAGCGCATACGAGAAGAAGAGCGCAGGAAGAGGAACATGCTGTGTGACGTCCTGCAGTACATTCAAGATGCCCGTGCTTGCCAGCATTGGCTGCACAAACAGGCTGCCATGTAAGATCACTTCCTTAATGTCAACTTACTCACTTCCTTTTATTGCAATACTTTATTACAACGTAGTATTTTAATTATTGCAATTATTCTACAATGAATTTAGCTCCAAATGAACTTAATGCCGGGCTAATTCTTGATAACAACTTAATACCATGTCAAAACCGATCCAAAATGTATACACATCAGATTTTTTTGTTCCATCTGTTTATATTTTGTTTTAATTTAGTATCCGTTTTGTACCAAAGTATTTTTTTGTAATCATCATGCTGATTGATAAGATTTTTAATTGTTTTTGAAAGAAGTCTCTTATACTGACCATATCATAATACAGTAAAAACAGTAATGTTTTTAAATATTATCACAATTGTTTTATATTTTAATTCATTTTTTCAGATTAACGCGTTAATTTTTTTTAATACAATTAATGCAGCATCCGTTTTTTCCATCATTCTTTAGCTAGCGTTACATTATATGATCACGCTATCATTCATATAAGTGTTATTAAACTATTAAAGCATAAGATGATAAAACTTAAATCTGTGAATCTCCTGTCTGCATGACACACATGACTTCAGAACAAAAGACGAAGAGAAAATCACTCACTGCTTTTGACTGAATAACTTTTGTAAGTTTAATAAGGATTAATCTATTTAATTTATAATTTATGCAAGACTGTGAAGTGTTTGATAACTTCAACTGATAATTCAATTTCTGTATATTTCCTACCTGTTAGATCAAATATTTAAAATATACTGTCTTTTATGTTGTTTCTACATTAATTTGGAGATTAAATGTGAAATTATTACAACATAAAAATATATTAAATACTTTAATGTTAAGTGCAATTAAACGCAATTAAGTACAGAAAAACTTGTGATTAATTTGATTGTTTGTTTTCTTAAGCGATTGACAGCACTAATTTAAATATTTTTAAAATGCATTTATTTTTGTAGCTGTTTCCATCCACCTATTTTAATATGCGTTTTGGGATATTGCATTAAAAAATGCTGAATGGAAATGCCATGATGCGCATAAATCATCATGCACTCAACTGAGGCAGATTCATTTTTCATCCGTTAAGAAGACGTGCATAAACTACAATGGAGACACATTTACCAAAGAAATCCCTCAATGCGCAACAAAAAACTCAATGTGACTTTGCCTCAACAGAGGATGTGATTGAGTAACTGGACTAACCAGTGGACCAATTTCATGCACAGCACCTCAAATGTTGGTTTGATCATTCTGAAATGCCTGAGCCAAAGTCAAAATGATTTGGTTTAATTCCCTCCCAGAAGCATCTCACACAATTGTGTTCCCAAACACCAGGCATCCAAATGCAAGATAACATGACAATGTTTATTGCGCTTTGTCTGTGCACTCTGAGACGCAAGTCTTTTATGATGTAGGGGGAAAAAAGCCCCAGTGGCCTCCCCGATTGCATTCCATTTTTATTACAGATATTTTGCACCAATTTCCTAGGAAGTGACGTTTTTTTTTTTGTTTGTTTTTTTTTCTCTTGAACCACAAGATGGAAACTCGCAAATGTTTTATGCGATATTTTTTCGCACGTTCAGTTCACAAATTTAAATGAAAACATAGCTGAATTGTCAGCATCATTACTCCACTCTTTAGTGTCACATGATCCTTCAGAAATCATTCTAATATGCATTGAAATAGAAATCTTTTGTGAAGTTATGTTTTGCTGTCACTTGTGGTCAATTTAATTCATCCTTGCTGAGTAAAAGTATTAATTTCTTTCAAGACCTCAAACTTTTGAACAGTAGTGTATAATAATCAGAAAATATACAAAGGCACTGATTTTGTTATTTGTGTAAACATAATTACTGTCATTCCAGCATGATACAATCACTCATAGTGAAGGTGTTATTGTAATAATAACTTCTACTATTAGTTCTGCTATTTTATTGCTGCCATGCAAGCACTGCTGTTTATTTCTAGTGTGCTTTCTTCTGCTGTTTTATTGGTATCACACATGTGATTCATGTTTCTACCTGCCTAGTAGTCCACAGTGTATTCTCATTGAAACAGCTTATGGGTATTTGGCTGTCAGTTTGTTTGTGTTTTGTAGCTCCAGCGGTAGCTTCAAAAAATTTGGTGTATGTATTCAGCAAAAGCAGACAAGGTAAAAGTGAATGATGAATCAGGCTCTCTATTTATATTTGATTTTGCTGAGAACCCCAAGAGCCCCAGCCCGTCTTTCAGAGATGTTTCAAAAGTGTTTGTGTGATAATGTTTGCTTTGCTAGTGCAGCTGTTGACTGACTGTGTTTCTCTCTCACAGTGACGCTGGAATCACTCCTGTGGTCACCACTATCACTACCTCAGGTACAGTGCTACCTATTTCCTCCATTTTTCACGCTGTGTCTCCTGTCTTGCGCTCAGGTCTCTTGTTGCAATCTTTGTGATGTCCTCTTCAGCCATGAAGCTGCAGGCTCAAACACATTAATCTATTCTCTGAGATGCACCGCTGTAAATATGCTCCGTACAAAGGAAGCCACTCACATCTCTTTGTATTTCTCTCTCTCATTTTTTTTTACATTTTGTCTCCTTTTGTCACTTCACTGCACAACTAGGACATATTTGAATGCGTATGAATCTGATCACACTCTGACTGTATATGAATGTTTGCTGATACTGATAAATAAGTTGGGAAATCAAAGCATATTTCTGATTAAGCAGACATTAGTTTATTTTAAATCAATTAAAAATAGTAATATTGTGAAATATTTTTCTAGCTGTTATCTATAATAATATATTTTGATATGTAATTTATTTTTTTGAATGCTTGTGCTGCTTAATATATGTTTGTGGAAACTGTGATACAATAACATTCAAGTAAGTAAGATTTAAAAAATAAAAGAAAGAAAGAAAGAAATACTCAGCAAATCAATTTATGCATTAAATTGATTAAAAGTGAAAGTAAAAATATTTTTATATATATTTTATAGAATATATATATATAAGATTTATATTCCAAATAAATGCTAGTCTTTTTAACTTCCTATTCATCAAAGAATCGTGAAAAAAATGGTTTCAACAAGATTATTAAGCAGCAAAAACTGTTTTCAACATTGATAATAAGTGCCATTATTTATTTGATTGATTGATTTGTCTGTTATTAAGAGGAAGAACAATAAATGTATTTTCACTATTAACTATGGCTTTTGCCTCAGTCTCCTAATTACTGCTTATTAATAGTAAGGTAGTTATGTTTAGGTATTGGGAAGGGTTAAGGGATGTAGAATATGGTCATGCAGAATAAGGCATTAATATGTGCTTTATAAGTACTAATAAACAGCCAATATCCTAGTAATATGCATGCTAATAAACAACTAGTTAATATTGAGAATTGGACCCTAAACTAAAGTGTTACTGTATATTTTTATGAAATGCAGCACAGTGTTCAACAAACCGTGGTATAATCACTGTAATGCACAGCCCCTTGTGGATTATTGCTTTGCTTGATTATTTCTTATTAGATAACTTGCAACACATCTGTTGCTCATTGTGTCAGCTCTTGATGAGGAGAATCTGAATGTTCTCACTCCTCTGATCCGCAGGCAGAAGAAGCGCACCTCCTCTCAACCTAACAGGGCTGCCTGGCACTGAGAAACTCAACGAGAGAGAAAAAGAGGTTTGGAACTCATGATTTTGCTTCTGGCACAAGCTCATTTTGAAGACATCTGCCTCATTGATGGGATATAATGGATTCTGAACGATTCTCTCATCTTCTCTCTCAGTTATGTCAGGTGGTTCGTCTGGTGCCTGGAGCGTATCTGGAGTACAAACAGGCCCTGCTGAACGAGTGCCGGCGGCAGGGGGGTCTACGGCTGGCCCAGGCCCGATCGCTCATCAAGATAGATGTCAACAAGACACGCAAAATCTACGATTTCCTTATCAAAGAGGGCTACATCAATAAGGCTTAGTGATGATTGAACTGCTGCAAGGACATCTCATATATGAAGAATCGTGCTCATTGTAGATCATTCATGTTGAGAATGAAGTGTACTGGTTGTATGTAGTTCGCTCAAAGTCATTAATTGCTTACACATCTGCACCTGTTTGTTATTGAAAGACTGACTAGGTGCTTCTTTATATGTTCAGGACTATAAAAGTTGATAGTTGTGCACAAAGACTGCTGCTGTTTGTGCCGAGGAGAATCTGATTGCTCAACGCTATAACATTTTATTTAGTATTTGTCTACATGCCCTCAAAGTCTTAGAAGAACATGTCTGCATTGCATTTCACTCCAAATTTAACATAGAAATGAGAAATTATACTTTTCTTAAAGAAAATTAATCATTATAAATATAGGATACAATATATCCTTTTATAAATGTATTGTGATTTTTTTTTTAATACCCTGCACTATATATAATATAATATAATATGCATTATATTTTCAGGATAAAAAAATATATATTTATAATATAAATTTAAATACAAATAATAAATATATTGTAAAATTAAATATTATAATATATAATTATATTGTAAAGTATACAGACAATATTTATTGTACTGCCTTTATATACTGTAATAATAATAATAATTACAAAACTAGTAAAAGTAAAATGACTCTACACATTACATCAATGGGGGAAAATTGTCTTATTATACAAATAATTTTACACTCCAAAAATATCTTTAGCCAAATTCCTTCAGTTTCTTTATGCAAAATTACTTTTGAAGTGAAATATGATCCAGGCAGGTTTTGTGAGACTTGTATGCAGAGTATGTTGTAATATTACAACTTAATTCATTACACTTCAGTTATTATTTATGCGTATTTCATTTCATTTTTGTACAACAGTTGTGTTAGTTGTGCTACTATAATATTTTAACATAAATATGTTCTTCAAAACTTGTGGCTAGTTTTAATGTGACAGCTGAGAAAGAGTCTTCTGAAATCTCGGGTGGCAAAATTTACACCAGTTGAGTGTGAAATCTATTACTGTCGCCTCTCGCTCTAGTGAAGCGGCATGACGCGCGGAAACCGTGACTAACGCTAGCAGCATTAGCACACGCATGGCAGCAGCAGCAACCATCAGACTTTAGAAAGCATATCACAATAGTGTAGAGCGACGTCAGCGTGTGTTAGCGACCTGATTAATGCTCCAGATCCCACCTTTGATGATAAGCCCCTGCCCAAATGAGAATAAGCCCCATGGAGAAATGAAGGCCTGTTTGATGGCTGAAAGGCGTGAAGTTTGGAATTGACATTTTTATTTGTGTCCTCATTCCTCTAGGTGACATCGGAGGTCTCACATTATGTAGTTTCTGAATCTGAACTGCTTTCAGCATGGCTCAGAGTGTTTGTCAAAGTATGACGGCGGCACTCTTGTTGAATTTTGTGTCCAGATTCACATTTTTCCATCTAAATTTCATTGGACTTCAATCTCGTTTGGCATTCTAGGCAGAAATAGTCCTCGTACAGGAGCGTAGCATCAGACTGGGATGGCATGCTATAATGTCCCTGATCCGTAAAGCGTTTGGTGTGTGAGTGAACGGCCGCTGACTTGCAGCAGAGCGGAAAGACAGATTCTGGTGTCGGCTCACTGTGTGGGAGGTAGATCTGCTGTTTTGCGTGCTCATTCCTTCATCAAACCACAGAGTCTGTCTTTAAATGAGATCTGATGCCTCCTCATGCACTCAATTTTCACCCACAGTTCATAGTTATCTGCATTTTAGTTCATTTCCATAATTCACCTATTGAATGGGGATTGAAGCTTTCAAACTTCAAAAAAACTCACCATAAAAGTAGTCCATATATCATATATTTTAAAGGGTTTGTTCACCCAATGAAAATTCTGTCATTTACTCACCCTCATGTCTTTCCAGACACAGGACTTTCATCTTTGAAATGCAAATAAAGATATTTTTTAATGAAATCTGAGAAATTTATGTCTCTCCATTGAAAGACTATTCACCCAAAACTGATGTCGTAAAAAACCCAAAACATTGTAAAATGAATCCATATGAATCGTGGGGTATAATCCAAGTCTTGTGAAGAGACACGGTCGCTTTATATGATGAATAGATATAATTTAGGCTTTTAATCACATATACAGTAAACATCGATTAGTGAACATATAGAGTAGCACTCAAACATCGTATTAGAGTACTCCATTGAAACACTTTCAATGGAGGGACAAATCTCTCAGATTTCATTAAAAAGATCTTCATTTGTGTTTTGAAGATGAACGAAAGTCTTATGGGTTTGGAACGACATGAGGGTGAGTAATTGATGACAGAATTTTAATTTTTGGATGAACTAATCTTTTAAGTCTAAATTCTGACTTGATCAATTTTAAGTCTTACGATAGCTTTGTGTGACAAAAGATTTGATTTGTCAGCAAATCATTTTCTGTATCAAATGATTCATTTCTGACTCAGAAGAACAGTTTATTCATTAACTTAATGAATGCTTTGCAGGACGGAGGCATGATTTATTTACTAAGGTTTGTGGTGATGCATGTTTCTGGCAATGGATTTATCATCTTTTCCACGGCCCTCATTCCTTATTTTATAATGTTCTTTCACCACTTCCTAATCGTCTCATTTTTATGGAAATTACATCAGTCCTATGAGATGAATGCTCTTAGTACTCTTTACCTCCCTGTTTCTCATCTACTCTATTTATTTGAGTAGGGATGCACAATATATCGGCCAGTATATGTTCGTTTTCAATGTTATCGTTGGTGGCCCAATAAAAAAATTTGGGCGATATATTAAAGCCGATAAATAATGGGTTATTTCCTTCAGCAGATCCTTGAGATGTGCACTGTTCATTGTGATGGTTTTGGATTGCTTGAAATATGATTGGAGTCACTTCAAAAAGGAAAATACGGTTAAGTGCAATGTGCAGCGCAAGTCTGTCATACAGAGCTACATGAAATTCTAATGAGAACATAATTTTGTGCTTGGGACAAAGCTTTTAATGGTGAAACTTTTGATTTTGTAATTAGGCTTTCAAAAATTATATAAAAAATTAAATGTAGATTTATTGCCAAATATATCGGTTATCGGCTTTCAAATATAAAGAATTATAGGTAACGGTCAAATTTTACATACCGGTGCATCCCTAGATTTGAGGCTGTAAGTAAAGCACTAGAGCTGAACCTCTATATCACAGAACCAGCAGCCTCCTACCTCAATACTTTTGAGTCATTTCCCTCCAGCTTCTGCTGGTCAGTGAATGAGTGGCGACTGGTAATTTCGCTACAAAAAGGTACAAAATCACTTTCCAGACCCTTTTCCCTCTCTGTTCCGCTGTGGTGGAATTAGCATCCAACTTCCAGAATCATTAAAAATTCAACCTGCTTGTTCAATCAAATCTGTACAGGCACCCTAAAGTGATTCAACTGACTGAAAGTATATGGGTAGTCTATTCAGTGCCTGATTAGAAATCACAAAATCTCTTTATGATGTTTGTCACCTGTACTATGTTATGACCATAAATGTCTTAAATTGTTACATGTAAAAATTTGTTTCAACTTAAAAGAAAATAAATAAATAAAGGTAAGTGTTTATGCTGCCTTAATTTTAAGTTTAGTCTAACTTTATTCTAACTTGAAGTCTTAACTTGAAATGTGAAGTTAAATAAAGTGACAACTTGGATATTTTTGTAGTGTCTCAAGTTAAATCTGAAGAAGTTTTTCTAACATTAAATTTCAAGTTCAATCATATTTTACAGTAGATTGTAAACTGACACATTTTTCGATCTTTGTTTTTTTCTACTTACTACATTTTTTTCAACTGTGCAGCATACTAACTTAGCAGAAGCGTAGCATAGCCAACTACACAAGTAACTAACTCTTCATGTAATTCAGCACTCCTTATGGCTGTTGGCAGGAATTATAAATTGTCTGATTAACGCCTAAATGTGAATGGCTAAGTGCCATAATGTATATCGGATATGGCCGAAAGACCAGTTAAACAGAGACCAGCTCAGATTGGTTTAAGCTGTTTTTTTTTGTACCCCAGAGGCAATTTGATGAATGATTATGCAGATGATCAATATTTTTTTGTCTTTGGAATAACATGTAAAGGAAATACTGTAGGTTTGATTTAATCTATTGGAATTGACAGGATTTGAATAAAGTGGTCTCTAGTAATGAAAGTTATAGAGGGTGAGGGTTAAAAAAGGGAAAAGTCATATCAGAAGTTAAGCTATTTACTACATTTTGGGATTTTTGTATCATTTGAAGTAACATGCGCTGATAAATCGTTCATAATATGACCAAGAACGTGTGATAAGAAAGTAAACAGGGTCCCTTTTGATTTCACCTTTTTAAGGAAGTGCCTGTGCCATTGGCAACCGCTTCGTCTTTATTGCTAGGCAGTGATTAACATGGACGTGAACTTGTCTTCCATTGTCAACACTCACGGTTTCCTTGGAAACCAGGTCCGTGGCATTCTAGAGATGTAGTCTGAAAGAGGATCGGCTCAAGGGAGGAGGGACAGCGGGAGAGCGGACACACAAACACACACTCCTCACACTGTTACACTCATCTGTTCAGCTGAGGAGTCATGACTGAGCTTAGCAAGCACTGAAGCTTTGCATCTCTCCTCAATGTCTTCACCTGCCAAGTCCTTCTCTAACTTGAGAATGAGCATCTTAATCCTCCTTCAGACTGGATTTGTTTTGACATTTTCAGTTTGTTCGATGTGTACTTACTAAAATGAAAAAACAATGATGTTCTTGTAACTCTGAGCTTTTAACAGCACACTTCAGTCGGTACACAGCTGGTGTTTGTTGAACTGGTGCGTGTTAACCAGCTATACGCATACAGCACTGTATAAATCTGCTTGCTAATTCATTACTTGGAGGCGGAGATGTCTGACACGCAGGGACAGCTGGAGCTGAGGACGGTCTAACAGTCTGTACTCATGTCATCATACAGATCCAGAGTCTGTTCACCGCTGCTATCACAGCTGGAGAGACACAGGTGCCTTTGGGATCAGACACCGGACTGCATTAGCAGCTCTCTGTGAGGGAGGAATTGCGTCACTAGCCAAAAATAGGTTTCATGTCTATTCATTGTTAATCCAGTTCTGCTAGAATGAATATTTGTACCACCAACAGGAATGTTGCATTAATTGGATTGCAAATTAGGCTCCTTCATACAGACATTATAATGCTGCACTATAGTTTGTTGGGCATGGCCTAAATTAGAATTTGCACTTGAAATGATATTCTCAACCCATTTTACTTCTGTAATGTGACGTCAAACAGGATGCTCACAAGAACATGTAGAGCGGGACTTAATTTTGTTCATTATGGCATTGATTGGATTGTGAATCGTCTCTGTTACTTACCAGACCAAGCTGAAACTTAAGCTGCCTTGATGATGTCAATGGAAAAGAAATTTCAGAGGCATTTTGATGAATGATTATGCAGATTATATTTCTTTGGAATTACATGTACTCATGAATCTTGGACAATAAGACTATAAATGTGTTTTAAAAAGGAAATAGGGTCTATTTTGATTTCATGTTGACTTAAAGCTGTGGTTCTCAACCTCTTTGACTCCATGTCACACCCCTTACCATAACCGTGTTTCAACACACTACTAATGCAACTCAACCAGGCCTCACCCTTCTTTTTTTTTGAATATGCCTTGGGTGGGAAGTATTTAAATGAGGAATATTGTGACGTTTACATTCCCAGAAGAAAACTGAAGACTACAATTGAAGCATTTCAGAAACAGTGCTTACTTATATAGAAAATAACTCACTTTGGAGTGGACTTTGTGCTTTGTAACTTTGCAGGCCAGTTAGTAAGAGCTGTGCAAGTAAACCTCACTCCCCTGGCCTCAAGAGGCGCACTAGCAATAGATGCAATAGACCTGCCTCCCATGCTGGAAACATCGCTTAGAATCCCGCTCGTAGTGGTGCGAGTAGAACCGGAGAGGTTACATTGGTGTCGTGACCTGGATGGGAGTGAGGTTTAAGGGGGTGAGTGTAACAGAGGCCAGCTAGTAAGAGGTATGTGAGTAAACCTCACTCCCCTGGCCTCAAGAGGTGCATTAGCAATAGACGCTAGAGGTTGCATGCCTGCCTCCCATGCCGGAAACACCGGTTTGAATCCTGCTCGAAGTGGTGCAAGTATATCCGAAGGGGTTACATTGTAATGGGCCACCTGGTAAGAGCTGTATGGGTAAACCTCACTCCCCTGGCCTCAAGAGGCGCACTAGCGATAGATGTTTGAGGCTACAGTCTTTAGCGTCCTTGCAAACCTGCCTCCCATGCCAGAAACTCCGGTTCAAATCTCGCTCAGAGCAGTGTGAGGAGAACCAGAGGGGTTACACATGCTCATAATTTGATGTCATCTTTAGGCCAGCTTTGGAATTTTGTTGAGGCCTCCTAGTGGGCCCCCTGGTTAAGAACATAGAAAATGTATTTACAGATTCTATGGACAATATATGAGGCATTTCCATGCACCAGTACCACAGAAAATAACTTTCCTCTCTGTTTCTAAATCAAGCAAAAATCACAGTATTTGCACTTAAATGGAAGTCTGTGTGGCAAGGCATTGCACTGGAATAAACATTAAAATACACAGAAGTTTCAAAAGTAACACCACAAGACTCAAACATTATAATATTAATAAAGCTTTAAAAAAAAATACAAGTTTCACATTGCATTGTAAACCTCCAGAATGCCTTATGCCATAGATTTTCATTGTATGATCATCTGCACCTGTAACTGCACCTTTGTTTGCTTACAAACTGAGGGCCAAGCCGAAATGAAGTGTGGTAATCGATCATGGCGCAGATGCTGTTGATAGAGCTTAACTTGTTCTGAACCCAGAACATTCAATTAATCTAGAGATCTCGTTACAGCTGTAGGCACTGGATCTTTGTGCTCATGGGCAAGATGTCTAGATGTGTTAGCAGATGCCCGAGGCAAGGCCAACCTCCCAACTTCAGCCTTTCCATCTGAAGTGTCTGTCTCTGGAGAGTTTGGATTCTCTGGACCTCTTCCAGCATGCCTGGCACACCACATCTATTTCTGGTCCAGCTCTGACATAAGGGCAGTGGAACGGGTTTGCTGCCATGTTCGAAATTCTTTTCCAGTGATTTAATTAAATATTGGCCTAAATACAAAGTGATGAGTTAGTGTTGTCATGGCGACAGGGTTGCATCTGAACTCTGAGGATGTGATGGGCTTTTGTTTTCAGTAGGTCAGATCTATATTTTTATTCTCCTCGTCAAATACAGTGTTGAGAGTTTGGCTCCATTTAGATCAGATTATGGGTTGTTTCCCAACAGCATCACAGTAAATTTTCTGCCTCCATTCAAGCCAGTGGAAACATATTAAAGCTCAATGTCTCACTGGAACAACTGTGACTCATCTGACATTTTAGTCTCATTTTAGTCCCGTCTCTGCAGCTTGGCTCACTCTCTCTCTGTCATTTTCTCCATCTATTGCTGTTCCTTTTTTTAAACAATGATCATCCTCGTGCCAGCGTGTATCACATTCCTCTCCAGAAATCTTGTTTCCTCTGAACTGATTCTTATTAAGGTATTTGGTTTCTCAGATGTACAAGTGTTTATAAAGATAAAAAATTATGAACACCATAAACGTGTGTAGTTCATAAAGTAAATAAGGGTCAGTTTTGATTTCATGTTGACTTTAATGTCAACAGTCAGTGTAGGATTGTTTTGTGTATTTTAATTTGTAGAGTAAATTAGAGTTTATTTTTCTAGCTAACATGCTGTATTGATTGGCTTTACGTGACAAGCTGATTTAATCATGTCTTTCTGTGGTTGAAACACTCATTGAGCGATTACATGAGACATGATACACTTCAGTAAGCTGTACTGTATCGTTTAACATTCCTTCTGATGTTTATTCATGTTTATTTGGTGCTGTAACTAGTAATAAAGAGGAAGACCGATTTGTTCATGTACCGCTTGAACTGAGGCACTACAGAGGTTTTTTCACTGCATGAGACAATGGATATGTAGCGTGAGAACAATGTCAATTGCGTGAGATTTGGCAGCCCTGTATAAGTAGCCTTAATAGACAAAGCCACAAAACTTTGATTTTTTCTTTATAAACTCTCAGAAAAAAGGTACAAAAGCTGTCACTGGGGCGGTACTCTGTACATATTCGAACCTTTTTAAAGGGTATACCTTCCCAGTGACTGTAAAAAAAAAAAAAAAAGAAAGAAAAGAAAAGGCTTTTGTACCATTTTTTTCTGAGAGTATATGGTCTTCAAAAGAAATCAAGATAAATTACATTGTTCTGCATCCTCCTTTACACAAGAAAATTTTGTCCTCAATGTTGATGTGTTAGAAGCAGGAAAAATGTGCATACGTAAGGATTTGAGCGAGTTTGACAAGGGCCAAATTGTGATGGCTAGACGACTCCAAAACTGCAGCTCTTATGGGGTGTTCCTGGTCTGCAGTGGTCAGTATGTATCAAAAGTGGTCCGTATGTATCAAAAGTGGTCCAAGGGAGAAACAGAGGTGAACCAGCAACAAGGCTCATTGATGCACGTGGGGAGTGAAGGGCACTGGCCCGTGTGGTCCGATCCAACAGACAAGTTACTGTAGCTCAAACTGCTCAAGAAGATAATGCTGGTTCTGATAGAAGGGTGTCAGAATACACAGCGCATCACAGTTTGTCGTATGGGGCTGCATATCCACAGACCAGTCAGGGTGCCCATGCTGACCCCTATGCGCGCCAACAGTGGGCAAGTGAGCATCAGAGCTGGACCACAGAGAAATAGAAGAAGGTGGCCTGGTCTGATGAATCATGTTTTTTTTTACATCACGTGGATGGCCGGGTGCGTGTGTGTTGCTTACCTGGGGAACACATGGCACTAGGATGCACTATGGGACGAAGGCAAGCCAGCAGAGGCAGTGTGATGCTTTGGGCAATGTTCTGCTGGGAAACCTTGGGTCCTGCCATTCATGTGGATGTTTCTTTGACACGTACCACCTACCTAAGCATTGTTGCAGACCATGTACACCCTTTCATGGAAACGGTATTCCCTGGTAGCTGTGGCCTCTTTCGGCAGGATAATGCACCCTGCCACAATGCAAAAATGGTTCGGGAATGGTTTGAGGAGCTCAACAACGAGTTTGATGTGTTGACTTGGCCTCCAATTTCCCTAGATCTCAATCTGTGAGATGTGCTGAACAAACAAGTCCAATCCATGTAGGCTCCACCTCGCAACTTACAGGACTTAAAGGATCTGCTGCTAATATCTTGGTGCCAGATACCACAGCACACCTTCAGCACACCTTCAGTCCGTGCCTCAACGGGTCTGTTTTGGCAACAAAAGGGGGACCAACACAATATTAGGAAGGTGGTCATAATGTTATGCCTGATCGGTGTGCATATATACACCAGCAGTCTCACTTTCTGCGTTGTTTAGAGCAACAGAAAAGCAGTGACCCTCCCTTGGGCTTAAGCTCTCTCCCCAGCAGAGAGTATCAGGTGTGCCACTGACTCTTCCAGTCTTTGTCCTCTCTCTTTTCAGACTGTTCCTGCCTCTGACGCCACTACAGTTATCCTGGAAATCCAAACAGTACAGCTCTGTGTTTGCCTCTGAGGTGAGATATCTCAAATAAAGACTTTGAGTTCTGTGCCTCAAATGCTTGCAGCACTGTGACAGCAAAGCAAAGCAAAGCATTGCAGCATTATATTGCCTGCTGTCTTGACCTCGATAAGCATGACGTTTGTGTTTGAGATGTGCCATTCCAGAAACTGCTCATGCCAATATGTTCTGGCTTAAGTGTTAATGCAGTGATTGTAAAGTGTCAGACTTCCAGATATAAATCAACAGATGAAAATAAATTTCAGGTTGAAATTAGCTTCATTCAAGCCCTCATGATTCAATAATCTATTTATGTATGAGTCAAGATTTATCCATTCATCAGATGGGTGGACAGAGAAATAGGAATAACTCTCTCAAAAATTAAAATTCTGTCATCATTTACATACCCTTATGTCATTCCTAACCTGTATGACTTAATTTCTTCCATGGAACACAAAATGAGATCTTAGGCAGAATGTTCAGGCTGCTCTGTTCCATACAATAAAAATGTTCTCAGTAGCACGTTATAATAACTTTCATTTAAGGGTTAGTTCACCCAAAAATGAAATTTCTGTCATTAAGTACTGCTACGCTATTTTCGTTGCAGAGCTTCCATGTTTACGTCCGAACGTGGACTCAGTATTGGCCGGCTCTGGTCACGTGAGCAGCACGACGCATGCGTTTGGTCTTACCAGTTTGGGATGACATGAGGGTGAGTACTTAATGACAGAAATTTCATTGTTGGGTAAGCTAACCTTTAAAGTTGGCGTGAAAAGGAAGTTGTGATCGTCTTTTTTCCCTATTGTGACATATATCCAAATGAAACAGCTCCTCGAACAAGAAAAATGTAGGATGGGACTTTATTTTGTCTGTGGGGAATTGATTGGATGGTTGTGGTTTGCTATTGGTCGATCTCATGTGAGTGACAGGTTGTCCCGCCCTCATACCAGTAAACACATCATCAAAGAAGAGGTTATTTTGATTAAAGATTATGAGGGCACATTAATTTTTAAAAATGTGCACAGATAAAGCATTTATAATACATACTGAAATATTCCATAAATAAATCATAATTGTCCATTTTGATTTCATGGTGACTTTAAGAAAAAAACAAAACATTGCTACATATAAAACGTCTAAAAGATCATTAGTTAGAAGGGCATGTGATGAAAATTCAAGAAAATGTCATATTTTATCAGGTATATAATTACTCACTTTATGTTAATTCCAAGGAAGATATTAAGTCATACTGAACAACATGTGGGTGAGTAAATAATGACAGAATTTTAAATTCTGTGTTAACTATTCCTTTAAAGGTCTTTATAATTTGACATTAAGAGATTGAGTTTTATCTGAGAAGTGTACAATCCACAATGCTTGCTTTTTACCTTTTAAGTGGTTTCTAGTTTAGTCCCATATTGGCAAACAGCTTTTAAACTACAGGCAACTGATCTACAAATACAATTAAACCAACAGTAATTACTAAATGATTTTAATATAGAGATTATATTCCGAACTCCAGTAAGATGATCTGTATATTTGCACCACCCTCATAAATATGATGCGCCAGAGGCTCTTTAAATTTATTATAGTGGCGTTATGTTCATCATGTCCACATGATGTTTGTTGCTGAGAATGTCTTGTCATATTTGTAGCTGAGTGTGGATCGTGATGTGTCAGTATGAGTACTGACTGGCTGTAGTGTTGGACGGGGGAGGCGCTTCTGTGCTTTTTAAGCGTATGTTTTCCCAATAGAAAATTTCCTGTTGTCATTCGCACCATAGATACGCGCGCGCGCTCATCTCCATCACGGGGAAGCGCGTGGAGTTGTCAGATTTTACGGAATATTCCCGAAATATCAGCTTATTTACGTGATAGAGATACATTCATCAAGTGAATGTGTAACCCGTGTATAATTTCAGAGGACAATGTTTTGTGTGTAAGGTAAGTTAAGTCTGTTCTTTGGGTCAGAGGAACATGAGTAATCTTGTTAAACAGAGTCTAAGCTGATGTTGACGCAACAGTGTACTAAATATGTCGCTTTCGTGATGTTTTATGTCGTTACATCTTGGAAATGTCCGACACACGTTATGCGTTTTCTCTTCTTTTTTTCTTTTTTTTTTTTAAAAAGCTCGTTACAATAACGCGCGCAAAGTGAACACAAACAGTTCGCGTGCGTGGAGCGGAATAGTTGTATTTTTTCGCGATGTTTTTGACATGTTCGCAATGATGCTTCAATCATTTTCCGTCACTAGAGTTTGAACTACACTCATTTTCTTGAATATTGAGCAGCCAACAGGTTCGCCGTCGTATCAGTTGCAGATATTTTGTAGGCTATTCAAATGTTTTTTTGAAAATGTCATGGATGCCATTGATCGAACAGGTTTTTCACAATCAACCAAATTTTTTTTTTTTTTTTTTTGAAAATATGTCACGGATGCCATTGATAGAACAGGTTGGTGTGCGTGACTGAGTCAGACATGAGGCGCTCAATGCAACAAAATACGATCTAATTCACTGGCATTAACCTGTTCATTTCACCTCAGTGTTGACTTACCCATTATTATCATCGCTTAGGTTCAGCGTTCAGTCATCTTTCTTTAATGAATATTTTCCAACAACCATGTTGTTCATTCTAACAAATAGCCTAAGTGCACTCCAGAAACTCGCTTTAAAAACACCTTTGACATCTCAGAAGCCTACAGATTTCTAAGACTTCCCACAAACATTCACACCTGTAGGATAAAATTAAATATGCCTACACAAGTTTACATGTCCAAATACACGTTTTACATCACATGGAGGCTATAAACTAGCTATAGCCTGATTTGTGAACAAATAATTTTTTTAATTGGTACTTTGAAACAAACTGCTGTTATATATATTGTTTAAAAAAATAAAATGAATATTCAGTAATCTTGTGATTCATATCAATTGAAATCTTTAAAATGTTTGCATCTGAAATGTCAGTAATTCTTTAGGTTGGAGCCACTTGTTGAATGAGCACGGATTGTTTCATTAGGCCATTGACAAGATTAAGCTGGTAGAGTAAACACGGCTCAGGTTTAGTTTCCTGTTTTCCACATTTGGTGTGGAAGAAGGGCTGCCATTTTGGGGCTCGAGTTTCTCAGCAGGTGTCTCTCATTCCCATTAATGCTTGCGGAGGTGGAATCAGACTCTGGGAGAATTTCCACACACAGCATCCGAGACCTGCGGCACTGAATCTGTGATGTGCACAAGTGTTGGCAGATCCAAAGACACATACTGAGTGACGAGTGCATGTATGTGTGCGTATGAGGTTGGCATAGCAGCCCATTACTGTCATGCCATGAATATGTGTTCACGCCACTCCACAGGTGGAGAAAATGAATTACTGCGTTTGTAGCAAAATTGCTTGGCACCCAGTGAAGACATTAGTTTATGATTGAGTAGAGCTTCTAATTTACTTGTAATGTACAGGGTGATGGATTTTCATAGACATTGTGATAAAATACAAGAAGCACACATTTATCTTTAAAGGAATAGTTGCCATTTATTTGCTAGTGTTGCTCTGATGTCATTCCAAACCTGTATGACTTTCTTTCCACCATGGAAAACAAAAGATATCTTGTTGTTGTTTTTTCATACATTTGTGTTTCATACCCAAATATGATGCTGCAAATTTGAAAATGCAGAAATGGAAATGATATTTGCAAACCACTGCAGAGTGACTTTCATATTGAGTCATATGAATATCTTTTATGTATATTGTTTGTTCTTTTTTGAAGCTTGACAGCTCCTGGTCATTTTCTGTTGTTTTTGTATAGTTTTTCAAAATCTCTTCCTTGGTGTTATACAGAAGACATGAAAAAAATGAAGTCATATGGATTTGGAATAATGTGAGACTGTGTAGATGACAACACTTTCATATTCCTACAACTATATGCTTTATGTTTAGAAGCAATGCATTCAGCAAAAAGCAGTGCATACAGCTCTCTTTCTTCTCTTCCCACTTCTCCACTCACTCACTTGTATAAATAGCTGTGATAGTCAGCAGTGAGGTCTTTGACTCTATCAGCATTTTGGGCTGCTGAGGTCTTTGCTGAGCTCTTTGCTCTTTTATATCAAGCCTTTATTCATCAACATACAGTAGTCATGGGTCACGGCACCAGAAATTAATATTTGAACCCATTATTAACAAAAAATCGTCCTCTCCACTATAGTTCCTTAATGGGGTCCTATTATGCTCATTTACAATTTCAAAATTTTGTTTATGGGGTCTGCTAGAATACATTTACATAATTTAAATCATTTTCCATGTTTAAGTGCTATAATTGGGTCTCGGTGCATCTACCAACACAGAAAACGTGAGGAAAAAAAAAAACTTTATTTAGGCAAGCCTTTCTCTGCAAGCATGTAAAAAAACAAGCTGCTCAGATTTCGATCGCCTTGTGACATAGGAAGGGGATCTTATTATATTACCGCCCCTTATCTGCACGTTTCCACCTACGGCGCCATTTTGTTTTTGCATGCGAAAAAGGTGTACCAGTTCTAACACCATGGCAAAAGTTTGAGCAAAGCATGCTAACTGTTCTGTCGTCGGCTGCACAGACGAGCACAGAACACTGTTTAGAGTCTCGTTAGCTTAGATAGCCTGCAAGTTGACCCTGGCAAGCTCGATTGCTAAAAAAAAGGAGCGTTTCTGTCTGAGCGATATTTTGGAAAAAATATTAGACCATTCACAGCATTTGATAGCGATCATAAACGTTAGCCTGGTGTGTATGGCTCTGTTTGGCAAAACAGGTACGCTATGTATAGTGGGCATCCATGGCACATACTAGTCGATAAGTTGAATCAACACTACAGCAACTACATAGATTTATCCACTAACCATTTAGAAACGTCCAGTTGCATTTTAAAATTCTCTCCGTCAGTGTTCGCCTCCGGTTTGAACAATGTAAGGCTGAACACCATTACTGACAATCGTTATTTTGGCTGCGTGACATTCTCCAGCTTTGTTGTTGTTGAGCAACTGATCCATGAGCTGTTAAAGCTCCGCCCTCTTCTGGAAAGGGGGCCGGGAGCAACAGCTCATTTGCATTAAAAGGGACACACACAAAAACGGCATGTTTTTGCTCACACCAATTTTGGGGTATTTTGAGCTGAAACTTCACAGACACATTCTAGGGACACCAGAGATTTATATTACATCTTTTGAAATAGGGGCATAATAGGTCCCCTTTAATATTCAAAAAACTCATTATTTTTCTTAGAATTTACATTGTTGCCACACCTTTTATTTCACCCTCTGTCTGAACGCTCTGTTTTAGTTTCAGTTTCTTCATACCCTCCTTCTGAAAAGTGCAGTCTGCTTTGATTGGTCAGTCGGCCCCATCTGATGTGATTGGGCTCCCGCTTAGAGTGTGCGTCAGAAATGTAATGGCCATTAGCATAACCAGTGAGTATCAGCTCTGAAGGCTTCTTGAGGCGCTGTAAACTCTACTGTAACTACGCTAACTATGGTGTCAGTTTTGCCATATCAGTTCAAACCCGAGTTCGATAATAAAAGTCAAAATGAACAAGCTGAGTCCAAACCACCTTTGCATGCACGACTTGTGCAGGACATTTCACAGTGGTAATTCTTTATTTTATACTTCTCTTACATTTTAGATGTGATGTTATAACTGTGTCATTTATTACATCTGACCTGCATCAAACTGCATGGTTCAGAAAGCAGTTGTTAGAAAAATGGTGAGAACACGACAATAGGTTGTTGTTGTATACTGCTGAGGAATATTGTTAAAAATACATTTTAACCACTGTTAAAAGGGGGTTTAATTTTGTGGTGGAAAAATAGGATCTCTTAGACATGGTGACAACACACTACTAATGCAACTCAACCAGGCCTTGAGTTGAACCAGGCACTCCCCCTCCCCTTTTTTAATTTTTTTAAATTATTTACATAGGCCTTGGGTGGGCAATGTGAAGTGTTCGTTCCCGGAAGAAAACTCAAGACTACAATCGAGGTGTTTCAGGCAGTTCAGAAACCTTTGGAGTGACTTTGTGCTTTGTAACTTTGCAGACCTTTTTCATGCTCAAACAGCAACATTACACACTAAAGAAAGTTGAAAATGTAAAAAAGCACAATAGTCAAATATGCACCAATGATAATTCTTCACAAGATATGCAAGAACAAATGACGTTATGACATCTAAACTGACATGACTATGGTGCCATATTTGATTTGAAAGCTACAGCTTTTGAGTCAGTTGTTCCTTTAAGCCAGGCGGATCGCACACCAATTTACCCAAGAACACTTAGTCACAATGACACTGACTGCCCTTTTGTGTTAACAAGCCCACAAGCTGTGAAGAAGAGTTTGTGGGGCACCACACGTGGCATCCAAACTCAGTGATTTCAGTGTGAGAAATGAGTGACAGCCAGAGAGAGAGATTTTGTGCCCCGTTTGAAAGGATGGTAGAGACTGTAGATGTTATTGCGATCAGAGTCCCATGAGAATGCAGACGGGCTGTTTTTCATTGATGTAGAGAAAGGCTCAGGGAGACAGCCAGCACAAACTGGGGCAGATGGGTTTTTATTAATGCAAACACAGTAGCAGACTACTGGGCACAAGGACACCTCCATAAATTGCTGGTCCTTTTGCCACTGTGTGCATTTCACAGTGCATTTCAGGAATACTATAGGGCTGTCAATTTAATGTGTTCATTTAATGCAATTAATTATTACATTATTTATTTATTATAATTATAAGATACTAATCATAATTAAAACAATAAAAAAAAATATGTTTAAAATATATCAAATTATAAAAATAAGGCAATAATATATATAGGGACATTCCGTTTCAAATCAACCAGAGGTCTCAGACTCAAAATTTTGATTTTGTTAATATTTTTTTTTGTAGAAAGACAAACATAAATAGTGATGAAAGACAAAATATTAAATGTCACAGATATATATTTACTGAGTAATCCACTATTTTGTGGAGGGGAGTCAAAATGACTTTAGAAAGATGGCAGCATCATTATTTTATTTTTCCACAGAGATTGGAAGTAAAGTTAGTAAAGTTGGAAGTTAGTAAAATCTGTTCACTTTAGCAATCTTTGTTTCATTATATGTCAAAAGTGACAGTTCAAAAATGGCTAAAATCACTTCTTGTTTTGTTTTTGTTTTTGTTTTTTTGCCTCAAGTTTGCATGCCTGTAACTCAAGAAGTATTAAAGATATCTTAATATCCTTTGAGATTCTGGTTCTTAACTAATTTGCCCTTTGGTATCTTCATTTTAAAGGCCCTCGATGGTTCAATCCCAGAGATATGGAGATCTTAATGCGGCTCCATGAGTAAATTGGTAAAGAGGAATAACTGAAGAACAAATAATGTTAAAACTAGAAATGTATCTCATTTTTTTCTATAGGCCCTATATTTTTAAGGCCTCAGTAAATCTGACATTCTACAGAATAAATATTAACAAAATCAAGAATTTGAGCCAGGGAAGTTATTGAAATGTGGTTGATTTGACACAGAATGACCCATATTATTATTATAATATTATGTTGATTCAATTAAACTCAAATAAAATAAATTCAATTAAATAAAATATAAGCTAGACATGGCGAAACATACAGCAGAAGTGGCCACATTCAGATGCCCAGAAAGCTACTAAAGATGTACTGTATTTAAAACAGTTAATGTGACTACAGTGGTCCATCCCATGTTATGAAGTGACAAGAATAGTTTTTGTGCGCCAAAACAACCCCAAACAAAATAACGACTTTATTCAACAATATCTAGTGATGGGCGATTTCAAAACACTGCTTCGAAGCTTTACGAATCTTTTGTTTCGAATCAGTGGTTCGGATTGCATATCAAATTGCCAAAGTCACGTGAACTATTGAAATTTCTAAACACTTATGACGTAACGAAGCCTCGTTTACTGGAATCATGTGACTTTGGTGCTCCTAACCACTGATTTGAAACAAAAGATTTGTAAAGCTTTGAAGCAGTGTTTTGAAATCGGCCATCACTAGATATTGTTGAAAAGTTATTTTTGTTTTTTTTTTGGCGCACAAAAAGTATTCTCGTTGCTTCATAACATTAAGAATGAACCACTGTAGTCACATGAACTGTTGAAATGAAATGTCTTTAGTACCTTTCTGGGCATCTGAAAGTGTTAATTATCTTGCTGGCTATAGAGGCCTCACTGAGCCACACCACAGGTGCTGTTTGCACAGACATCAGATGTAATTCTTATTTAACATAATTGGTTTGATATTTGTGGCATACTAATAAAGGTCAGAGTATATGAATGTTATAGAGCCCTCAGGCTTGATGGGCAGCACACAAGCCGCGAGTAGACCGTGTCCTTCAATAAAACACGCTGATGTATGAAAGGTAGGCAGCAAAAACAGATGCTTTACACTCAATAGTTTTTCATGCCTGCCAGCGACTCAGCCACAAGAAATTGGAGGATGCAGATTAAAACGCACTTGGAATCCACAGGGGCTTCTAAGGGCCAAAATTGACAACTGAATGATCATGTTACCCGAGAACATTGAGCTATCGGGTACAAAACACAACCTTCAGCTGTGTGTTTTAATCATATTTTCAGAAGACAAAGAGTTTTTTCAGCCATGAAACTTTGCCTTTGCTCCAATCACAATGAAACGTTTGTTGGTTAAATCCCCTAGTCATAACAGAAATTTTGGAAGTGCTAGTTCTAGTGCATTTTGAAGTAATATTATATATTGTTAGTGTGTGATAGGGACACTGATTTGAAGTCTTTTTACTCAGGATGTAAAAATGCATGCATCAATCTGACAAAGACAATTATCAGTGCATCAATTATAATGATACTACTTAATTATAATGATACGATTATAGTAATATTCTTTGCGTTCAGAAATGGATGATTCTTCAGTTAGGGGCACATTCGACAAGACATCTTCAAAAATGAAACTTTTTCATTCATGTTAAAACATTTATTGCATATCCCTGAATAAAGATTTGATCATGGCCTTGAATCAACCTTCAAGAAGATTTTGGTATAATGTGATGGGAATAAAAAAATTCTCTGTGGCGAAAAAGTTGGATAACCTTGGACTTGCTATCACAACACACAGGTTAGCTAGCAGTTAATTAACTTTGGCTTAAAAAAAAACGAAAAAAACAAAACAAAGGATTGTTTTTAAAATTCAACTTCTTTTTTTTTTTAAGTGCAGAATAAAGCCGAATTACAATACATTTTATGCATTCATTATAAAGGGGAAGTTATAAAACGGCTAGTCCTGGTCCTTGATTATGATTGAGTCGTGTTTGAAACTGTTGTAAAATACTAAACAAACACTTGTCACTTCATTACAATAGTATTACTGTGCCAAGCATGCTTTCCATTGCATCTGTATGATACTTGGCAACCTTTCTGCTATTTGTTATCAATAAATTATTACATTTTTGTTGCTGTGTGTTTATTTACTTGCCAGGTATGTGCAACATGTGGTAACCTTTTTATAAAGGCAGTAAGTCCATGAAGCTGTGGATTGCAGTGATTTTCTGCTCCACTTCGTGCCTAACAATGCCCTTCAGCTTTTCTAAAATCACTGTAAATCACAACTTCTTGGGGCTTATTGATGTCTTAGATGTCATTAGATGGCTGCAAAGCAAAATATCTTGGTTGAGCCAAACCATGACCAAATTTCATAATGCATGGATTTTTTTTTAGTAAAGAATTATTCAGTTGAATCATTGTCAGAGCAAATTTTGGAACTCTATTTTTAACTGAACTTTCCAAAAGCTATTTTTCAGCCAGAATACTGAGGCACTGGGCTGCCCTCTTGTTCTGTGCGATACATCAAGCTTACTGCCAGACACAGTGTATTCGCTTATAACAGGTTTCAAGCCTTGTTCTTGGTTTGATTAATAAGGGTCCTCCAGGCTCCAGTAAACACTTGCTCCGTATGGCCCCCACACCCTCATGCAAAGCTCAAGGGACGTGAGTCTGACAGAGGGGCACATCTGCTGGGTACATACAGTAATTAAGTCCATTAAACTAGCATTCGGCCATGCTAATGTTGTTTTCCCATCAATGAGGAAGCTTCAGTCATCAACTCTTGTAAAACACCTCTCTGGACTCTAAAAGGGTCCTCAATTTAAAATGGACATACAGTGCTTGTTTCCGTGGCACAATGGTTAAAGTTCTGGGGCCTCGTTTATAAAGACGTGCGTACAATGACCTAAAACCTAATGACCACATACAGTACCGAATGCATATAATATTAATGCATATTGTGAATATCTATTTATCTTAACATTTTAATAATGTTGGATTATTTTAATTACTGTTATACATGAGTGCAAAAAGTTCAAACACATGCTTTTTTTATTAGGTGTACACATAAGAAAATTTTCATGTCAGTTTTTGCTTTCATAAATCTAGATGTTCCTTACTTTTGATGTAAGATTAAAATCCATGGAATTTAGGTTAAAGGGTTAGTTCACCCAAAAATGAAAATTCTGTCATTACTCACCCTCATGTTGTTCCACACCTGTAAGACCTTCATATTTTTAATGAAATCCGAGAGGTATATGTCGTCCAGAGACAGCAATTTAACCACCACTTTCAAGGTCCAGAAAGGTAGTAAAGACATCATTAAAACTGTCAACGTGACTGAAGTGGTTCAACTTTAATTTTATGAAGGGACGAAAAGACTTTTTGTGTGCAAAAACAAAACAAAATTAATGACTTTATTCAACAATATCTTCTCTTAAATGTCATTCTCTTATGTTGTTTGCGTCCAGCGCTTCCAGGTTCTACGTCAGAACGTTGACTCATTATTGGCCGGCACATGCTCACGTGATCAGCTTTGGCCAATACCGAGCCGGCATTCGGACGTAAACACGGAAGCCTTCACTGTGCTTACTGCGTCACCTGCATAAGGATGACAGGGAAGAGAAGAGATTGTAGAATAAGGTTGTTATTTTTGTTTTGATTTTGCGCACAAAAAATATTCTCATGAGGGTGACTAATTAATGACAGAATTTTCATTTTTGGGTAAACTAACTTTAATAAATCTGATAATGTGCTTATTATTAATGACTAACCAGAAGGTTGTAGGTTCATAACCCGCAATGGACACACAGTGTATACATTTATTTACATGCATGTGCAAGGCACTTGTTCAAGAGGTTGGACTACTTGTTATTCCAAGCAAACTGACTTGTTTTGCTCTTGGTTTGTTTTAGGTGCACCCAATGTTTGATCTCATCGTTCACTTTGAGATGACCAAGGAGAACTGAAAGACACCCTGGCGCCACCTCAAGGTTTCTATTTCTCTGTCTCCTGTCTCCGCTCCTCTATGGGTTCCCGAAGTCAGGGGTTCTTTCACCACCAAGATCACCATCACCACCACCATAACCACAACCACCATCACCGTGGTTCAGTGGTGCCCACGGCCATCCCCCGACTGGTGCCAGAGACCAACAGCATGTTGGGGGGCATCGCCCAGATCACTCCTTCCCTGTTCCTTGGCCGGGGGAATGTGGCATCCAACCGCAGCCTTCTCCTGTCCAAAGGGATTACTTGTGTGGTGAACGCCACCATCGAGCTGCCCAACTTCAACTGGCCACACATGGAGTATGTGAAAGTGCCGCTGGCTGACATGCCTCATTCGCCAATATCACTTTATTTTGACAGTGTGGCTGATAAGATCCACAGTGTGGGCCGCAAACGGGGAGCCGTGCTGGTGCACTGTGCGGCTGGGGTGAGCCGCTCCGCCTCACTTTGTTTGGCCTACCTCATGAAGTACCACAGAGTTTCCCTGGCTGAGGCTCATGCCTGGGTCAAGGCCCGCCGACCCGTCATTCGTCCTAACGGAGGGTTCTGGCGACAACTCATTGAGTATGAGAGGAAACTGTTTGGCAGGAACTCTGTGAAAATGATCCAGACACCATACGGTGTCATTCCTGACGTGTACGAGAGGGACCGCAGGAACTTGGCACCTTACTGGGGCTTGTGAAGTAGGGGTTTGGATGGTTCAAGCGTAGAGGACGGGTCCGATAACCCATCTTTGACTTCATTGTCTTCCGGGCTTTTCCCGTATGTCCACGTGTCCCTTCTGCCAGAGTATAAAAAGCGAGACGGGAGTGCTTATGTTCATTTTCAAAAGGGAAGAAGTCACTTTGACTCCATATTTTATGAGGTCAGAAGTGATAATTCATTCTTGAATGCTGAAATGAATCTTGGTGATAACGGTTTTTGGGGCACTTTGGGAACCAAGTGTAGTACTGAGAATCAGAAATTCGGTCCTTGGTTAAGACTTATCAAACATAATATTGTGAGGATGTTGTTTCACTTTTGGCTGTCGTTGTTAAGAGGCAGCAGTCTGATCTTGATTTCTGGTAGCATTTGAAAATTATATAATATATATAAATATTAAAAAAATATTATATTCCAAGGTGTATTTAAACGTGCAGAAAAATATAAAAAAAAAAAAAAAAAAATACAAAGATAAAAGTTTTGGAAGGTTTTATGAAGAATTTAACAGAAAGAAGCTACAAAACTTAACAAAATTGTAAACTATTTGTGTATATTAAAGGAAATTTTATTGAGCATACCATGAACCCTGTGTTGGGATTTGTAATGTCATTGCAAACACGAAACAGTTGCATTTTGAAAGGTTTGGGGTGTTTCACAAGAAGCAGAACAGGCAAGTAATTTTTTTCAATGGATTATATTTTGTCTATTTGGTCTTTTTGCAATTCTACTCAGTTTTTAATTTTAACTCAAGATGTTTATTTAAAATGTTTTCTGCAGTGAAGCAGTAATTATAACTGAAGGACATTTATCAGAGAACTCCTAGCAAAGCTTTTACTAATTCATGTTAAAAATAACTGAATTCATGTAAAAGAGTTCAGATTTAATTAGTGTGATGAAATGAATAAAGGGTGTAATATTTGAATGCATTCCTTGTGCTTTTTTCAGGGTTCGTTATAGGGTTTCTTTTTAACCATTTTTAATATTTACATCTTTAATATGTACAAATTACAGCAACACTACATCGTTTTACCTAATAATAAAGTAATATATCCCTACTGTATACTGAATATAACTGATGAACAGACTGTTGTTTAAAGGTTTGAAGGGTTAGTTCACCCAAAAAAGAAAATTCTGTCATTAATTACTCACTCTTAAATCATTCCACACCCATAAGACCTTCATCTTCGTCGACGTGACTACAGAATACAGTATTCTTTTCATTTCATAACATTAAGGTTGAACCACTGCAGTCACTTCGACTTTTTTAACGATGTCTTTAGTACCTTTCCGGACCTTGAAAGTGGTGAATATATTGTTGTCTGTGAACAAATCATATATCTCTCGGATTTCATCAAAAATATCTTAATTTGTGTTCCGAAGATCGAAAGTCTTACTTGGGAGTGGAACGACATGAAGGTGAGTAATTAATGGCAGAATTTTCATTTTTGGGTGAACTAACCCTTTAATGAATGGCAGGTTTACACTTTTAACTTTTTCCCTGCCATCAACGGAATTTTCCGGCTTTCACTGTTATATAGTAGGTGGCGCTATTACGCATCTTCTGAAAGAGGATGTTTGAATCTCCCAAACAAAACACAGGAGAAAAAGAAGCAGAAACAAGTGATAGCATATGTAAGCAGATGCATATGTAAAATAACGCAATCATCAAACAGCATGTAAATCAAAACTGCATAGCGTTACTGAATGAAATGTCGACCCAGGACGAGGTAAAGGACTGTGCAAGCTTTGGGGGTGTTGATGGACTCGATCTACTCCATCTGTGTTTTGATCATCATTCTAAATCCAATCCAGATGTAGTCTTTGACAAAAACGCAGCTCCTGGGGAGCAATTGGGGGTTAGGTGCCTTACTCAAGGGGTTTGTGGGTATTGAGGGTGGAAGAGAGCGCTATTCATTCACTCCCCCACCTACATTTTTCCTGCCAGTATTGAGAATCGAACTGGCAACCTTACAAAGTCCGACTCTCTAACCATTAGGCCATGACTGCCTAAGAAGCAATAGGAGGCTTACTGACAGTTTACTGACCCAAATGTTTCTTCTTTGGCATTTCCGCAAATTCTTTTGGAGCATGGAACAGAATTTCATCTCACTTCCTGTATATTAAATCTTCCAGTGTTTCTTCCAGAATTTCTGGATTAACACAGAGCAGGAAGTCTCTGTAAATCTAATCCCTGTTGCTCAGCGAAGACAATGTGGATAAAGTTTATTAGTCACGTATGTATAAAGACAATAGAACATTATCTACTCTTTTTTTTTTAGTTGTATTTTGACAGCTAACAGTGCCAAAACAGCTTAAAAATTACAAGCTAGTTAAATCCATTTAAAACTTAACAGGGATTTGATGCGAATGAGCAATGTGGAGAAGTTGATTTAAATAACTCACTCTTCATCTTCTGTATGCAGTCTGGAACTAAATCATGATGTCTTCTGACAATCTTACAAATTCAAAGTCCTGTATCCTTGGAAACTGTTGCCAAGGAAATATTGCTGTGAATGGCAGCTATTAGTGCTGATTCAGTGTGAGGGAACTGTCCCTATCTGGCCCTCATACAAGGACCGAACAGATGAAGGCTGGCTTTACAGAAACACAGAATAATCACTCAAATGTGGGACACAGAAATTTCACATTTGCATTTGATATTAACATTCAAATATTTAATTTGCCTTTACTGGCTTCAAGTACTAACAGAAATACAGACATAAAAGGATGCACAGGATAATTTTAATAGAAAAGGCTCATAAATGAAGTAGAATTAATGAGTTGAACTTGATTCATGATACAATGATGATAAAGACCATTAAAAGACCATTAAGAGCTCAGTAAAACACTAACAATGACCATCATATACACAAAACCATTTAATCTCTTTTGTATCCTCATCAATTCATTAATACTGCCTCAATGAAAAGAAATAATTCATTATGAAAGTTTAGGGTCTTTCTGTTTGAGTTGGAAGGAGGAAAAGGCTTGACTTTGTACTTCTTACATCCCCAGACTTTCCTTCAAAGCGTCACACAACAAAGTCCTTTAAAAGCATCACATCTAAATTCAGAACACTAAAATATCAAAACATTTAAGAAGAGCTCCTAAGCTTGATGCTTTAGAAAAGATTCTCAGAAACTCACAAGCATTCAAGGAGTTTCCAGACCCACTACTAAAGTGACTTGTGTTCCAGCACAACGAAAACAGAAAACAATGACACATAAAAGAAAATACCAATGTCTAAATGTTTCTCTTATTTCAGTAATATCTGCTACACGTTTATGATGCTTTCAAATGTTTTTCCTTTATTGATTTATAGATTTTATATTACAAGTCTGATATTTGTAACATGCAGAACACCTCTGCAGTATTTACTTCACATGGTAGAGAAATCAACAGCAAAGAATCAGCCAACCAGACACTTCTGTACATTACAGAGACAGATCCAAAAAGGTAGAGACAAAGACACATTTACAATATTTTAAATAATCTATTATTCAGTAGTACATCTTTTATCTGATCTTCCTACAGACAATGGCAGATCTAGACAGTTGCGTCCCAATTTCAAGTGGCGAGAGCTGTACCGGTTCAAAGGAAAACAGCGTTAACAGTTAAATTGACTCCCATGATCCTTCAGGCAGCGGCTCAGGTTTCAGCGCTGCGCTCGGTTCTAGAGCAGGTCGGGCAGGATGAGACCCGGCGGTTTGGGTTCCACGCAGTTAATCCAGAAGTTAGCACAGCTGGCGTGGTACTGGTGACCTCCATACATGAGCTTGAAGTTGTCCGTCTCCGAATTAAAGGCCTGCAGAAGAAAAGGTCAGAAAAATTATTTTATAGGATAAAGTCCGACTTAATGATAGGGACAGGTTGGGGTTGAACTACTAGATTTTTGGCCTGGTTTCACAGACAGGGCTTAGATTAAGCCAGGAGTAGGTCTTAGTTCAATTTATAAATGTGCGACCAGTAGAAGATTGATTCATCACGGCATGACCTCTTGGCTGAATTAAAAGAATGATATTTTTGCAGTAAAGTCAAGTATATTTTTACATTTTGAATGTATTACTATATCTTATATGTTGAATTCATGTTTATAAAATAGACTGTGACGTCATATCACGACTGTTGCAGCATCCGATGAAATTTCGCACGCTCAAAGTCTAGTGTGACTGTGGCTTAAGACATGTTAAAGTGCGCCCCATAAACACAATCAAAAAAAAAAAAATGTTTATTTTAGCTTGTTGCCAATGCAACATTTCTCATTTTCATTTAGTTCAAGTATTAAAATGACTGACTAAACTTACAAACTATATAGATATATTTACAAAAACTAAAAGAAAAAACAAATAAAAATGATAAAAGCAACTTTAAAATGAAAATGGAAAAATTAAATGTAATTCAAAAATATTAAACTATAATAGTACAGTATATGAATGATAATAAAATAACACTGAATTCATAAGCAACTTAACAAATATAACCTACTTTGGTTTGTTTCTAAAGGGACGTCAAATTACCTTGTACAAACTCACAGCATGTCACACATACTGCCAATTAAAGCACAAACTGTTTTGAACCCAGAAAATGACTTCCAACTTCACTCAACAAGTACTACAACCTGCATCTGTAAAATGTTAGACAGCACATTTAACTAGTTATATATCTGACTGCAGGGTGGCATATCGCCACACTCTATAAAAGAGACAACAGCTCAACAGTGTACTAACATCATTTGTAGGATCAATAGAGAAAAGTGTGCAATCCTCCCACATAAGTCCCATATAGAGAGAAGCGAAACAAGAACTTAGTGAACTTCACTCAATATATCGATGTGCAGTGTGCGAACGTGCTTTCATTCTGAAAGTCACAGCTGTAGTCTTGCATTTGTGATAAGGCAGTGATGATATGGATGTTATGCAGAATGAAGCTCCTATGAAAAATAAGAGCTGATGCTGGAAGGAGAAATGACTCATGTTGTGAATCATGCCCTCCCACACTGATACTATGCATGCACACACTCCATTTCAAACTAAATTTATTTTATATTCTCTGGATGTTTGTTAAAAAGCAAAATGAAAATCAAGAGGGGGATCTCGATATTTGTTTCTTGTGCCGATCATTTGTTTTTACTTGTGTACATTCCTATGTTACAATTCTATATGAAGGTCTGTATTCATCTCAGTAAAAAAACAAAAAAACTTGTGACTTTATATCTCAATGTGACTTTAAATCTAACAATGGCAACTTTCTCATAATTACCACTTTGTATCTCACAGTGTGACATCTCTCGCAAATTACACTATTTCTCATAACTGCAACCTTATTTCTTGTAATTGCGACTATCTCGCAAATGAAACTCTCATAACTGCAACTATTTCTCATAATTGCGGCTTCATTTCTCATTATCGCGAATTTATTTCTCGCAAATGACACTTTCTCATAACTGCGACTATTTCACATAATTGCGGCTTCATTTCTCGTTATCACGACTATTTCTCGCAAATGACACTTTCTCGCAACTGAGAATATATATCTCACAGTGTAACTTTACATCTCGCAAATGACATTTCTCACAATTGCGACACTCTCGTAATTGCAACTATTTCACGTTATTGCGACTTTATTGCTCGCAAATGACAGTCACAATTGCGACCATTTCTTGCAACTGAGAATTTATACCTCACAGTGTAACTTAATACCTCGCAAATGACACGATTTCTCATAATTCCGACTTTAATTGTGAGAGTTTAAAATTAGAAATAGTCATACTATTTCTCACAGTTGCGACTTTATAGATATACTCTTTTTTTTTTTTTTTTTAAATTTTTTACTCAGAGGCAGAAACAGTGCAAAATCTGACAATGGCATTTTCAGGGGGGTCTGAAACACTTCTACACACCTGCTGAATTATGATAATTATATGACATATAATTACGCCATTGCATTGCCATGTTTTAAATGTCAGCGTGAGGTCCAAGTCTAAGACCAGGCTAAATTACATTTGAATCCCACATTTTGAATGGACCTAGAGGCTTTAAAAGCAAAGGAACACCGTCATAAAATAAATAAAATACTATTCTATTTGTAGGTTACTAATCAAATAAGCAAATTTGTGCGCTCCTTTCTAAATTCAAGTATACATGCAGTATATACAGTACATATATAAAATATACAGTACATATATGTGACCCTGGACCACAAAACCAGTCATAAGTCGCACAGGTAAATTTGTAGCAATAGCCAACAATACATTGTATGGGTCAAAATTATTGATTTTTCTTTTATGCCAAAAATCACTAGGATATTACGTAAAGATCATGTTCCATTAAGATATTTTGTAAATTTCCTACTGTAAATATATCAAATTTATTTTTGTAAGTAACATGTGTTGCTAAAGACTACATTTGGACAACTTTAAAGGCGATTTTTTTTTGCACCCTCAGATTTCAGATTTTCAAATAGTTGTATCTCGGTCAAATATTGTCCTATCCTAACAAACCATACACCAATGGAAAGCTTATTTATTCAGATTTTAATGATGTATAAAACTCAATTTAAAAAAAACTGACCTTTATGACTGGTTTTGTGGTCCAAGGTCACATATATACTGTATTATACATGCATACTGGATATACTGTATATATATATATATATATATATATATATATATATATATATATATATATATAAATTGCAAAATAATTCATTTAATCAGTATTATTCAATTATAAAATGAATTTGACATATGTAATAAAAATAAGAATTATACAAATTACACAAAATTGTCACACGCTTTTTCACTAATGGTCTCAATTCTAAACCCCACTGTATTTTATCACAATGTCTACAGTATTGTAAGATAGTTGGGAACACCAAGCCATAGCAAAAGATACATTATATACCATCCGTCTGTCTCTCTGATGCACTTGTACAATCTCTCTCACTTTCTGCCTTTCCTTGCTGTAGTAAGTACAGAGATGAGAGTGTCTGAGTGGACATCTGAACAATGCCGCGTGATGAAACTGACTGATCCCGTGGTATATACGTGTGTGTATGTGTGTGGTGCACAGAGGTATGGCAGCTGCTGCACAAGCGCAGTTTCTCTCCTTTCAGCCTGCTGCAGATGAACAGGTGGCTCAGAATTGCTGAAAAGGTCATCCTAATTCAACTGACCTTGTTTAGCTGGCGGAAAGGTTAATTACTATCTGATTGCAAACACAGAGTACATCCTACCTGCAAAGATGACAACGCTTCTTACAATAAAGTCTGAAGGACAGTGAGGGACACTTCGGCTTTAACCTACATTCACTAAAGCGAAGCTTTGAGAAAAACAGTAGAATATTTACCCTTAATTTGGAGCGACTGTCTTTTGTCAGTGCCTGCAAGTAGCATAAACAAGTCAGCATCAGCGTTAGTATAGAGATTTTTTCTTCTCTCCCTCTTTTTTTGTGTGTGTTAATGAGCAAAACTACATCACCAGAGAACCCACAGTGGAAGGTGTCCATGTAAAGGCGGAAGCATATTGTAAATTAGCTACAGAACAAGACAAGAAAGGGCAACTGTGGACATAAAAACTAGAGGTCCTAACTATCATTAAAAATGGCTTTGTACCATTAAATAGGGGTTGTGCTGAGCACCGGAAAAATATATATTATATAATATATATATATATATATATATATATATATATACACACACACACTCACCAAGGCTGCATTTACTTGATCAAAAATACAGTAAAAACTAAATTACATTTTAAAAAAGAAAACAGTAATTTATTCCTGTGATAGTAGAGCTGAATTTTCAGCATAATTTCTCCAATCTTCAGTGTCACATGATCCTTCAGAAATCATTCTAATATGCTAATTTGCTGCTCAGGAAACATTCATTATTACTATCAATGTTTAAAACAGTTATGCAGCTTAATATTTTTGTGGAAACCATTTTTTTTATTAGTGTTCTTTGACATTTATTTGAAATACTTCTGTAACATTGTCTTTACTGTCATTTATTATGTATTCATTTATGTATTAATTATGTATTAATTTTTCATAAAAAAAAAATCATGCTGACACCAAATGTTTCAAGGGTAACATATATATGCATATATACAATACATATTCAGTAAGGTGAGTACACATTTAAATATTAAACATTCAATTAAATATTTTAGTGCAGCATGAACATAACTTAAGATGTCAATTCACTATACAAGTAGTGACCAAAACTTTTCCAAGACTGTGGCAAAATGCAAAACTAACAGGTTGCTTGGTTTTTTGTGCAAGACTTCCATTTAATTAGCAGCAAGGGTACTAACTAGCTTGTTTGTATGCTAGCCATATCATGGGAGGATGTTCAAAACAACAAAAGACAAGGTGTTCTTACATGATTTTTAATTACCTATATGTATTTTGTGAGTCGATAATGCATAATAAAAAAAGCATAGAGATAAAAAAAAAAAAAAAAAAAAAATCGATGAACTACTGTTTCTGAAAACTGAAACATTAAAAATGTGCCACTCTGCCAGGATTCTTACTACATTTGAGACTGCTCCTGTATGGCATAATATAGAAGATATGTTGGGCTAATCTAATCTATGACTCTGCTTCAGTAGATACAGCTCAAATCCTGATGGCTTCCTTTCAACTGCTACTTGTTATTGTTTTTTCACATTAGGTGCAGCCAGCTGTGCTACAGGTGCTTGAATTAAATAACCTGGCATCTATTCTAATTTTAGC
>CM074444.1:20681598-20824098 GCA_037101425.1 Elopichthys bambusa
GAGCGTTTGTGGGTTTTCGGCAGTGTGCCTAGACTTCATTCTCCCAAGCTGATATTATCTGACCGCACAACTCTAATATTATCTGCTGCCATCAATATTCTCCCTTGAGTACACTGCATGACAAAGCTCTCTTCAGCAATGTGTTCACTCTCCACAAATAAGGTACATTTTGGTGCCTCATGACTTTGTAAGCAAGTATTGTAAGTATAAAGATCAAGTTTTTTGTGAGAACTATAATACATTTGTTTGATAAATTATCTGACAAGATAAAAATGTTGATTTTCACTTCTCATTAACGACAGACTCAATATAATTCTTTTAAACAAATTTAGTTAATATTACATTTTATATGATACACTTTAATAATTTCTTTAAACAAATTATTTTGTTTATTGACTATATGATATAAAATAATATACTAAAAATGGTTTAAGCTGGTTAAAGGTAGGGTAGGCAATTTCAGAGAGGATAGCAATAGCAAGCTAGCTTTGAAAGCATAAGATCCCACCCTCCCTTCAGAGTGCCTCCAAAACCACGCCTCTTCCAAAACACAACCAGAGCAAAGTCTGCAAAGCGTCACAAGAGACGGCGTTAAATTACTTCATATCTCAAAGCACATAACATTACAATAATAATGAACGTAAACTTAAACAGCTCTGACTTGTACCACCTGACAGTTGCATATTCATTTAGGCGTTGATAGTGTTGCCATAGAAACGCATAATTCAGCTTCATAGAAACAGCTCTAAGTACGAACGACACAAGGGATGCCATCTCTTAATTACGACAAGCCGTGAACGCAGCACGCACTATATATATATAGTGCGTGAAGGTGCTTAAAGGGATAGTTCACCCAAAAATTAAAATTCTGTCATCATTTACTCACCCTCAGGTTGTTCCAAACCTGTATAAATTTCTTTGTTCTGTTGAACACAAAAGAAGATATTTTGAAGATTGTGGGAAACTGAACAGTTTTAGAGCACCATTGACTTCCATAGTATTTTTTTTCCTACAATGGAAGTCAAAGGTGCCCCAAAGCGGCCTGGTTACAAACTTTGCTCAAAATAGCTTCTTTTGTGTTGAGCAGAACAAAGAGATTTATACAGATTTGGAACAACTTGGAGTGAGTAAACAATGACAAAATTGTCATTTTTGGGTGAACTATCCCTTCAAAGGTAGGGTAGGTTAAGCACCTTCGTGCACTCAACATTTGTTAATAAATAAATAAATAAATTTATTTTATAATAGCTCCGGGCTGTATTTTGTGCCACATTTGTAGAAAGTGCCTTCTGCTCCAGAGCTCACAGGTCACCACAGTTTAACTCCACAGGTATACTCATTTAATTATAAATCAACCAATCATCTGTTAAGAGTTAATCAACATCTGTGTCTTACCGGACTGTATGTTGCACTACACTAGAAATATTATTGTACTTACTACAAGACCTGGTACTGTTTATTTCATAAACTCACAGTGAGGTTTGCCAGCGACATGAAGCCCATCAGATTATTCCACACACGGCTGATGTCTTTAAGCAGCTCCTGCAGTTTCTCTGAACAAACGGCTGTGGCTTTGATACCCAGCTCCACACGCTTGGTTACGCGATACACCTCCACCACACCTGACACATTAAAAAAAACAACAACATTTACCTCATTGTAAAAACCTTCTTAAACACAAAGAACACAATTCAATGAAATTCAAAAGCAAGAGTGTCAATGAATATAAAAAGATGCAATGATAATGACTGTTGCGATTGCTATGGCATGAGAAAGGCGGGAGGCTATTCATCACAGCAGTCAACTCAAATGAGAAAATGAAAAGATGTTTTTCTCCCCCTATATTTGACGATAAAAACAAAAGAACATGTGAATAATGAATAAAAGAATGAGCCAGTTGTGGAAACAGTATTTCTCTTGGCCTCATTACTACAGCAACCAAAGTAAAAGTATTACAGATATTGATTGTGAATTGTGTGAACCGAGCCTGTGCATAACCAAACAGGAGAAACAATAACCTAGCGGTGCCGTTCCCAGCACTCCCCAGTGCTGAATGTCCTTTTAAGCTGAACCCATTAGAGCGGCCCAGAATAGTTGCTCTGCTCTGTAACACTAGCCTCCCCTGGTCAGACCCACAAAGCCCTGTTCTGTCTCCAGTCACAATCGCTAGAGCCGGATCTAAGAGCTTTAACGGTTTGTTTCTACGTAACAGCAGTACCCCATGTTCCCCTCCCGCTGGTATGAGCACGTACAGCTCATTAAAGCCACCCTGTGTGTGTGTGACTACAGAAATAGGAAGCAGATAACAAGAACACCTGGCCTGTCTGTTTGACTGAAGACTGCCAGGGTGCATGAGGAGCAGGTATTTTGTGACATGACTGATCTTATGAGTTTTACTGATGTCTGTTATGATGGGTAATGCTGGTCTCTGATCAGTAAATAAAGTGTGACTCAAGTCGTAGTCTCACCCAGCAGGTACTCCATCCCCTGTGCTGATTGGATCACCTCTGTGCACACTGTGGAACTGCTGATGCCATTAAGGGTGTTATTAGCAGTGGTGATGACCTGAAAGGGGGTGAAAAGACATGGCTGTAAAGTGGCCATATTTTACATTATATGTTTATTTTCATTCTGGAATAATCACAAATGATTTCATTTTTCAATATGTCCTGAAAAAAAGTCCCCAAATGAATATACTGTACTTCAAAGACATTACACTGAGGGAAACTATGGAATCCCAAGTCTGCCAAAATTAAAAATAAATAAATAATTACATAAATAAATATACAAAGAAATGTAAAAAAGCAAAAATAAATAAGTAAATATATGAATAAATATACATAGAAAAGCAAAAAAATAAATAAATAAGGAAATAAATGTATAAATAATTATTATTATTATGTATATATTTATTTTTTCCACATTTATTTATTTTTTATTTTATTTATTTATACATTTATTCATTTCGATTTTTATTTATTTCCACATTTATTTCTTTATGTATTTATTTCCATATTTGTTCATTTGCACATTTATTCATTTCTACATTTCTTTATTTCTACATTTATGTATTTTTACATTTCTTTGTCCGTAGGGTAATGAGGAGGGCGTGGTTTACTTCAGACATAGCAATCAAGCTCAGAGTAGGCGAGAGCGAAGCGTTGAGGCCACAGTGACATCTTTTGGTGTGCCCGAAATAGTGTAGCCTACTGACGTTGATACTGAGATGAATCATTTGGATGGGTAGTATGGCCAAAATCTTATATCACGGGTTAAGTAATATCACCCTAACTGTACTGTGTGACATGGATAGGCTACTCTTTATTCCAGACATGGCCGTAGAACATCGTCTGGTCTGGATTTGTAAAATGTCCTGCGCTGACAAACATGAACAGCAACATCTTCAGCAGATCTGATAACAGGGACTCTGAAATGGAAGCGCTTGTTATTTCCCATTATTAATCATTTGAATGAATGGGCTAGCATTTGATTGAGATTCGGACACTGTCAGAACACGGAAAGGATCGAAGCAGCGCACATATATGCTAGTAAAGTCGACGCAAGCAAAAAAACGTTGAGATCATATTCAGGGCTCATCTGATTTTTTGTAAATAGTATACTTTATTAGTATGACGTTTAGTGAGTTTGGTTTTTTAAAATCACTGTCTTAGTACATTAAGCCATGTTAAGCGTTTTCTTATAACTGTTTTCTATGGGAGGAAAAGGCTTAATGTGCTATTAAATGCTTTTTTGTACATAGTATACTTTATGATGATGTTTAGTGAGTTTGGTCCGTTAATATCACTGTCTTAGTACATTAAGCCACGTAAAGCGTTTTTCACGTTAAGCGTTTTAGAATGTCCCCACAAGGGGAGATGCGACGCGACAACATGTTCTACTGTAACCGATGCCTCAGCCTATTTTGGATCTTTGAAAAGCTACCAACGGGGGTCCAACTAGAGCCAACAGTGTAGAAAACAATCACAAAAATGATTGTCTGACAGTGGTCGACCGTTGGGCTTGAAATGTCATGACCTCTACAGGAACACAAAAGAAGATATTTTAAAGAAGTTAGTAACCAGACAGATGACGGTAGCCATTGATTTCCATAGTATTTTTCCCTACTATGGAAGCCAATGGCTACCGTCGACTGTTTGATTACCAACATTCTTCAAAATATCTTCTTTTGTGTTCAACAGAAGAAAGAAAACTTGAGGGTGAGTAAGTGATGACAAAATTTTCAAGTTTACCTTTAAGAAGTAATAAAATTAAAGGGAATTGTAAAATATATATGTACAGAATTTTTGTTAAAAAAAGATTGTAAACTGCTAAATTGTTAAATTGCCAGCCTGAAATATTCCCTTAAGGTTATCCACACCTAAAACAGTCCTTCTCTGTAAATCCATAACTTTTGCTTCTAACAAGCCAGCACAGCACTGCAACAACCAACGAGACATGTTGTCAATCACATTTATATGTGCATATAAAGATCATAAATGTGAGCATACAACAGTTTCTGAAATGTTCCTATGAAAGATTTATAAAATGTCTATGTACAAAAAATTTTCAGGAATGTATCCCTTTTTATAAATCACAGTTCATCTTAAATCCACAGAATTGTGTACAAGTGCATCAACTCCACCTACAGAACGCCCACAAATATCCCTTTATGGTTCAGAAAAGTATGGCACTCATCATCAATGGGCAAAGAAATTCAAGCACGCTCGGTTTGTAGGCATATTTTTATTTTCAGGAAATAATTAATAAAAATGTATTGATTTCAGTGATGTAATTATAACAAAGCAGTAAATTTGTTGCTCATTTGCACATATAATTATATTAATGCATATCTTTCCATAATGTTGAATTAATTGAATTACTGGTGTACGAGCACCAAAAAGTTTGAACGCATGCTCTTCAGTTGGCCTACGCATAAAACTTTTTCACTTTAGTTTTTGCCTTTATAAATCCCTATTTGTTCCTCACTTAGGATGTATGTTAAAATCAATGGAATTTAGGTTCAATTCCGATTGTATGATTCTGTCGCAACATGTTGGGCACCTCCTCCCACAGTTAAATCTCATTGGTCCAAAATCCTACTCTGTATAACTGTATATTAAACATCAAATATGTTTTGACTGGCAGTGACCTCTTAACAACCAGACAGCTTTTGCTTTTATACCTTTCAAACTAGTATGCAAATGACCTCTGATGATTTAGCTATTGTTACTGCTTGTGTAATGAGCAACTGCTGAATCAATAATCTGGCTGCAGCAGTCCTCAAGCTATCAGATCACACTTTTAGTTGATTTTGGTATCATGATATCATCAAAGTCTATCTAGAGACTGATAGAGCTTTAAAGTGTATACAAACCTCTTTATGAATGTGTATGTATGTCGAGGTATATGTTACCTGCAAAGCGCTCTCCAAACACCTCTGCCATTCATACGCATATCGCTCGCTCTCCTACCAGGAGTGTTTGGACGAGAGACAGTGGGAGAAAAAGAAAGAAAAAGATGAAACCGAATGAGAGCTTTGTTCATTGAGAAACCTCAGGCTGTATTCAACAAGGAGAAACCGTCTGTGTGCTCAAAGAGAATGAGGGAGGAAAGGAACAGAGAGAGCAAGTGACTGACCTCCACCTCTCCAGTGAGGTCCTTGTACTTGTCGCGGATGATCGGCAGTGCTGGTTTTTCATTTAGGGTGTTGGAGCGGTCTCTGAAGGGCTGCTCAGGCGCAGGAGAGGGGATGGACCGTACAATTTCTTTCTCACCCAGACTGTGGCTGCGTTTATGGGAACCTTTGCACAAATATATGGGTCAATGACAAATGGGAGTGTCCATGGCAAAGAACATGAAACAAATAGGTTTAAAATGTGTGCCAAGTACACGCTCTTTGTATTCTTGTGGGATTCAAATGAAACTTTACATGAAAGTAAAAAAATAAACAAACACCTTATTTTCATTTTAATGACTGTACAAAATTGTGTAGTGTAACTACCAAGTAAAACTGATCATCTAGGACACTCACATGTAAGGAAAGTGTTATTTAAAATAAATGTCATTTAAATGTTATTTCAATAAAGCTGAAATATAAATATTAGATGAAAAACTATTTTTTTTATTCTTTTTTTAAAAGAAAGAAGCACAAAATTACTAAAAATCAAACTAAAATTAAAATGAAAACTGAAAATATTAACTAATTTAAAATACTAATAAATACTTTAACAGCATATAAATAATATTAAAATAACACTTGTCGTAGTCATATCGCATTACCTTAGGTTGTAAAACCTTGCCTTTTCATTTCCTAATATCTTTTCCTGTTTTATGGGGATTTTTTATGCATGTTGATCTCACCACATGACTTTGATTTGGCAGACGCATATAATTTAAATAGATTTAATATTAAGTATATTAAGATTTAAATACTTTCAGTTTTGTTAAAGCATATTTTTCATAAGCTTGTCAAAGTACTTTAGCTTTTCTGTTCAAGAATTTCATTCTTTTAATACGTTGTACCACCCCCGACATGTCTTGCCAAAAATTTAAATTAATTTTAAATCAGAAATTAAAAACATGCTCTTCACAAAGGTGGTGTATTTAAGTAACTGTATGTATGAAATGTATTTTTAACACATACGCATTAATATAATTACAGGTCACGTGACAAAGGGTATGACACATCTTATCCCATATTCGCTCTATTTTTAATGTGAGTTTAACTGTTGATCCTGCTGTATAATTAAAACTTTCCGAGGCACTCAAACTGCCATCGCTAATCCACGTGGGGCCACAACACAAAACACAAACACCTAATTTGCAACAAATTATAATTATGTGCAAAAGAGCAGCATAGTAATACAGGCATACATTATTCATGAGGCATCACGCAGTCATACTGGCTCAAAATGCATGCCGTGTACACATAAGCAAGGAGACGGACAGCGACACAACAAGCTCATGTGACGCAGCGACAGGTAATCAAACTCCCGCTGAGAACCACATCAGTCTCTGCATGGTTTCAGGTGCTAATCCATTCCTGCACGAACCCCACTCCTCAGATTAACTGTCTGATAGGAGGTCGGCAGAGGAGTAAAACGTCTTTTGTTTGAACAAATGAAATTTAGAGGATGTGGGTGGGGATCAATAAGAGGCAAATAAAGCTTTTATGTTATTGAGTAAGTGCTAATGCATTATGGGGGAGAGAGGATGAAAAAACAAAGAGGGAAAGTGATGAGGGATTTGGGTGGCAGTGTTTATCTATTGACGTTGAGTACGCATCAGATGCCACTCTGCCATCTGTTGACTTTCAGAGAGAATGCAGCTGTATTCGACCCGTAATTTATCTATTTTTAAAATATTTTGTCATCATTATTTTGTTTTAAGGAGTTAAAAATGGTCCATATCAACCTTGATTGACATGGCTATAAAATTCGATCACATTATTTTGACAATTTTGTGCAGGTTTTTTTTTTGTTGGAGTGTGTGGGTTTTAGTGAGCTTTTGGGCTGGAAATCGTCCACCCAATCTGGCAACACTGGCGCTGGATCCAATGCACTCACTGGGTTTTATTCAATAATAAGTGCATGGATTATTCAATATTTGTACACACATGACAACTTCTCACAAAAATTACACGCCTAATTCACAACACACGTTTATTCTTAACCTCATTCTAATGTTAATAAACTTGGAGTATTCTAAATGAGCGATCGAGGGCCCAAGATTAGTCACTTGCATAAAACATGCTTTTGTGTTCAGTTTCACAACCTTTCGTCACTCTCAGCAAGCATATTACTCTAAAGACACGCTCTCTTCTGAGCAAAATCCTTGACAAATGCTAAGTGTGCCATCCTCAAAACCAGTTCAAACACAAACACCTTTTATACAGACCCAGATTCCAGAGCTCTGTACATACGCTTATCTGCATTGTTATACAAAGAGCTATAATGCAGCTTTTCTTACTCTTTCACTGTATATAAAATATATTGAAGATTAAATATCTATGTATAAAATTTCATAATAACGCAATTAGAAAGTCACCTTGATTATGTGATTTTTGTGGTGTGGTTAAAGTTATTCTTACTTTTTTTGTAAATTTAGAATAAATGTTAGTATTTATTGGTGAATCATGATTTGTTTGTAAAATTGCAGATTTCATGGACAAATTTGTGTGGACACATGCTTAGGGAATGAGACCACTGATCTGTATAAATGACTGAATTGCTTATGACTTCATAAAAAGTGAAGCCACCATGCCACCATATTGGTATTCTCTCACACAATATTGAACTAATAGGAATTCATCTGACTTTAATGAGAAAACATTACCTAATGAGTCAGCGTTTTTATATCTGAAGTCTCCCTGTACATTCGTACAATGCAAACATCCTAAACATTTAAATAGATATTTGTTTAAAGTCGTGAATTTTCCTTGCTTATTAAAAGTTATGTTCATCTGCATTACAGTAGCAAATATCAGCTTTATTTCCAAGCATTTATACTGTTGCTCCAAACAAAATGATGCATTGTAACCCTTTTTAATTTAATATAGTTCAATTTAGTAATAGGGGATTGTATGTATTGTATATTTAATGTATATTCAAATAAATTTTTGCTAATAATCCCAGATATATGTTCATGCTTAATATTTCCTGCATAATTACATACATAAAGAAATCAGTTTTGTGTTAGGTCAGTTACCTGTGTCGCAATGTGCAGTAGAAACACCTATCCAACGAGTTCCATAAACAGACCATAAACATTACATGTAATGTTTAAAGTATCAATGAATGTACATACATAAATCTTAAAAACTATTCATGTGCGACTGATACACTGCGAATCGGGTGATTTTAGGTCAGTGTTTTGGCTGTAAGTCAATGATACAATTCTCTACCGATAGAGGGTAAGATGGCCGCTCGAACACTTCACTGCCTGCTGCCAGTTTAGAATGCAATGAGCAATCCAGTCATTTATATAGACCAGTGAATGAGATCCATTTGTTGTGTCTCTCCGGAGGTCGCATTCGTCAACCGCATATGTCATTAAGGGCTGCCTCATTTCAGAAAAGTAACCATTACACTGCAAAGTCAAAAGAAATTACAACAATTTACTTTACAAGAAAAAATGGTCAATTTTTTAATGGGTACTTTTCTGAAATTAAACATCCTTGATGACAAATGCGGCTGACAAATGTCCTCTGGAGGAAGCAGCTTTCAAAATAAGACAGCTACCGTCTGTTAATATTTTAGCATAAAATATTGCGTTGACACTTACCCTGCACAGACAAATCAAAGGTGGCAAGTTCATTCTTGATCATCTCTTCACTGGATTTCACCTTGGCCTGTGTGCTGGCCTTCAAGAAATCTGACTTGCCAAATTTGGGCTTGTCTCCTTGGAAGGCTCCAAACTCATCTGTCATTTCGCCCTGGTTGCCCTCTGCTTCTGTGATTCCAGGAGGGGAGTCGGATTTCTCAGAAATCGTGCTGGCAAAGTCGCCAAAGTCATCGTCGTTGCCTTGACTGGCCTGTTCAATGGAGCCAAAGTCAGCGAAGGCTTCGAACCGGTTTTCAGCAGTGGAGCCACCATCTTCGATTGGGAAGGTGGTCACCTTGGCAACTGTGGTGTGGGTGATGTTCTCAGAGCTCCCGAAAGATGTCTCTTTCCTATGGACAACAGCTGAAGATGGCAGTCCACCTTGAGACTCTCCCTGGAGCTTCTTACCTTGAACAGATGGGAGATCATCCTTGTCGGACCAGTCGTAGCTGCCCAGACTGCTGACGGCGGATGTGCCAAAGGGGTCAAATTTCAAATCATCAGATTCTGTAAATGACAACATGGGACATACCATAAAAAATAAATAAATAAATATTTTAGGTTTTAGTGCCTTAACAATTGTAGTACCTTTATAGTTATAGTACAGTTTTTTAGTTAAGTGCTACTCTTGTTGTAGTATAATAGTAGAACAGGATGTTACGGATTCAATAAAAGTTTAGTTCTACTGACAGCATCTGTATTTAATTAAATTAGCATTTATAGTAGTAATATACTTTCAAAAGTATATGGGGCAAGGGTTTGTACTTCTTAAGGTAAGAATTATAAGGGTTTATAATTCTTCCATGCAAAAATGTTTTTTTTGAGCTGTCAAGTTGTCTAAATAGCCCATTCAGTGGTGGGACTACCATTCTACACTGATAAACTTCTGGTTTGGATTTAATTCCATCTAAAGCAGTGGCTCTCAACTCTAAATAACTGCTGTCTTCAATTCTTGAACCATGAATAAATAAATATATCAACACCCTTAGTTTCTGTTCATAAAAATTTTGAAAACAAACAGCTTTGACATAATTACAGCAGAAATACCAGAAATAGCCCATATCGGGGGACCTTTGAGTCTAAAAGTTTGAGAACCACTGGTCTAAAGTCCCTTTTTGATATCCTTGCACATATGTGAAACTTACCATATTTACCAGCTTTACATGGTCAGCAGTTGAAAGACTGGATTATAGCTGCATCGTCGAGAATAAGTGGCTTTTAATACTAGTCTCACATTAACGCATGTGTAGGTTATGTCAACTTTCTTTATAAAAGCAGAAACAGCTTAAACAGCTTTTTACATTACAAAATCAAGATTTGTAATTATTATTAAAGACATACTGTACATATTATTAAGTCTTAGGGGGCTTTCACACTAGGCACATTTGCTGCGGCCTGAGTCCAAACACGATTGTTCCCGCTGCCCCCCATATGGAAGGCCAATCGGGCCAAAACATGTGAAACTAACATCTTAACATCTTACACCTTAAAGGATTAGTTCACTTTCAAATGAAATTTATCCCAAGATTTACTCACCCTCAAGCCATCCTAGGTGTATATGACTTTCTTCTTTCTTATAAACGCAATCGGAGATATTTTAATAAACAACCTGACGCGTGCGTTCAAGCTTTATAATGGCAGTGAACAGGGGTCACAAGTATGAGCTGAAGAAAGTGCTGCCATCCACATCCATCCATCCTAAACGTGTACACACGGCTCCGGGGGGTTAATAAAGGTCTTCTGAAGTGAAGCAATGTGTTTGTGTAAAAAAAAAAAAAAAGAAAAGAAATAATAATAAGTAAATAATAAAGATATTTTACTTCATAACTTGTTTAAATATGGATTTTTTTTTTTTTTTACACAAACAAATCGCTTTACTTCAGAAGGCCTTTATTAACCCCCCATGACCCCTGTTCACTGCCATATAAAGTTCGGATGCGTCAGGTTATTTATTATTATTTCTCCTATTGTGTTCATCAGAAAAAAGAAAGTCATATATACCTAGGATGGCTTGAGGGTGAGTAAAGCTTGGGCTAATTTTCATTTTAAAAAGTGAACTAATCCTTTAAGATGTTAGTTTCACACGTTTTGGCCCAATTGACTTTCCATACTGCCCACAGTGTTGGGTCTGGTTTCACAATCAACTTGATTTGAATAGAACCCTGCTGCATTTGAGTTCATCCTACATCATCAAAAACATGCACTGCGCCTGACAGAAAACAGAATGCGGGTGAATATAGTGTTTTTTTTGTAAATTTTTACTTAATTTGGTGCTATTATGCACAGCAAAGTAAACAAGACTTGCATTTACTGTATGTACATCACATGAAGGTTTGAAAACGGACACTTCTGAGGAGACAGCGGATTGAGAGCCATTCATTTGCACTCACTCTGCACGATGACACTGTTCACCCACTGCTTGTATCCAAGGTAAATCATCACCACATCAGAGGTGTTTTGTTGAATTAATGATGTTTTCATCAGCTAAAATGTATGCGCAGTTTACTTTACTTCCTGAAAAAGTGCGCACCCGAGTGTGAATTGCTCTCACTTTCACATGAATCGCGCCGCAGTTCCAGCGCAACCAAACTCAGATCACCTTCTACAGGTAGTCTCGGGTTTGGTACCCTGGTGTGCTCCCGGGTCAGCATGAATGCTTTCACAATATCATTTTTTCATGCGAACCGTGCCCCGTTTCAAACCAAACTGGCAGTGTGAAAGCACCCTTATTTGTTTATTCCCTTATGCATTAGGTCAAAGGTTCAAAACACTAACTCAAACAATACACAAGTTTGTGCTGTGTTTTTTTAATGTACATTTACAGGGGTGACCGGTGTCATTTTGTCTATTGGTTACTGATGGTGTAGTTCAGGACGACTCAATCTGTGACCGTCTCAAGTGCTCCCTGGTCGTGATTAATTATTCCTGATACTGTCATATGATAAAGCCTTGGTTCATTAACTAGAGACTCCTGGCATAAAGTCACTCTAATGAGTCCTTATCTACATCCAGATGTCATTCTGAGTCCGGAAAGAAATGCTCAGCTTCTTATTGACTAGATCGGGGTGACTGACATCTGCACATGTGGATTAATGAATGCTTTTCAGATTTGTTACTAGAAGTAATTTTTTTAATTTTGAAGGTCAAAATAACTGTCAGTCATTCTGCACCTTTAATTAAAAAAAAAAAAAAATGAATCATAGGTTTGACAAAGAAAAAAAAGATTTCCAATTTTCTGGCTTCAACCACACTGACAGACTGATAAAAGAACTGTAATGTTCCATTGTGCTGTGCACTTTAAAGCTATTGAATGCATTTATTTAAAAATAAATAAATTTATATAATATATATATATATATATATATATATATATATATATATATATTATAGCTGCATTTATATATACATATAAAATGCTGCATTTTTTGGCTGCAGGAACTGGCTTCATATTGAGGCCATAATGTTGATTAAAGTTAACAATACATTTGAGAAAATGCCTAATTCTACTTAATTTTACTGAAATTACTAATTGATTGGCAGCTCTACATGAAAAAAAACAATCACATATGCATGAAAACACCTAATTCCCTCACAGTTGAGTGGGATACAACTGTTCACACAATCAATCAGTTTGTGAAATTGACAAGAAGCTGGTGCAGTGTGATAATTCTGATGACTAAATCTGCACTGGGTGGCAAGATTGAAGGATGGAGAGAGAAATCAAGACGGCACGCATGTCTGCTGTACCATTATTCATATTTATTACGACAACATTGGCAGAGAGAGAAAGAGAGAGAGAGGTCACAAAATTCCATGAAAGATCTCGTTACAATAGTCTTGTCAAACTAACAATTAAAAAGTTTTTTTTTGTGTGTTTTTTTTTTTTTTGCATTATAAGAATACAAGGGCATGCAAAGTCAGAAAAAGCAGAAGTGAGAAGAAAACAAAAACAGGACAGAAAATCCCAAATCCAGATGCAGAACCTAGCATTGAGAAGGCACATTCACAGATTAAGATTAGATTAGTTCTCATTGGTCAAAGACACACTGTAGTCGGACTATAAAAGGAAAAAGCAACCAGAAATAAGGGAAAGTGATACAGAACACTTAAGCCAATATCAAGGTGATGGTAATATTGGTTTTATGTAGCATATTACAACCCTTTGAGAACCTGAGAGCGTTTACAGAGAGATTAGTTCTTAAATGGTGTGATACATTGAGATTCCGCTTAAGTCTGCCCTGATTAACTGTGAAAAGCATCAATTACAGAGTTCTATTTAGGTCTACTACTTTTGAGCATTGCAACCAATCACTGAGTCCACATGAGAAAAGGGGAATCAAGTGTTAAATTAAAAAAAAAATTACATAAATACATCATTTTATAAATTAAGGTAAATGGTTATTTGATTGTTTAGATGTGTAGCCTACATACAAAAATATGGCATGCAGTTGCCACAAACAAAATTACTATATTTAATTAAAATAATCGCAATTTTTTCAATCCGGAGCCAATTCTTCTAAATTGACATGGGTTTGCATCACTCTATTAGGTGCTCAAAGGGTTAAAAGAAACCAGAAAAATCTATCCTATCAGAGCATTTATTGATTTGAGTGACAGGTAAAGAACGACAAAAAGAGACAGTACCCTTTTTCTCTCGCCATCCTGTACATCTCAGTAGGAGCTATTTTTGACCCACACAAGTCAAAAAGGTAACATTTCATATCACAGCAAGCAGTATTCTCCTCATAAATACAAATAATACTTTCTGGCAAAAATGCAACACAATCAGGAGTATTAATCAAGTCTATCTATATTCAAAATAAATAAGAGCTTATTTTCCTGTAATAAAAATACACTATTAAATTTGCATGTATATATTTCCATTCTTGATAAAAACAACCTATTTTGTTAGTATGCCAGAAAAATTGACTAATCCTACTAATCGTTTACTGCATGTATATACTTGTCAATTTCACAAATTGAAGGCTGGCACATACTGGAGCATAGAAAAGCAAAGTTAGAAAGAGTTCCACCTTCAGTGTGGTCTATGAGAGCAGACGCAGACTCTCACGTACCGCAACAAACCTGAAGTAAAGTCACCTTCTCATGGAAGGACCACAAGAAGCGGCTCTGGCCTGGAAAAGAGATACTCTAGGGTGGTTAGCTACACATCCAGGGGCGAAGGGCAAGTGTTAGGAAACCCAACACTCTCAACCTGCTACAATATTTATGCTTGGGCTCTAGAGGTGTCCAGTAACTGTGCTAGAAGCAAGATTGTAACTAAAATCAACAGTGATCGACAAGGTTTAGGTAATTATAGAATTAACCTAAACTACAATGGAAATAAGTCAAAAAGGATTCCTACACACCTCAGTCGAAGTGGAAGGTAAGTTTAGCATGACGTAAACGAAAATGCGACTGCGTGAGACGGAAGTACAGTTCATTTAATATGTTATATTCTTATATCTGGTTGCTGAACATTCAGCGGACAAGAGACTGAAAATTGAGAGGACCAAAATTTCTTGAAAACATGGGTTGTAAAAACAGTGATGCACCAATACTAAAATTCTGGTCGATACTGGCATTTCATGATAATTTTTTTATGATTATAGCCAAAAACATAAATAGCCGATATCAAAATTCTATATTATTTTGCCTAAATAAACTGAAAACACTACAATCAGTTGTTTTAAATACTGTGAAGTGAACTTAAGCATCACAAAATTTAACAGTATAAAAAATTTATTTTCATTGTGAGATTTGCTAAAGATTACATTTAACAGTGATATTAAATTATTAGTGTTTAAATATTAACTTTAAGTGCACTGAAAAAAACATTGTAGAAACAATCACTCAGAAATTGCTAGTAATTTTCACAAATAATTACAAAGAAATCCAAGTAAAATATTGAATAGAGAATACAACATATTGAACAAACTACTTCCATCCCTCAAGGCCTTGTTTTGATCAAGTCAAACTAAATATGGCATCTACTCTGGCTAAAGTCTATTGCTGCATTCACGTCATGTTGGAATTAGCGTAATTATGAGATTAAACCATGACCACCTTCAACTATTGAATCGGCAGTCATTTTAGTTGCTTTCATAAGAAGGTACCAGAGTAAATGTAAATGGTTTTTACTAGTAAAAAAACACTTAATTACTAAGAAACTTATAGAATTATAGAAATTTTGACAAGATGTAGCAGTAATCACTCGTGACGTATATTATTTTCAGGTCTGGTTGTTGGCTCTGGTGAGACCACACGAGTGTATGGGAACTCTTCCTACTGTGCTTCCTCAACTCCAACCATTCTGTGCACACGAGGGCTGATATGACGGCTGACGCTGACTGAATGAAATACTGTGACTGTGTTCTCACCCTGATACATGATGCAGATGAATGATCAAGTGAACACAAGCACACACACTTGCGGGATGCTTTTCATGCAGACCAGACAACATGAGAAGCAGAGAATGAGTGTAAATAAAAGCTGACTGACATTAGGAAAAGACAGCCGATTATAAACGGGCACATCAAGAGCTACTGCCAGTCACCGAAAATCTCAATAACTTGGCACCCTAATGTGCTCTCCGATTTCTTAGCATGGACTAGTATCAGATGCCCGTAGTATGCAGCTCAAGTGCAGGGCAGCCAGTTCATGCTTGTGTGATATGACTCGGGTTAAATAAGGTAGTGCTTTGTATTTCTTTTCTCAGGCACGGCATCGAGGTTTCTCCATGCACATGCAAACATGGATAACCATCGCATGTACGGATGAACGGTTACATGCAAAACAAATGTGTCCATAATGATATTAACTATAACACTTGTTCTTTACAACAAGAGAGGCTGTGATATGGTTTGACATGAAGGTGGAATCGTGGATCAGATTAAAGAGAGAAATATCAAGCTCATTTTTTATCATGCTAAAACCATCACTTCAGCGTCATTAGCATGTTAATCTGGCTGTTTATATATTCCATTTGTAATTCTAATGAGCACAAAATGGCTCGGAGTCAAAAATCTGAACGAATGTTAAGCCAGACATCTCGTGTTTGCAGAAGTTAAATGAATATTGCCATCTTGTGCAAAAATCGTGTCTTTTTCGTAATCATCTAAATCAAAGATTTGAATGTGAACATTATAAAGTCAAATGTAAACATTATAAAGTTTGGCTTTATAATTTTGCCCATTTTTTGTTCTATCTGACTCCAATCAGTTTAATTGTTGTCTGAAACGCATGAAATCAGATATTTACAAATCTAACGTTACATAAAATCTGATTATCACATTTTTGGAAATTAACAGTTGGATCAGATTTAAAAATTTTCTTTTTAGAAATTTGGGGAAAGTACATAGTGTCAAACACAATGTGCAATAATGCCTGTGTCTGAATCCGAAATCACTTTTATATATATATATATTTTTTTTTTTTTTTTTTCACTTTTAAATGCATTTCCCCACATAGCAAACTACAGTATGTGGCATTTGCTATATAGTAAACAGTATGATTTCAGACACAGCATACTGTATTCACAAATGTATAAAATACACTAATGCCTTCAAATTCAAGTTTTATACATTATCATAATGCCTCTGTGTGGGATCTCACTGAGTTCAGTATGTCCAGATGTCAAAAATGGACTTGAAGCAAATTTTCAAATTCCTTTTCTTTCCACATTACTGTTCCAGCTATTCTCATTCTCTTGGCATTGTGATGAGTTACAGTAAGTCATTACTACAGCAACTGATATAGATATTACTATGGCAACTGATGTAGATACTACTATGGCAACTGATGTAGATACTACTATGGCAACTGAACAAATGGATCAGATTTTATCCGTTGCAATATAAGTGGACAATCAGTCCTAAAAATTTGATTAATCAATCAGGTACAGCGTTTGTGCATTCTTCATGATTACATGCTGCTTTGGTTTGTGATTCAGATACAATGACATAATCAAAGCAAGGGAAACAGGGTAACTAATGAGAGATGGCGGCAATGACAACATGAACAGACGGATGACAGGAGAGAAAACCAAGTCACGAGCTATTCGAATTAAATACTGTATATAAATGTGCTTTCGTAACTGCCTGATCATTTGATAACACTAGGAGTTGATAATACCAGTTATTGTGCTGTTAGCGATAATACTAATCTTATGAGATTCAAATTCAGAAGCACAAGTTGACTGGTAAAAATTAATAATACATAAGCTAAATTAAATAAATAAATAGATAAATAAATACATAAATATAAACAACAATAAATACTGTAGGTTTACAATTGTGCATGATTAAACTTGAAATGTATATAACTTGAATAGGAATGATGGCATGTTATGATGTGTAGCAAGTTTTTGATATGTAACTATAACTCAGCCACACTGAACACACATACAGTGTTCCAACTGGGCGTCTGATAGGGCGGTTGTTCAGCCTTTGAGAGGCCTGAGTGGTCTGAGCATGTGTGAAAGAGAGAAAGTGGCGACAGACTTCACCAGAGCAAGCGTACTAATTCCTCACCTGCAGCTGGGGGTTGATGCGATGACAAACCAGGGAGATCTAGGGAGCTATCAGACATCACATGCTTCAGGTCTCCACCCATGTCTGATAACTTCATGTCTAGCTGTACTGAGAGTGCATCCTCTGAGTCCTCCTTCCCCACGCTGCTGCCCCCGATGGATGGGAGGTCCAGGGACTTCACAGAGGCAGAGTCCTCTTTGGCCTGCTTGAAGGCAGCCACTTTGTCCACCAGGCTTTTGTCAGACGCGCCCAGCGCCGTACAGAATTTGGACGACTGGAAATCCGCAAAGTCATCATTGTCACTCTTTAGCGATGAGAAGGAGCCCCCACCACTTTCTTTGTTATCGTCATAGGCCAGGCCACCTTCTAGTGAAAGCTGCTTGAAGGCGTCATACTTATCGCCGCCAATTTGTTGCCGCTGCTGGGACGTCTCTGCCTGGCTCTCGCCGCCACCGTCTCCAGAGTCAGTCTCACTTCTCTGATCTCTTGAGCTCCCGAATGCCATGAAGTCTGCAAAGTCATCCTGAACCACCGTCCCAGCTCCTCTCCCTGCTACAGAAATGGCAGGAGCTACTTCAGAGGATGATGAGGAGCCAAAAAGGGCAAAATCGCCAAAGTCATCACCCCCTACGGTGGGAGGTTTCGCGACTGTGGAGGGCAATACTAGAGATGAAGGCGCTGAAGGGAACAGATTGAGTTTGGAGTCGGCAGTGGAAGTGGGAGCGGGAGGAGCCATTGTCGTGAAGAGGTCCAGGTCTGCCATATTGAGAGGATTTCTAGGTTGAGCCAGAGAGGATGGCTGGGAATGAGACAGAGACTGTGAAGAAGTGAAAGGAGGAGGAAAAGTTGGCTGGAACTTGGCCTGGTCTGGTGGGTCTAGTGGAGAGACGGTGTCGGCTGTTTTAAAGTCTGTAAAGCCATCGTCGGCACTGACAGACTTGAAATCAGCAAATCCCTCCCCTGCGGAAAAACAAAAAGAAAACAATTGAAGAGCATAGCGAACAGCATTTCACACCAAAACAACAAAGGACAGAGAGCTGGCATGGCACAAAACAGAGTGCCTACAAGTCACCCAAAGCCTCATTTCACAGGCCTAAAAGGAGAAAAACGGATTAGCAATGCTTAACACAAGCTGCGTTTAACTGCTCAATTGAAATAAAAAGGTGGCACAATGAAACTCAAGACTTTTACTGTGAAGACAGAAATCAACCTGACACAGAATATATCAGATATACCAGCATATTTCAGTCTCAGCACATTAACACCACCATATAAACAAACACACTCAGGTGCAACCACAATCCATAGAGATTAGATCTCAATAGAGATTTTGCTATATCATGTACATCGCAGCATGTAAATATATCAGCACAGTGCAGGACAGCTTAAAGTCATTAACATGTTATATCAATAAAACATGCATGATTGAAAAAAAAGTAAGTGACACGCTTGATGTTAAAAAGAGTAAAGCGCAATAAGGCGTTTATGAATTCAATTCTCTTTCACAGCTTATTGCACTTGAATGGTCAAATACACAAAAAAATTATCTTAAAATTCTGATCTTTAGCAATCTTTAGCAAGTTGCATTAAGTCGGTTGTGTCTTAAGTAAACTAAACCGTTGTTTAGTTATCATATCACCCACCTCTATGACAGCCTTGTCAATGCATAATGTACATTTGCAATTTTCAAATATTATATTGTGTAAAATATATGTTAAACAATGTAATTTCATTTTGCAGTCACTATATTGCATTATATCATAAAAACTGGCATTATATCAGTCATTAGCCAGCATGCCCTCTCAATATGGGCCAATGGAAAACCCTTTTAGTGAAAAACCACTAAAAGTGAATGACACGCAGATGACAAACTTTCCATTTCAGCCGCGGTCTACAGAATGAATCAAAGGCAGAGAGAGTTCAAAACAGAATGGGAGTATTGGAGAAGAGATCACAGCAACCACTGACTTACTGGCTCTCTCAGAGCTGTCCCCACTGGATTCTGCTCTAGTGAGACAGGGACATGCACACATGCCTACATCAGTGTACGGTGCCCTTAATGAAACTAAACACACTATAGGCTGGTGAAATTGTATTAAATATAATATTGTAAATGCAGATCTGGGTTGTATACAATGCTGTGTCAAACATGCTTCTGCTTACCAACTGGTTTTCTGTCTGAAGGATGCTCAAGCTCTCTGAAAACACTGTATTTGTCCCCTGAATCTGGAACAAAAGAGAAACACAGTAAACAATGCCTGTGTGTAGAGGCAGTAAAGTGTGCTTTGTAACAAGACAATAATAATGACAGCAGGAGCTGGAAGAAGGTGATAAATAGAAGGATACATTTATGCAAAACACATCTGAGTCACACAGTAATTCTAAGTCTTATCTCAAATGCATTTAGACAAGAGAATTTGTCTTTAAAGTTAAACTGATATGACAGCAGTATTCTGAGAGATCTGCCTTCCTCAAAGGGCTAATGAGGTGTATAGAGCTGGATGTGTGTGTGTGTGTGTGTGTGTGTGTGTGTGTGTGTGTGTGTGTGTGTGTGTGTGTGTGTGTGTGTGTGTGTGTTTACCTGAGACAGGAGCTGTGGGCTCTGCAGGCTGCTCCACTGACAGCTGTTTGAACACTGCATATTTATCAGAGGAGGAGGAGGATGAAGATCCTGACACTGGAGTCAGCATGGCAGGAACACTGTATGAAGCAGACAAAACAAACATGAGTCAATCCAAACAGATCAAAGTGCTTTTACAAGCTACAATGGGTTTAAAAAAAAAGTTTACAAGCCAAAACATTAAACTCAGTTTTGAGATTATTATTTTTTTTTGTTCTTTGATGCTGTTAAATGTAGACTAAACACATGAAGTCTAAGGCACAATCCTAATTTGCATACTATGCCTACTATGAAGTGTGCAAGATAGGGATTTAGTGTGTACCAAATCAAAACAAATTGGAAATAGCATGTTAAAGTTGGTCAGAAAGTTAGCTAGCTGTTTTGATATTAGTGTCTAACTGATATCAAGATAATTCAGTGATAGTATGTCTCAACACTGAAAAGCATGTATTTTACCGTTCAAAAGTTTAGGGTCACAAGATTTTTAAAATTATTTGTTAAAGAACTGCATTTCCAGTCTTCAGTGTCACATGACCCATCAGAAACCATTTTAATATGCTGATTTGGTGCTCAAGAAACATTCCAATGTTATTATCAATGTTGAACACAATTACTGCTTAATTATTTTTAAAAAATCTTCTGTAAAATTTACTAACACCAAACTACTTTTCCATCATCAGCAAAGTACGCACTTTCAGTGTGTAGTAGAAATATTCAACTTGAAATTCAGCTCAAGTTTTCTTCTAAACAAAAGTCTGTTTCTCCCTTCCCTTTCTCTCAGTCTTGGATCACTTCCCTCATAACAGAGATATTTTCCCGGCACAGAAGAGCACCTATGCTCTCACCCTCACTTCCTGTATTATTCTCACCACTTCTCATTTCCACTGATTTAATTAGCGAGCGATCTGACACATCCAAGCACCAAAATATTCTTCTAAAACAAAGGATCCTTTGTGCTTAGTGAGGCTGATCGACCGGTGAAGGCCGCGACACTCAGCGAATACACTTTCCAACCTCTCACTCCCTGCTTTCCATAATTGCCTTTCGCTGTCTTTTCCCTGGGAGCATAAAATCATGCAGATGTGAATAGAAATAAAATGGGATGAGATTATCAGCTGTCCATTGAAATGGGTTCATTAGAAAAGATGGCGGGGGTTTAATTGTTTGCGTTGGGCGGGTTATTACAAGCCATTACAAAGCAAAGAGCGATTCCATGCTCCAGATGAAAAGAGTCTGGAGAAATCAACAAAGCATAAAAACAATATCATAAACAACTAATGAGAGATGACAGGATGCTGTTTTACGATGCATTTGTCTAAGCAGTTTGCATTACGTATAAAACATGCTTTCACTGGCTTGGGACAATATGCTGCAACTCATAAGGAAGTAGCTTGATGAAAAGCAACGATCGTACCCGCTCTGGGATGATGATTTCATGCTGGGGAACGCTCCCCCTGTCTCTCCTTGGAAATCTGTGAATGAATCATCTCCAGCGCCGGCTTTGGGGGCTTCCTGGAAGTCCTGGAAATCGTCGTCATCAGCCTTGGTAGCCTGAAGTAAGTCAATGAAACAAAAAACAAAATCAGCTTGTGCGATAACAGCACACAGTTATTGTCAGTAATAAAGTGTCTGATGTTTACCTGAACTGGAGGGAAGTTGGTGATGAAGCTAGCCGGTGGTTGTGCAGGCGGGTTCGGGGTCATTCCCATGACAGGTGGCGCGGCGACGGGCATGGCCATGGACACGGGTGGCTGGGTCATAATGGGCTGCTGGTGCTGAGGCAGGACAGCATTAATGGCCATAGCCATGGCGGGTAGATTGGGCACAGGCGGAGAGGGGAACTGACTCAAGATGTCCAAACTCATGACTGTAAGACCACTCTAGAGAATACAACCATAATATATAACAAAGAGGTTTAGTTAGTAGTAAGTAATTTAAAGTGGCTTAAACCAGGTTCACATTGTATGATTTGGCTACAATTTTGTCCCCCAAGATAAATTTCAGGTACATAAAAGATCTAGTCAAAATTTTGACAACAAACAGTGAGCAAACAAGTCGAGGCGGTACAGACAGAATTTTACGTCATGTACCTGAGTGTTCCTGGGCGAATGTTTAATATTAATGTGAGCCGAGTGGAATACAGAAAGTGATCAGCATGAATGATATTCAAAACAGTAAGCACACACTGCTTTGTTTACGGTTTGTGTATCTGCCACCTGCAGTGCCAGTCTCCCTTTCTGAATGACGTGACAACACAGTTGGCTTTTATCAGTGCTAGTTTGTTGCCATCGGTTTGGTGTGTCCCTACCCTAAGAGTGACAGACAGCCAATTAAATCCTTTTTAAACCCTAATGAAGTTCTGGTAGTGTCAGAAATTTTATGCAGTGTAACTGCTCCTACAAGCTGTCAAAGGAATGACAGGTTCAAAGTTTAGGCTAGGATCTGTATCATAAGATTGTTGACTTTGGTCCTAACTAATCACGCCTGAACAAGCTAATCGAGGTGTGCAGAATTACTTGAAATTATGGAAGGTGATCGTTGAAGAAGCGTTAAAGCAGCATGATATCCATCAACGATAACAAGTAGCACAGATCTTTGAGTGCCAACTGATAAACGCTGATTACAGAGTCATTACACTGAGGTATGAGGCACTGCTATAAACATAAGACACTCAATTAAAGCTGATATTCTCCCTACACATAACAATGATTAGCCTTCCAGCCTCATACTGGAATGCTGCATTTATAGCACGTCTTTCATCAGGGAGCCAAAATTAAAAAGCAGGGCTGTCAGACAATAGACCTCCTTCTCCTTTCAGATGCCTATTTTTCCCTCTGCCAAGAGGCCGTCTGATTTGTTTGCCTAAAATATTCATTAAAGTCAACTTCCATTTTCAATGCCATTGCTGGCATCCTCCAGAGCTTTTCCTTTTTTATTGCTCTTCAAAACCAAGGTGCTGGAAGAGTGGCTCCTCATTGAGCTTTTAAATTTGCATAACAAATGCATTATTACTAGAAGGGTCCCTTGAGTTGCTGAAAGAGCTACAGTATCTATTCACAGGACTGTAGCAGCCAAGGGTAGCAAGGGAAGATAAGCAGATCCCCAGACCTCATGCCCTTAAAATCCACCTAACAGAGTATGCACATTTCTGAAAATTTGAGACTAAAGTTTCTACCTGGGCGACTCCAATCAAGGCCAGTACGGTGTACAGCTCTTCCTTCGTCAGCTTGCCAGGTGTGGTTCGGTTGGCCAAGGCCCAGATCTGTCCGAGTGCTTCCCGTGGCAGACCCGATGAGATCAGAATTGGGTAGAGTTTAGCTGTGTCAATGCCTGTTGGTGTCATGGTGAAGTCAAGGACCTTCTTGAACAACTCTGTGAAGAGCAACCATTTGGTATTAGATACTGGGTAATAAAACTTATCTTGAAAAACCACAAAATGACACGAAAACCAATTATATCAAGAGCTTATACCTGGGATGAGCGAGTCATTGTACAACCAAGCTGGCACCATGGGTTGCATGTCTTGTTGGGGGTAGACGCCCACGCCTGTTTGTGATGGACATGGAGACAGTGAGATGTTGTTTGTGGACTATTAAGCTAAGAGTGATTGATCAAGCGTATATCCCACGTGATTATTGCACAGTCAGACGTCCCCCACACCTGCTGTTGGCAAAGCCCAGCACAGATATACTACTGACTACTACTAAAGACTCCCACTGCTTCTGCCGTCAGCTCAGTTTTCTTGAGCTTAGCGCTGGTGGGTTTACAGACTGACAAAACATACGAAGAATAGAGGTTTGCTTTGTACTAGCATTGACACTCATCTCATTATTCGCATCGCCAATGCGTACACTATGCTAAAACTGTCCTGTGGGGAAGTAAATTATGCAAACAGATAAAATGAGGCTACAGCCATTAAGTCTCCAACTAAGCATCATCAGTACTGACAACTTCTAGTTCGTCACAAAACATCCAACAGGTCCTTCTTAAAGGATTAGTTTACTTCAGAATTAAAATTTCCTGATAATTTACTCACCCCCATGTCATCCAAGATGTTTGTCTTTTTTTTCTTCAGTCAAAAAGAAATTATGGTTTTTGAGGAAAACATTCCAGGATTTTTCTCCATATAGTGGACTTCACCAGGGTACAAAGGTCTAAATTGCAGTTTCAGTGCAGCTTCAAAAGGGCTCTACATGATCCCAGCCGAGGAATAAGGGTCTTGTCTAGCGAAATTTTCTAAAAACAAAAAAATTAAAATGTATATACTTTTGTACTTCACATTGGAAAGGTCAATGTAGGCGGAAGTACTGCGGTAGGGCAAAAAAACATCAAATTTTCTCCTCCAACTTCAAAATCGCCTGACATTGCTGTTACACCTTTTTCTATAAAGGCCGTTTGGCTTAGTCTTTGCATGTTCGCTTTGTAGACACTGGGTCGGTACTTCCACCTATGTCACGCATGACCTTTCCAACGTGTTTCCGTAATGCTGAGCATTTGTGGTTAAAAAGTAGACACATTTTTATTTATTTTTTTAGAAAATGACCGATCGTTTTGGTAGACAAGACCCTTTTTCCTCGGCTGGGATCATGTAGAGTCCTTTGAAGCTGCACTGAAACTGCAATTTGGACCTTCAACCCGTTGTACCCCAGGGAAGTTTACTATATGGAGAAAAATCCTGGAATGTTTTCCTCAAAAACCTTAATTTCTTTTCGACTGAAGAAAGGAAGACATAACCATCTTGGATGATGTGGAAGTGAGTAAATTATCAGGAAATTTTAATTCTGAAGTGAACTAATCCTTTAACAAATCCAGTGGGCTCAGCTGACAGACTAAACCAGGAGTGTCCAATCCTAATCCTGGAGGGCAACCTTCCTACCAAGTGTAGCTCCAATCTTAATTAAACAGACCTAAACAGGCTAATCAAAGTCTTCAGGATTGCCAGAAACATCCAGCAAGAGTGTTGAAAGCTAAACTCTGCAGAAAGATGGCCCTCCAGGAGCAAGATTGGACACCCCTGAATAATCCAGAATCATCATTATAGGGAAAGTGGAAAATAAGAAATAGGGCAGATGGGAAAATCACATAGAAGTAGAGAAATGTATATAGCACCCCGTGTTAAGAGATGAAGCCCAACATATATCATGCATATGCACACATTTTAAATCATGTGCACCATTAGTAAGATTTCCAGGACAGAAAGTGTCATCAGAAAAACCCATCCAAAGTGCTTCTAAGACTGCAGGAAGAATATTTTCAGAAGATTTCTTCATCCAGTAGAGATTTTCATTTAGTCATGTATATCTTATTCTATTTTCCCATTCATCTTTGAACATATTTCATGCTCAAGAGCACACGGTCTTCAAAGGTAAAGCATCTAGGCCCATGCATTTTCTCCTGTTTAATGCCTTGGCTTTGCATTAGCATAGACAGCTGAAGTAAGATGAAGGATTTTGTTACTCAGATATTCATCGAGAACTGTTAGTTATAATCACATTAAGATTTCAATAAAGATTTTAAGAACAAGAATAAGATAAGAAATCAGCCCCTCTAAATCAAGCACATCTCATGATTAGCAAACAGAGGCAGGGCAGGAAGTCTCGAGCTGCAAGCTGTGTTAATTTTGAGAAGCTCAAAAAAGAGGCGGGACTGAAACCACAGATGTTTTCTCACCGCTGGCACTAGTGGGCTGGACAGGTGGTCTGTCTGCCGCAGGGGCCGACTGAGCTGCGGCGAGAGGCTCAGGTGCCATCTCTGTGAAGAAGGCTGAATTGAAGTCATCTTGAGTTTGGGCCCAGTTTCGGGCTCTGGTACTGCTGCTGTGAAACTGGGCTGTGACCTGAGCTCTGGGACTCAGCCCAGACAGAGCCTGGTGTGGCTTAAAACTAACCTTGGCCTTCTTATCAGATGTCAAATCGCATGATGAGAACATCTTCTCCTCCAGTGACGGGCCTGAATCAGTTAGGGACAGAGGCCATATTGAACTGTAGTAGCTTAAATTTTAACCATGACTACCAAACATGACTACGTGTATGTACAAGTTCTGTTCTAAAACCTAGTGCATTTAAGGCATCATAGATGCACTTCTGCCACAAAAGCTTTTAAAAAAGGTAAGCAGCATTATTCGGCCATTGAAATTAGACATCATTACATTACTTTACTCTGAGCCTTATCAGGGCACTGTCACAATCAGCATAGTGTGCATGTGCTGGTGTGCTGATATAACTCGTTTAAATTATAAAGAGCATATGGGACACCATCTGTAACCTGACAAAACTGAAGGGAGGTAGAGGGTGACGGTTGAGTCAGAATCACTATGCAAATCTCACAGATGGTGACCATCATATCTGAATCAGAAACCTAGACAGACTTTTGACTCTACGTCAAGAACACGGCAAGCTAGCGTTTATGGGCAAAAAGGTCTAAAAGACCTGGAGAGAGTATCTGTTAACAAATGCAGTTTTGGTGTGCATACATTTAAAAAAAAAATTTTTTTTTAAACTTGCAAACCTCAAACCAACTTGGAATGAGCTACAATGGAGAAACATGCTTTTTGCACACTAAGTTACACAGTTATGGCATCTGACACCTGGTTACGTGTGCTAACAAGTGATGGTATGAGGGGCGTTACCTTGGAATGCAGATTGGGAGCTGGAGATGACAGAAGAGTGTTGGATGATAGGTGAGACAGAGAGAGATGAAGGGACAGTGTGAGGGAGAGGGGAGGAAGGGGGATGCTGGCCAGGCCCCATCTCTAATGGCTGGTTAACGTGAGCAACTCTTAGTGAAGGGGAGGATGGAGGGAGGGATGAAGAGGGGAATGAGGAGGAGGCATCAACGGGGCCCTGCACAAAGTCACTAAACTCATCGTCGTCATCGGGGAAAGCAGGAGGAAGGGAGTGAGAGGTGACAGAGGAATGAGATGGCGATGAGTCTGCAAAAACCAAACAAGAGATTGAGACAGACACAACGCACATCATGAGTTATGACCACACAACAGACTGAAAAAAATGAGAAACAGTTTTACAAAGAACAACAGGAAGGTATTGAATTTCATTTGGTGTTGTGCTGATGTTTTAATATACAAAAACTCAACCTTTCAATGAAAATGTCAATATAAATTAACTTGTAGTATTAAAATGAAAAAATCAACATGAAATCAAAATTGATCCTATTTATTTACTTGACTCTCATTTCTGGTTTTAATGTGAACGAGTCACCGGTGCATGTTATTCCAAAGAAAATGCTCATCTTTCCTTTTCTGCTAACATCACTTAGGCCATCCATGCTGATGGATAATGTTATCCAAAAGCCAAATAGCTATTTAAAAATTATTTTAGCAAAGTCTCATTCTATCTGACTGCATTCTGGTATGGAACATGCACTTCTCTCCATCCAATTAATTAACTGCCCGAATGTTTTCATTTAATATCCTGTTTTGCTAAAAAAAAAAAATGTCACATTATCAATGTAAAACAGGATGTGAACAGGATGAAGGATGTGAAGCCCACCAAATAAGGGTAAAAGTTGGCTTTGGTGAGTGATTAAAGTTACTTGCCAGTTGGCTGAGATCAACAAACTGAAAAATCACATGGTTTAAGTCCAATTTTAAGAATGACAATCTGACCTGACTGATGACACATTCAAATCCAAGAACATTCTACTAAAAAAACATGTTATACTTTAAAATTAACCATTAGAGGTTTATTTTAGACCGAATCCTTTTTTTGTAGATACACTACCAATCAGAACTTTGGGGTCAGTCATTTTTTTTGAATGAATACATTTGTTAAACAAGGATACATTAAATTGTTTGAAAGAGACAATAAAGAATGTTTTGCCATCACAGGAATAAATTTCATTTTAAAATATATATTAAAATATAAAAGATTTTTAAATTGTAATAATATTTCACAATATTACTGTTTTTACTATATTTCTCATCAAATAAATGCAGCCTTGAGAATAAGAGACTTCTTTCAAAAACATTATATATAAAAAAAAAACAGTTGACCAGTTTACTTTTTCAATTCACCTGCAAATTACAGGGGTGGCAAAAACTTAATTTTGGACACTTTACTGAATACAGGTTTTTTCCCCAAAACTGAAGAAACAGTTAAAGCATTGAACTAGAAATACTGTGAGTGATATTAAGCTCTTCTGCAGGTGTGAGGGGTGAAACTGCAAGAGTGTGAAGGTGGAGAATAATGCGTTATATGGGGGATGAGAAAACCGCAAATAGAAACATCTTGGAGGGCCTCCTGGTGGCTGCTGCGGAAAAAACAGCTGTTTGGCTCAATGAAAAAGGTGTGGTGTGTTTGGGTTGAGACAGAATAGAAATGCTTTATAAAAATAGTTCACCCAAAAATAAAAATTCTGTTATCATTTACCCAACCTCATGACAGTCCAACCTGTCCAACATCATCCAGTACAATTCTTCAAAATCCTCTTGTGTTCCACAGGGGGAAAAAGTCATGGGAGTAAATGATGACACATTTTTATTTTTGGGTGAACTATCCCTTTAACAGTGTGTGTGTGTCCCTGGTAATGTCTTCAGCTCTTGACAGCCACTCTGGCCTTGTCAAAAGCTGTCTGGACCACTGATGTGACCCTTGACGTTATGGGCAAGGACTTGAAAAGCAAATGGCCTGAAGGCAGTCAGGCAGCTAGACCGGGTCACTGGATGTACCTGGTTTCTTAGACTGTGAAGATGGTGTTGGATGCATCTTGGCATCTCTGCTGAACCCATCCAGATTTCCTTTTATGGCCTCTAAGGCATCGTCACGACTCTTCTCCCCAGTCTGTACAAAAATAGAAGTTTTTTTTAGCTATAACTTCAGCAATTTTTATTATTAACTCATTTTTATTTTATTAAACTTCTCAAACATTTTATGGTACCTATATTGTCATCAAATACCTAGTTTGGATGGAAATGTATGATTGGAATATAAAGTAGACAATAATCATGATTAAATTAAATAATACTAATCAGGCAATTATAGGAGCTGCACGATTCTGGATAAATTGAAAATCACGATTTTTAGTTAGAGATCACGATTCTCCCACAATTCAGAACAGACAGGAACCAACTATTTGTAATTTACTAGAGGTTCAGACAAAATGTTAATTGCTGCAGTCTATTTAAAATGTTTATTTAATCTGAATTAATTTTTAAAAAATAAATAAAAAAAATCAGTTTGAATGAATGATTTGAATTGAATGAATCGCTCATAAATACTTCACTTGTTTCATTACTGGATGAATAGCGTTTTTGAACGAATCTCTTGAACGAGTCACTTGTTGCCACGTACTGGCGTAACGATGTAATTGACACAATCTTTATTTGAAGCACTGTTACTTTCAAAAGGTGATTTACTCTACTGTACGCTACTGTAGACATCAGTGTTTATATCCAAACTATAAAATTCTATCTCAGTACTGTGATAATTTGAATATTTGTAACAGAAATAATGATAATGTGTGGTTGAAAAGACTGTTTGTGAAGCCGTTTCATACCTGTGATAACTGCTCTCTCTGGATCAGTGGCAGCGCAAACGCAGATCTGAATGTTTGCTTTCTACGATCTTTTAACGATTAATCATGCAGTTCTAGGCAATTATTTAATAATCACAGCAAGCCTAATATTTAGTAAGGAAATATGTCATGTTGACTTGCTCACTTTGGGTTTGACACTGCTCAGTAGACGCAGTTTCTGTTTCTGCTCCTCAAACTGTCTTCTCTTTCGGTCCTCCTCCAGCATCCGCTGCTGCTGCTCCAGACGTTTTCTATGGACACACATTTATCAGAGACGAGTTCTGGTGTGCAAAACAGTTCCAACAGTGTGAATATGTAAAGTCTTACTGATGCTCCTCCGCCATCTGCTTCTGTATGTCCGCAGGGAACTGTGGCCCTGGGCCCCTCATGCCCATGAACTGAGGCTGACCCATGAACTGCATCCCAGGAGTCTGCATGCCCATTGCCATCCCTCCCTAGAAACATGGGAGAAAGATATTTAGGACATCTAACGATTCTGATGTCCACATTTGTTATTGTTAAAGGGATAGTTCACCCAAAAATGGTGAAGTAGTTCCAAACCTGTATGAATTATTTTGTTCTGCTGAACACAAAGGAAGATATTTGGAAGAATGTTAGAAACCAAACAGATCTCGCCCCGCCATTGACAACCATAGTATTTATTTTTCCTACTATGGTAGTATATACTGACATTCTTCTAAATACCTTCCGTTGTGTTCAGCAGAACAAATAAATTCATAAAGGTTAGGAACTACTTGAGGGTGAGTAAATGATGACAAAATTTTCATTTTTGGGTGAACTATCCCTTTAATGCATGTCTTAGACATTTCTAAAGTGTCTCAAAAACAGAACAGACCTGCATTGGCATGGCACCAGGCATCTGTGCTCCAAAATTCATTCCCATCATGCCTTGCATGTTGGGCTGCATGACCTGGACCATGGGGAAGCCCTGCTGCTGTTGCTGCTGCATGGGCATCATTCCTGCCATTAAATAACCATTTAAAAAAGACATTTAAATGTTATAAAAGATGTTACATTGGAGAAACATATCCAATAAAAAAATTATCTAATGTGAAAAGATGCAAAATACAAGCAAAACATCAGCTTCTTACCTTGCGGTGGTGCAATGCCCCCTCCTACAGGGTACATAAAACTAGAAAAGAAAAAGACAGGCACATTCAATATTGTAGTCATTTACCAGGCTGCCCATTTCAAACCCCTGAAGCTCATTTCAGTGTCAAACTAATGTCTTTACTCTATCACCCTCTACATTCAAGAGACAACTAAAGGCAACCAATCAATCATTCAACTGAGAAAACATTTATGAAAACAGCCGAAGTCCATTATTCTGAAAGGTTCTTCATGTCATTGCGCCACAGAGGAAAATATTTCCAATATTGGCCCTCCATTATTTTCACAGCTAAGAAACATTACAATTACACAGAAAAAGATTCATAAAGTAGCATTTTAAAAATATGATTATGGTTATCCAACAACAGTAATGTAAAAACGATTATGCTCAACTTTCAAGGGTTAGTTAGTATTCTCGTCACTTCGTAACATTAAGGTTAAACCACTGTAGTCACATGGACTATTTTAACAATGTTTTTACTACCTTTCTGGACCTCGAATGTGGTAATTACGTAGCTTTCTCTTGGGGATCAGAAACCTCTTGGATTTCATAAAAAATATCTTAATTTGTGTTCCGAAGATGAACGAAGGTTTGGAACGACATAAGGGTGAAAAATGACAGAAATGTAATTTTTGGGTGAACTAACCATTTAATAAATATTTGTGGTACTTGCTAAGAATTTGACACCGTCCATGTTCACGAACAGACATCTTGGCAACCAAACACACCAAAAAATTTTGTTTCAGCCGAAATAGTTTTGGAGGGCTGAAATCATTGACTGAAACAGTGTTGTTTAATTAGCGCTTCTGTGATGGTGTGTTTTGAAAACACCTAGGTGAAAAGTAGGTTTTGGCTACAACATGTAAACATGTCAGCAGTGTGAATGCACTTCACCAATATAAGAAACCGCTAACAAAAAAACACTCAGAACAGCTTAGCAACCACATAGCTACACCCTAACAACCACTCTTAGCACCATTACATGGTACAGCCACAGTGAACTTTTATAGAAACCATAAGATGGAATAAATATCATATTCCTTTAAAAGTACTTTAAACAACAGTAATACAATTACTATGGTATAAAAAAAAATATATTAAAAAGATACTCCTTTTGTTGAAGCCAGAGTATTCAAGAAGCACTACTGAGAATTCAAAAACCATTCAAAATAAAGATTTCTTGTTGTATTAAGAAGCCAAATATTTCATATTTGGTGTCTAACTCATCGAGAGTTAGCCTAGTTTTGTTTGCTTTGCCAATAGTCTGAAATGTGGGCTAACACTCCTCTGAGGCTCTCTGGCACAAAGCGATCTGTCTGTCTGTGTTGCATCTGTTTGCCTGCAGGCTCAGAGCTTTACAGCGCTCACAGAGACTGTGATACAACAGAGGGAGGAGAAAAAAATAAAACACTGGATTAAGGCAGATTAACATTCAAAGAGAGATCTGCTGTGACATCAGGGTGGGGAGATCATGTCTATCCACCATTTTAAACCATTACTCCCAACATCCACCCATCCATGAACAAACCCAGTTATAACCGCAAAACCTGAGAATGAGCTTTTCTGACAGGATTTTGTCTTTAAGGAACACATGTAAAGAGCAGCTCTGATACTGCATATTAATGGCTGTCTAACACTTTATGCAGAGCCATTTACCCAATGATAGTCTATACAGAGTTAAAGTCATATATATATATATATATATATATATATATATATATATATATATATATATATATATATATATATATATATATATATATATATATATATATATATATATATATATATATATTCTCTGTCTAACAACATTTTCAATATTCTGAAGTCTAACAACATTATGCAGTTAAGATAAACTGGTATAAGGATAATAGAAAAAAATGTTATAAGCAATACATTTGCAAACCAATATAAAATTAACAAGAATCTGAATTACTGAAACATATTTAAACAGTTATGAACCATTTTTCAGTTCAAATAGTTGACAGCTTGAATGTTAGTAATCTAATATCGAATAACATACTGAAGAGCTGCTTTTCTACAATGGACTTCCACTAAATATCCCATCTCATGCTATAATAGCAAAGTGTTGATCATAATAACTAGGAAATCTCTGATTTCCAAACGTCTTTGATTCAATTCCTAAACAAGTTTTATTGTTTATTGATTACCTCTCTATCACAGCTCTCAAAACTCATATTTCTTGTACATATTCAATTTTAATATATTCTTGTTTATTAATAAATATTAAATATTAGGGCTGTCAATCCATTAGTTTTAATCAAATAAATTAATTATAGGCTATATCAATATTTGCTGAAAAAGTTTTCAAATGAAAATAATTTGACATTGTGGTAAATGAGTAAATTATTGAATAGACATTACAAAATTTGGTTTTATTAGTCAATATTTGTTTGTTTTTATTTTTATATCATTAAACCTAAGCCTACATTCTGTGTGCTTTTACTGCGATGGGAACAAGCAGCATTAACATTCTGCAAAATATCTCCTGTTGGAATGTCAACAAAGTTGTTGGCAGAATTTAAATTGGGTGAACAATTCTTTTTCATATATCTTTTTCAAATAAAATGAAAATGTGACTGATCACAAATCATAAACCACTGCATATTCTAACCAGTGACTAGGGCTGGGCGATTTTTCTGATTTTTTCGATTAATGCGATTCAATTTTTAATGATTAATTTAATGTTTTGCCTCGATTTTATTATTTTTAAATCGAGAAATCGCGATTTTGAATAAAATTTTTAGCAAACGTTACAATTAGACATTGACAATACAGCAATGATAACCGTTAAAAGAAGAAAATGAACCGCCCACATGACGGCGCGCCTGATTAACCTCCCTTATGATGCTCTATGTACGTAGAACACATCACTAGTCTTGAGCAGCTGTTCACTCAGAAATGCTTTATTGCGTTGAAAAAATGAGACACGGGCAGAGGAATGGGAAAAGGGCAAAGTTATTAAACGCAAGTTGAATATTTTTTTTGCCGTTTCATGGGTGAGACGCTGCAAAAGACGCGAGACATGAGTGCAACAGCCAAACATAAAAATAGCGCAATGGAATGCTAAATCCTGTAAAGAACTACTACTGTATGTTTGATATTTCATGTTTGCATGATGGTGACAGGCTGAAAGGTGCTGTTATTTTCTGTTTTTACAAAGCATTTGCTGTTAATAACAGCCTATTAATGGTGTTATTTATTGCTATTACTTTGTGGCTAAGAAATATTTAGCATTTTTCTTATTCTTTAAATTATTTCTGAGTATATAGGATGTTTAAGATAAGTTTGTCATATTTAATGCATATTTTCTGCAAAGATATTTAACAAATAAGTCATTTGTTTTACATTTACACCATGTTGATCACTTCAGGTGTGCTGCACTTGGAATAGAACTTTAACCAGATGGTTAATAAAGAGAATGTTACTTGAATCATATTGTAGTTAAGTTTTTAAGTTGACTAGTTAAACATAAAAAAAAAAAAAAAAAAAATCAAAATCATGATTCCGTCAATTGTTCTGAAAAAATCTAGATGTTATTTTTTTTCCTAAATCGCCCAGCCCTACCAGTGACACTCAATACTTCCAAAGAAGACTCTCTGGAAAAATGTGCCTGTGGTGACATTTCTGCAAAATTATATTACGTGGCTTCTTGCAGGTTTCATAACACTTAAAAGGTGAAACGTCCAGTAAGTCATGGCAGCTCGGAAATTAATGTCCATTGAGTTAAAAGGTTAGTTCACCCAAAAAAGAAAATTCTCTCATAATTTACTCACCCTCATGTCGTTCCAAACCCGTAAGACTTTCATTCATCCTTGAAATATGAAGATATAATAAAATATATTTCTGTCCCTCTATTGACAGTCTACGCAAGTCAAAAAAAAAGTTTGTAAAGAGATCGTAAAACTAATGAACTGAACTGTTTAGTCCAAATTTTCTGAAGGGACGCAAGCGCTTTATATGATAAACAGATTGAATTTAGGCTTTTATTCACATACATGGATTCGTTTTACGATCCCTTTATGAACTTTTTGTCAATGGAGGCACAGAAATATCTAATATAAACAGATTTCATTTAAAATATCTTCATTTGTGTTTCAAAGATGAACGAAAGTCTTACAAGTTTGGAACGACATGAGGGTGAGTAAATAATCACAATTTTTTTATTTTTGGGTGAACTATCCCTTTAATGTTGTTTGAAAACAACGTACCTCCTACACTAAACCGATCCGATTTAACATCATGAAAAACATAATTTGAGTTTGCATCATGGCATTTTAGCTTGCTTCTACAAGTCTTTGAGTCATGTTTCAAAGGACCTGTACTCATAAGTGCAATGCTGTGCAAGGTGAGCTACTGAGAAAGCTTACATCATCAGAAAACCACACATATGGAGCTGGTTATGGGATGTGTATGTCAAAATGTATTCGTTTATAAATCATGCACTATGGTAAAAGTGTTTTGAGGTCACAACATAGTATTGTGCAAGGAACCACATGAAAATATTTTTTTATTAATCAAAAATCTGCCCGAGTAGATAATTTCTCTCTAAAAATAAAAAAATAAAAGTTGGTGTTTTACTGCCTTTAGTGTTCATTTCAGCAGAAAAATGCCATGAATTTTATGTATAAGTACCATTTTTAAGTTCTGCAAAAATGTAGGTAGAGGAACATTTTTCCAATAAGCCTATGTTGAGTACTTCATATTCAATCCATCTTTCTAACCAAATAATACTTTAAATGGGATATAAACTTTAGAAATGTCCCTAAATCATTTTTAAGTGGTCACAGATAATCAGCTCTTACCTTCCCGAACTCGATACAGGAATTTGAAAACTGTCAAACGCCTCAAACACTTTTATGTTGGGTCTGTGAGGGTGGGCAGGCAGGCTTATTTATTTAGTGCCTTTCAGAATAACAGATTGCATTATGACATTGCTGTCTTCAGACTTTTTTCTATACTCTCAGACCTGATAAGCATCTTTTACGGTGTTGGCAGCAACAATACAGTTACACCTGTTCTAATAAACTCCCTATGCCCTCCACAGCAGCTGTTTGAGAGCCTCCGACATATGGAAGATGCCCATCACAGCTATAGCCACCAGACTGGATCTAACTTCATGGAGCGGTTTGTTCTGCAAATCACATTAGCCTGTTCCTCATCATTTACAGAAGTGGCAAAACATGACAAAGTCCTTCCCAGTAATTTCGCATTGTACTTATGCTGTTGAACTTTTATTATATTGCCAAATAAAGCAGCTCCATGTAGAACCCTGTGGTTATTTTGTTTCACGGCAGGTATCAGTATTACCTGGTGCTGCTCTGTTTCAAACTAGACATTCATTATTTAAGCAGTTCAGCAGAGACTAAAGACCTTTAGGTAAATAAAACATGAAGTCGGCCTTTCTATCCTTTCTGACAGCTATGTGTTCTACTTTATAAAAACTTTGGCACATTCAAAATGGCCTGATATCAGTATTTAAAAAGCTCAATGATGCCCATGAGGGTGAGACTATGCTGATTCAGTCAACTATATATGCAACGTGAAAAACAACAGTACAATTATGAATATACATGGGAGTGGTCAAGACACCAGATCCACATCACAGTCAGGAGGACCTGATGTCTTATCTGCAAATAGGCATCATGCTGGCTCTGGTCGGGTCTACCAATCCCTTTAACTCTGATATGAACCAAAACCTTGCAAAAACCTGACATGTTTGTCAGCTACCAGCAAACAATGAATATCAGCCGCCAAAGCTGCTTTCTATCTCAACAGTAGAATATACTGGAATAAACTGGTCTCGTCAGATAGTCTTGCACAGACAATGACAAAATCTAGTTAACTGCCAACCTAAATAACACTTTCAAATCAAACTTTTAAACATCATTTATATATTTTAGAAGCATGTGTGCATGGGCAAACATTTTTTGCAATTTTTGTATGTGAACATTAAAAAAAAAACTTTTTGGAATCATGGACTAACTGAAATATTTAAATAAATTTCTAGACATTAACAATGAAATCATATTTTTGGTCAGAACGGACAATTCAATTAGAATATTTGGGCTTTTCAAAACGCTCTGAATGGTTCCTCCTTTGCTTTGAACACAAAGAAATATACAACGGAACGGTGTAGTCTGATTCACAAACAAATGACTCTGAGCCAGTTCTTTTAATCGCTGAAAATACTCACAGAATTAGTAGAACCAGACTGAGAAAGTCTTACAAATGCTTAAATTAACTAACTTACTGAATCAACATTTGATTTCACTTACTGAATAGCAGTTTAGCTTTTAAGAGTGGTCACATTGTTCAGCCAGTTTTCGCGGGCAAAATCCGGTTATTTCAATAGGAATCCACGCAAACGAGAAATCGCGATTTCAGATTTCCCACCGGATTCAAATTGGTCACGTAAATATGCTGCGTTGACCAAAAGAAAGCTGCTTGGTTAGAAATTGACTTCTGTGTGACCTATGCTTCATACATCGCAATATTGACAATGGACACCCTTTTTGTCAGAAAATTTTCGCCAAAATTTATGTGACGCGACTGCATCTTTATTCAGTTATGTACTTCTCGAAGGTTTGCGAACATTAAATACTTTATACGATATACTTCAAACGAAATCGAGGAACAAACTGATGTGACGTCATTTTGAACTAAATCAGGCCAAAACGAAGTTAATTTTGTGTTCTTTTTAGAATTTCGAAACAGCTTGCCGAAACACTGCAAAACACCTTCGTACTACCATTGGTCTGTGACGATAACGTAATAGGAGGTGCGCTCTGAGGTTCCACCTTCATTCGCGTGGAACTGTTCTTGGACTCATTTAGTCTGTAGAGTTTGTTAAGGTAAGAGCTCCGCAGGTGAAAACATAAACACACTGGATAGCTGTTTTATAGTACAAAATGAAGTTGTGCTTCTGATGAAATGAGGCACTGACACTGTTTTTCATGTTTGATACTGTAAATCTGCTTGCTTTTAAGTAATCTATTGAATAAAGTGCTATATAAATAAACGTGACGTGACTGGAGTGCTAATTTGCAGAGCTCCTGCCAACATACTAATGTTGTTATTTTCAGAAGCTTTTCTTATGCTTTCTATAAAAATGCTTGCAGTTTTCTCATTTAGTTGTGTTCATTTTATTACTGAGAAGAAAGTATACAGCACGTATTTACTTATTCATCTAACCGTCGCTCCCAGCAGTGTGGGTGTCAGATGTCCGATACCAGTATATCAATGGTCACGCATTTCGAACTTTACTCTTAAACGAAGAACGTAAAAGAACTTTGTTCGAAGTATATCGGGGCCTTAAAGGTGCAGTACGTAAATTTGTCTTGCAGTGAGGTTACGAACTGCAACTAACGGCGCACACCCCTTTTAGAGAGGTTACGGTGGCCGTCTGGCCGACATGTCTGAAAGAGCAGAGAGTAGCTTGTGTGAAGCAATAAGGTTTCTTCTTACTTCTAACAAAGAACGGTCTCTGCTTCTAATAAACCAGATGACTACTACTACTACTATTACTAAGTGCATATTCAACGTAGTGACAATGCAAGCTGCCTCTAAAAACATGAACGATTTAGGAGAACAACAACATAGTGACGAAACGCGCTCTGTAGAGTGTTTGTCCGTTTAGGGCTACTGTAGAAACATGCAGGCAAATAATGGCGACTTGACATGGAGGGGGGACCCGCGGTGTATGTGATAAAAATGGCTCATTCTAAGGTGATAAATAACGGTTTATGTAAGGTCTTTATGTACCACTGAAAACATAGTTATGTATATTATATTGCATATCTGTCAATAGATCCTCCCAAATATTACACATTGCTGGGGTGTCATTCCTGAGATGCGTTTTCCGAAAGCATCGTTAGTCAGCTATGGTCGTAAGTCCCATTGAACTCTATTAGTAACGACGGAACTTGCGACCATAGTTGGCTTTGGGAAACGCACCCCTGATTGGTTGTTCATATGACAACGTGAAGTTAAAGCATTTGCAAAAGAATTTTTTTTAAAAAAATATGTAAATACATTTGTGTATGTTTTAATGCTTGTATTATCTATATTTGTCCAGCTTTAGGTGCTGCAAAACATTTCAGTACCTACGATCAATTCTGTAGGAAACACTGCGAAGTAATATTTTAGAATGCCATCGTCGAATAAAGCGTTTAAACAAACCTATGAACAACAAAATTGCTGTCTAGGTAACGTTAGGCAGTTCACTAGGTTTTGAGACACGGCCAGTACATGTCCATTTCTGGGTGTTAGTCAGTCGGCTGGTAAGCGGTTTAATGATGTTTTGCAATATCATTATGTATCCACATGTATTGCAAAGAAGAACAAACGAATATAAATGTGACGGATGATCATTCTGATGCAGTATGACAAACGTCACATCACCATCACAGCTGACTAGCATCAGCCATTAACACTGCAGACGTTACGCTAAATAAAGTGAAACTGTGCGGGAACAACGGATGAATTTTCAAACAGACACGTGAATTAATATATACTTCCTTTAAAAGCCGTATACATATAGATAAAAATAAATAACAAAGTGTTAAAGTATGAAATTCTGTACCTGCCACCTCCCCCTGATCCGGGCCGAAGCGCCATCTTAAACAGCTCAATGAAGTGACGTCATCATTCAGGAGAAACATGCGACACTTCCGGGGTCACACCATCAGCTGCGTCACACCTCCTGGAAAGATTAGAATAGTTGGAAACATCCAAACTGATACATTGCATTTCAATACTTTTTATATACTCATTTACAACGTTTTACGTTTCGTTTTAAAAATATGTATTATATAGTAAATGTAGACATTAGTCCTTTTAATTTGTAAACTTAAGTTATTGTATTGTGTGTTTTTTACACGTTATTTTAATTTCAATCTTTTGTAAATAGCGCACTTTTTTGCTCATTTTCAGTTCTACCACCTGCGTTTGTTGCAGTTCCTATAAGTGAACAGGCGATGGCGCCTTTGTAGTATTTGTCCCAGATATCGTAAATGGGCTCTGGTTGTCTCATGGGGCGCTAAACATCATTATGGCCTCAACGAACAGTTTTATTTCTTTTTTTATTTCAGCTTTTAGTTGTAGTTATTTTAGTAGGCCTACATCAAGTTAAACTAAATGATATATGTTGTCTTGGCAACTAACAGTAATTTCATGTTTTTATATATATATATATATATTTTATTTGATTTCATTGAATGTTTTTTTTATTTAAAGTATCGCAAAATAAGATGTTTTTTTATGCTTTTAGTTTTAGTTAACGATAATAATCCTGGTGTGACCTTGGTGCCTTCTATAAACTTTAAATAAACATTAACATTAAACAGACAATCTTTATCAAATTAAAAAGTAATTAAATAAACAACATATATTTAAATATAAATCATATATAAATCAGATTATATAAATCATATAATCATATGTTGCTTAGAAGTTAATTCAAGCTAGCTAGCTAGTTTTGTACTAAATGTGATTATTTGATAAATGCATATTTTGTATAAATATTTTTGTTGGTTTTTTTGGGGGGTTTTTTGGACAGGAAATGACATAGATGAAACTACGGGGTTATGCCAAGGCTTTTTGTTAAAATATGTTGGCTATAAAATAAACGAAAATTCAAATGAACTGCTAATATCATATTTACTTGATTATTAGTTATTAGTACAGTTAATTAAACACTGAATGAATGGGGGGAAACAGTATAGTTTATTTATTTATTCATTTATTTATTTATTTATTTAGAATAATGGTACTGAATAATGGGGGGAGACGGTGGGAGGGGCTAGACTGAGTTTGGCTGCATGTTAATACATTGGACAAGATTGATATTTCTCCTCTACCCAAGCCCATTCAGCTCTCTGAATAGCCACCTTACATAAGCATTAGGATCCATTGAGCAGCTATGAAGGACGCTGTTTCCCCACTGAGAGTAGTGGGTTTAGCTCGAGGCCAGCCTCGTCAGAGGGCCTGATGTGAATACAGTCAGGTTCCAGCAGTGGCTCTGTGACCCAGGTGAACATTAACCCACAACTGATTCAGAGCATCCCACCAATCACCATAAATCACCAGATCCCGCACCAGCATCAGCATGGCTACTGCTATCTGTCAGGACTCCCTTTTACAGTATGATTCGTCTCTGAGCTCCCATTTAGACACGAATGGCTTGAATGGATCTATTCTCATTCTATGTGGGTCTGTGTAGAGAACTGATCAATAAACTACCAAAGGATCACACAGCGGGAATGATAAATTCCTTCACAGAGTGTGTGGGGTCATGAAAATGTCTGTTTACATTCAGTTTCTCATCTGTAAGGATTTCACTATCATTGTATTTTGAATGCAGTGTGCTTCCTTTTAACAGATGCAGAACAATGAGTGATTAATAATGACATTTTTATTCCTCTCTGCCACCTTTGCTTCCAGTCTTCCAGCTGCTGTCAACCTGTCAAGCCATTAAGTTTATTTCACTGACTGTATGTTTTGGATATTTATGAACTGTGTGAATTCACTGAATTTATGAACTTTCTGAATTTCTAGATTGTTAAAAAAAAAAATTTTGAAGACAGTGGAAATTATTAATAACAATTAATAATGAAATTTTTTTATTTATTTAGTTAAATAATCACCAAAAGTTTGGGAAATTATGTTTTTTTTAAGACAGTGGAAATTATTAATAACAATTAATAATGAAAAAATTATTTATTTATTTAGATAATCACCAAAAGTTTGTTATGTTTATGTATATAAATTATGTTTATATACAGTATAATCTATGTATGTATGTATGTATCTATCTATCTATCTATCTATCTAATATGAATACAATGTACAATGTTTCAAAATATAACAGTTATGTTTACAGTGTTATAAACATATTACATATTATAAATATAGATATTTAACATTACCATTTATGCTATATACATATATAGCATAAATGGTATATATATATATATATATACAGACATATATAGCATTAATGGTAATTTTAAATATCTATAGTTTATAATATGTAATATGTAGCCTATATTATATATAGTTTTATTACAGTGTATTCTATAGAAATGCAATATGCGATAAAACATAACTATTTCAAAATGTATTATAAACTGTTCAGAACTTCAAAGGCTAATTTTGATCTCAGTTTGAAACAGTGTTACCAATTAGCCCTGGCAGAGATTGGCCTCCTGACCTCTGACCCCTGCTGGGTTCTCCTGCCCATTAGAACCCTTTGGGTCCCAGCTGGAGTTGATGTAGTGCCCATTCTCTTCTGAACACTAAACACACAGCTACATTCAGTTTGTAACTTCCATTTTCTGTCCCTTTGTCCCTTCTCTCTGTTCTCTGTGTGTCCATCTTGCTCTCGTGTTGACCTCTGAGTCTTGTTCGGAAACGAAGATCCAGTCCTTCTCTACCTATATAAGACACGTAGGAATATCAAATGATTATTGCCATTAAATATGTATTTCCATGAATATCAAATTCTTATTGTCAGCTTATTCGAGCTGAAAATGATCTTGACAAAAAAAAAAAAAAAAAAAAGATGCACGAGTGATATTTTATATCTTGCTTCCTTCAAAATTTTTCCTAAATGGCAGGTAAAATTATGTTTTTTATTTGAATGTTTTATTTAAATTTATCCAGGTATATATATATATATATATATATTATATATATACTTCATTTCCTCTTCCCTGGAGGACAAAAAGTGGCGCAGTTTACCCCCACTCTCTCCTGCATATTGACAAACCATCAAGTATTAAAATATTGGTAATATTAAATTTGTAATTGTTTCACTACCACAAAAAAACACCACTTTCAACATCATTAATCTGAAGAAATATTAACACTTTATTGTGTTTTTGCCATTAGCCTTGTTAAAATACAAGAATTACAGGCCAGCATTTACAGCGCTGTCCTTGAATTGAACTAATACAATGGTTATAATCATTGTTGTTGACTGCATTGTTAACTTGGCACCTCCTCAAAATGCTAATAAGCATTTCTCTCTCTCTCTCTCTCTGCTCTTTTCAGGGCAGCGCAGTAAAAGAGAGCAGCAGTAAGATCTTTAGTGGCTCCCTGGGAGCAAAATCAAAGGCCTCATTGATAACCAAACAGGGCAACATCATTGGGTTACAAGTGTATACTCAGCAGGACGCTCTCTTTCATAACTCTGTGAGTGACTTTAAGGCACATTCAGCTGAAAAAAAAGAAGAAGTCACAATAAGTGTAACATGGCTACAGTATGAGCTGCGATCAGCATCAAGCTAAAAGAATTACTCAAAATATACTTTTAGGTGTCTCTTAAAGCAATTTATGTGTGCTATTGGTTGATTTTTATTTAACTAACATACTCAATCTTTATTTTAATTAATTTTATTTTTGATAAATTTTCAAATGCCTTACATTGTGACAATCACATTTTGAATCCTTTGATTATGCAAACAAGAGTGAATTAAGCCATTTTAATATTTATTGTGTAAAATGATTTAATACAAAAATACAGCTTTCCCACATTTCTAACAATTTTGCCCCTAATCAGGTTTTTTCAAAAGTTAGTGTTACCAAAGAGACAACAGTGTCAGTAAAAAGATGTGATGTTTGATGAAAACAAAGAAGCATTTGTAAATATGTACATGATGTACAGAATATTTTTATTGGTCATCATTTCCAGTAAAGCTAGCCATTCAAAAGTGTGAAAATATTATTTAATTAGGCTATGTGTATTTAGGAAACGTAAAATGCTGGTTATGAAATTAGGCTTAACAAGACAAAAGAGTTGGACATTTCCGAATTGCTGGTCATATTCCCAAAATGTTTGAAATATCCACCGCAATCTTTTTCACCAAAGAAGGTTAATAAAAATGTCATTTGTTAGTTGACAAAAATCATGGTTCAGAAAAACAAAATAGTCAGAGGTCATAAAGAAAATATTCCCATAAACACCCACTTGCCTAATTAGAGGTTTTTTGTCATACATTTGCAGTCAAATTCTATCCTGCAGGGCATACTGGAGTGTCAGAACAGCAAATAAAGAAAAAAATAAACAAAACTATCCCCATTCATAATGACCCGTGAAAACGACTAAAACACTGTATTCTGCTGCCAGGCCAGTATCACTTTGTAAAGAAACACTACTTGCCTATAGACTGAACATGTAATACGCACGTACATGACGTCATCAATTTCACAAATTGTGTTTTTGTAGTTTACAGGGAGATGATAATGGTATAGTTTTTGAAAACTTGCACTTTGAAACCTGTTTTCAAAAGTTAGCATTTTCTGGCCCCCAAAACGCTGTCATCTAAATGAACGGCTGAAAATGGTGTCGTGTAAACGGCTCCAAAATGTATGCATAATTGTGAACAAGAAGTTAATTAAATAAAAACAGAAGACTATCACTCAGGGGCTATTTAAACGACACTGTTTTCAACTAAAAACAGAAAACTTTTTATGCATTTTGTCCATTTACATGACAATGGATTTAGGGGGCCTAAAAATGCAAACTGTGAAAACGGGTTTCAAAGTGTACATTTTTGAAAACTATACCGTTATCGTCTCCATGTAAACTACAAAAACATGAATTTGTACAAAACGGTGACACGAATATTACATGTTTAGTCTATAGGCGTGTAGTTTTTCTTTACATCACCAACTACTGGCCTGGCAGCATAATACAGCGTTTTTAGTCATATTTTTGCAGGACAGTGTGAACGAGGATTGTTTTGACAAATACACTATATTTCCAAAAGTTTTGGGATGCCTGCCTTTATGTGCACATGAACTTTAATGACATCGCATTCTTAATCTGTTGACTCACCCTTTGCAGCTATAACAGTCTCAGCTCTTCTGGGAAGGCTTTCCACAAGGTTTAGGAGTGTGTTTATGGGAATTTTTGACCATTCTTCTAGAAGCGCATTTGTGAGGTCAGGCACTGATGTTGGTGAGAAGGCCTGGCTCACAGTCTCCGCTCTAATTCATCCCAAAGGTGTTCTATCGGGTTGAGGTCAGGACTGTGCAGGCCAGTCAAGTTCCTCCACACCAAACTCGCTCATCCATGTCTTTATGGACCTTGCTTTGTGCACTGGTGTGCAGTCATGTTGGAACAGGAAGGGGCCATCCCCATGAAATTGTCCAAAATGTCTTGGTATGCTGAAGCATTAAGAGTTCCTTTCACTGGAACTAAGGGGCCAAGCCCAACCCCTGAAAGACAACCCAGTTTAGCAGTGATTCGTCACTCCAGAGAACACGTCTCCACTGCTCTAGAGTCCAGTGGCAGCGTGCTTTACACCACTACATCCAACGCTTTGCATTGCACTTGGTGATGTAAGGCTTGGATGCAGCTGCTTGACCATGGAAAACCCATTTCACTAATCTGAAGGCCACGTGAAGTTTGAGGGTCTGTAGCTATTGCCTCTGCAGAAAGTTGGCGACTTCTGCACACTGTGCGCCTCAGCATGCGCTGACCCCGCTCTGTGATTTCACGTGGCCTACCACTTTGTGGCTGAGTTGCTGTTGTTCCCAATTGCTTTGTTATTATACCACTAACAGTTGACCATGGAATATTTAGTAGTGAGGAAATTTCACGAATGGACTTATTGCACAGGTGGCAACCTATCACAGTACCATGCTTGAATTCACTGAGCTCCTGAGAGCGATCCATTCTTTCACAAATGTTTGTAGAAGCAGTCTGCATGCCTAGGTGCTTGATTTTATACACCTGTGGCCATGGAAGTGATTGGAACACCTGAATTCAATGATTTGGAGGAGTGTCCCAATACTTTTGGCAATATAGTGTATGTCATCTGTATGTGAAAAACTCAGTGGAAAAACTTTTCCATTTTTAGTTCATCATTGTCGTGTAAACGTACCCTAAAACTGTTTTATTAAAGAGAAGCTTGTAAAATAAATAAATGCTCAACCTAATTACAGCAGTCTAGCCTATATTGTTTTCAGGGAGCCATGTTTTCCCAGCATATACTCTGCACCCTACAGCAACAATGTGGTCACTCTCACTGTGTGGCATTGGCATGAGTTTCATGTCTATCAACAATATGCGTCTCATCCTCCAAGTTTAGTAATAGCGATGTGGGGAATTTTAAAAATTGTTGTTTCAGACCTGTAGGAGGAAAACAAAAAGCAACAGGGAGGTTTTCTTCCAAAAATGCACCCACCATCCTTGCTCATGCTGCTGAACAACATACAACATATTCGACATTAAAGGGATAGTTCACCCAAAAATTCTGTCATCATTTACTCACCCTCAAGTTGTTTCAAACCTGTATGAGAGTTTCTTTCTTCCGTTGAACACAAAAGAAGATATTTTAAAGAATGTCGATAATTAAACAGTTGACGGTAGCCATTGACTTCCATAGCAGGAAAAACATATGATGGAAGTCAATGGGGTCCATCAACTGTCTGGTTACCAACATTCTTTAAAATATCTTTTGTGTTCAGCAGAAGAAAGAAACTCATACAGGTTTGGACAAACTGAGGGTGAGTTGATGATGACAGAATTTGGGCGAACTATCCCTTTAATGAGAAGCACCTCGACTTAAATTGTCAAAATACTGTGCAAACTATAAAGTTTGAGATAACCACAGAAGCTCTGTGTCCTAAGGGTTTTAACAAGACAGGTTGTTGTAGGAAGGAGGGGTAAACACATTCCTAACACCCATGTCATAAAAATGATTGTGTTGAAAAAAAAAAAAAAAAAACTTCAAGGAACAGTAAAATTCATAATACTGTAGCTTGGCAAATGTATAAGAAATACAGAATATGATCTAATTTCACATTTCAAATCAGAGACAGACCAGTGTTATCAATCTTGAGCAAGAAAAACTTTACTTGAAACTTTTTTTGTAAAGCATAAATAGTGATTTTAAAAGATTGATTTCATTTTATACAAAAATAATACAATGTGGAAAGAATCACATTTTGTATAAATCCAGCATAAAACAGGAGAATAAACCAGCACTGTAACCTCAGGTCAACTGGCAGTGGGAACATAGTCAACAACATTTAAAAAAAAGCATTGAAGTGACCTTTTGACAAGTATTCAAACTCTGAGATGGGGCTAAAAAGGGACGTGTGCACTAGTTTCTTCAGTTTACCAAAATGACAATGTCAGTTTTCAGTTCATGGACGTATATGCCAGTAAAAAAACCCCAAGGTAATAAGCCACAGTAAAGACTATTTCACAATGCTGGTAGTTCTGAGTTGTGTGAGCAAATAATACTGTTTGAAATGGCGAACAGGCTCAATTTCCCAACTTTTATGAAATTCCTACTGATAACAATTACCATGTCCAATAACAGGACGCTCTTTTTCACATATCTCTCCCCCATGACAATGACAGTTTGATGGTAGGTCAATATTTAGATTAGCACGTCATAATTCATGGCCGTTCCCTTCGGTATCGCAAAGATGGTGAACGGCTATGCGGATAGAGTTATCTGTCTCTCTGATCGACCGTAAAACTAATCCAGTATTCCTTGGATGGGTGTCTGTTGTACTGAGTTCCGCCATCTGAACGCTGGCACAGAAAGATGAGCCTTATCTATCTGACGACACTAATGCAAATAGTCAACATTGATAGTAGTGTCTATTTTAAAACCAGGCTTACAGGTAGATCAATAGGTTCAGGTCTTGTTGAATGTGCTTTAACATTTATCTATTTTTTAAGATTTTGTCATCAAAAAAAGACCTTTGGAAACTGCGCACTCCTTCACATTGCATATTCCAATACGTCATACCTGTTCCTTAGATTGTCACATCCTGAATCACGGTTTACATGTTTAGACAGATAAAACAGCACTATCAAATATTTACATCCTTCATAATAATGAAATAAGTGATATAATAATTGCTTGTATTTACATCCAACTGTACAGAACATTGTCTAAGCATTCAGATCTCACGGAAGACACGTTTGCATCACAGTTATACATTACATAAACCCTTACAGATGCTTCTAACATTGGCTGATTGTCATTGTATCCACACAGTTCAATTATAATGTCTTCACTGAGCATATCTGAAACATATTGTGCTCTTATTCCAGGAACTGGCTGGAAAGCAGGTGTCTTTTCATTCCTTTCTGGTGCATCTTTGTATCTGTAGCTTTGTCTGACCATGTTTTCCTATTTGTTTGTTCTTCAGGATCACCCATGTTCATTAATATGGTCCGTCCATCACTGAGAAGTAAAATACTGTCACTAACGTGTGTACCCTTGTTGATCGTCCGAGCCAGACTTCTCGTCTCCCCAAGATGAAACAAAACAACCTGACAGTGTCCGTTCCTGTGGGTTTTGACCTCCATTGCAGCCCCTGGTTTATTGACTAACTCATCATCCAACGTGCCGCGAGCACATGTTATGGGTTGCCACAGATACAGGCACGATGAGGGGGAATGAAGGTAAGGACGATGTGCTCCTGTTGCTAGGCATCGAGTAAGTCAGGTGTACATGCTCACCAGGCCTGCAGCGGACACTGCAAAATAAAGAGAGAAAGAGGAAAGGGTCACATAAGTATTCTGTATGAAATGTGAACAAATCCTGAGAGAGTGGAATTTCCTTATCAGCCACACCTGACCAAATATATACCTCATCCCTGTGCGCTCTTTTCCATTGTAACTGACGTTTTAGTATTGTTTGGGTGTTTTTACTCTTTCTTTGGAGAGGGAGAGGCAGGTGACCCTGTCGTGACCCGCTGGCCGACAAACAGACGCACCTGATAAAGGTGCCGGCCAGCTGCTCAGACTACACTCATTAGATGCAGGTCTCTAAATGGAGGTGAGGTTTTGTTATTGAGTTGAGTGGGATAGCTCGGCAAACAGGAGGGTTATAAAGACCAAGCATGGTTTGTAATGTCCCCCAGAGTCCCACTGCACCGCCCAGTCCAAATACAGCAGGCTGATAAGAGCTTTAAAATTGCTCTCTCAGTACTGGGGGGTTGAGGAACCACATACCTGGGATATCTAAATGCTTTCGACCGAAGTTTACAATAACCTCATACAAGAGAAATATTGAGGATATTTGCAAATGATTCAGAATTAGAGACAAGATCTTGATAAGTGAAGCACCAAGTTCAAGCCATCAGGGTCTATACTGCCAGTTATGTGGCAGCGTGGGAAATTGGGCATGTAAAAGCGGCGACTGCAGACTGCATTTCAGGCTAGAGCGGTCACAGAGCGCAGGGGAAAAGCCGTAATTACTGCATACACTCCCATTCACGGCAGGGGAGCCGAAGGAGCACGAGGGCTTTGATTAACAGTGAGGATCATTTCCTGAACTCACTGCTAAACTGGACTCAGGAATGACTGCATTCAGAGCAAGAAAAGAAAGGAAAAAGAAAGATATATATATAAAAAAACCTGTAAAACCAAACAATAGATATACATATAAAATAACTATAAAATAAAATTAATTTCACTAATTTATTCTGAAAGAAAGAAAGAGAGATGTGACAAAGAAAGCGAAAGGCGGTTTCATCAATGAAGTCGTGCTCAGGCTGGGATCACGGGTGACTGATTGGTCAAGCTGTTCAAAAGGAAATAGGAATTCTGAGGAGTATCCACGTTGGCTCGCTTCACTGATTGAGATGTGCAACAAACCCAGCTAAACAAAGACACTGAAGCAGGTTGGGTTTGTGTGCAGATTCTCTGCCTGATTAAAACCCCACTGGCCTTTATCCAACTGAAAAACTCAACATCAGTCCTATCCAGAAATCTTGTGCTGATCACTTTGAGAAATGTTAGTGATTAAATGTTGTTTAATGTTGCTTAAAAGCAATGTTTACTGTACAATTAACATACTCTTAGGGCAGTCGTGGCCTGATGGTTAGAGAGTCAGAGTGGTATCCTGAAGGTTGTGGGTTCGATTCTCGATACAGTCAAGAAATGACTGAGGTGCCCTTGAGCAAGGCACCTAACTCCCAATCACTACCTGGGGCGCCACAGCAAAATGGCTGCCCACTGCTCCAGGTTTGTGTGTCCATGGTTTACTGTGTGTGTGCACTAACTTGGATGGGTTAAATGCAGAGGACAAATTCTGAGTATGGGTTACCATACTAGGCCTTCACATGTCACTTAACTTAACTCACGCCAGTATATAGAGATGGATTAAATATATAAAAATGTCTGCGAATGTTAGATTTGGTAGGGTCTGTCCTAATTTGAGATATGTAAAAATGTTTTCTGGGATCTGGTATGAAACAAATCCAATGATTAACGTTTTTCTTGGTATCTCTGTTCATGAGTTTCTCTTCACCACCATTATGTTGCCCAACTAATTGTCATAAATACAGCAGATGAGCGAAAAAAGTCACGTGACTAAAACATCAATAGTAGATGGCTATATAGTAGAATAGTAGAATGGTGAATGACTGACCTGTTTGCTGGAGGACATTGAACTCAGTGTACTGAGGCTGTTGGCGTCGGTCACCACCATGGTGGGGGGAAACCGAGACGAGTGAGAATACTGGGGTGGCTCCTGCTTGTGTGAGTACACTGTAAAGATAACAAACAGAAGGTCACATCAACAGGTATTTAAAAGATCTTAAACTGACATTTCTAGACCTTCATTAAGATAAAAAATAAAAATTATCCCATGATTTACTCACCCTCAAGCCATCCTAGGTGTATATGACTATCTTCTTTCAGACGAACACAATCAGAGTTACATTAAAAAATATCCTGGCTCTTCCAAGCTTTATAATGGTAGTGATTGGGCTGTTGTATTTTGAAGCCCAAAAAAGTGTATCCAGCCATCATAAAAGTAATCCACATGGCCCCTGGGGGTTAATAAAGGCCTGAAGTGAAGTGATGGGTTTTTGTAAGATAAATATCCATATTTTAAAATTTATAAGTTATAATAACTAGCAGACGGCCTTACACAAGTCGAGTTACGAGTTAAGAAGAGTAACCTCTGATGCGACGTATGACGTAGGATGTAGGTATAGCGTAAGCTTAGACACTGCTTGCGGTTCAAACAAATAGGGCTGGGCAACAAACTCAAGCTCCTCTTCTCTTAAATCAAAATCCTCTGATATTTCTCTTTAAAAATTTGTGACCCGCGTTTTATTTTGCTCTATCCTTTGCGCTACCACATTCTTCAATACGTCATGCGTCGGGTCAGGGGTTACTCTTTTAATGAACTTGACTTGCATACAGCCATTTGCTGGAAGCTAGTTTTATAGATTATAAAGTTTTAAATATGGATATTTTCTTACAAAAACTGATCGCTTCACTTCACTTTATTAACCCCCTGGAGCCATGTGGATTACTTTTATGATGGATGGATGCACTTTTTTGGGCTTCAAAATACAACACCCCATTTACTACCATTATTAACCTTAGAAGAACCAGGATGTTTTTTAATATAACTCTGATTGTGTTTGTCTGAATGAAGATAGTCATACACACCTAGGATGGCTTGAGGGTGAGTGAATCATGGGATCATTTTCATTTTGGGGTGAACTATTTCTTTAATTAAACTTGACTAGATCAGTAGATACTGGACAGAGGACGTGGACTGACTGTGTGAGTGTGAGACGGAGGCCATGAAGGGCTGTTGGCTCATGTGGCCGGTTGACTGTTGCATGAGCTGCTGGTGTGGGCTGCTTAGCTGCTGCGAGAACTGCACTGGCTGCAGCGCTGCCAGACTGCCTGCAACGCTGTTGATGACAGGTACCGTCTGTGCCTGCGACGTGTTCAAACCTAGATGTGAGAACAATGAGGCGTCAAGTGAAGAATGTATGAAGAATCTGAACAGGAATGCAAGGTGGTTGGACACTCACTTTGTGCGATGGCCATGACTCCAGAGATGGGCATTATGAGGTTGGGGGTCTGTTGATGCACATGGTGAGATGCATGGATGTTGGTTAGGGTGCTGACTGGAGGAAGACCTCCACCTGATACAGAGATCTGTGAAGAAAATGCACCAATAGTTCAACTGAATAACTAGAGCGAATGCTTCTGTCAGAACTGTTTTAACTGTACTCTTATCTTAAGAAGGTGTCAGAGCCCTGACAGAGACACAGAGGTTTATTTGAATAAGCCGAGTTGAGAGGAGGCCATGCTCAGACAACCGTCTGACTACTCAGATAAGCTGCTGTCATACTCCCTTCCTCCTACCCTGCCGTTGACAGAAACCCACCCTAAACAATGATGAATCTGACCTATAGCGTAACACTGCAGCCTTGCTAGAAAAATTAATGCATAGAAAATTGTCCTGAAGCAAAAAGCTACATGAACATCTCGCCCAACTCAAACATTAGTATTCAGATAAGCAACTCCATTGAGCGCCGGTGTCACTCAACCAACAGAGAACAAGCACAACTCCACCCTTCTTCCTTCTCTGTGGGGCATTTAATCAATACAAACAGAATGTTTCTTTGTCAGGTTTGTTGGCACAGCCATGGCCGTGCCCCTTTCTCACTACCGCTGGCTAACATTTGCTAAGATCGGCCCTGCAGTGCACTATGGGCCAAGGCCTGCTGTCTGCCTCTAGGTTTAGCACTGGGAAATACAATGCAGCATTTGTAATCCTACAAACCGGGTGAAAGTAGTGTTTCTGTGTCAAGAGCAGACATGGTGTTATCTTATCTGGGCTCAGAAGTGCTCACCATCTTGGCGTCAGGTGACAGGAGACTGTGACTGGGGTCTAGTGCACCCGGAGACACCTGCTGTAATACTGACTGGCTGGTTACCATGGCATTACTGCTATGGTGATTGATCGTCGAGGAGGAACTGACTTCACCAGGACCTTGTTGGCTGTACCGGACACCTATAGAGGAAGAAAGCAAGAGAGAAAATAATCAGATTTAGTCTCCTAACTGCTTTAGAAATTGGGCCCAGTCTGTATCTGTTGGTTGCAGACAAGTTAGGGCAGAGCAAACAAACAGGGCCCTCTGAACTGGTCCCTGAACAGTCAAGGTCATCTGAATGTGTACATGTGGGTTGTCTGCAACTCTAAAAACTATGCCGCACTGACCTTCAGAACTTTGTTGGAAAAATCTATGTCAGGAGTGTCCAATCGTTCTCCTGGAGGACCACCTTCTAGCAGAGTTTGGCTCGAGATTGAATTAAACAAACAGCTAATCAAGGTCTTCAAGATTACTACAAACTTCCAGGAAGGTGTATTAGGAGCTAAACTCTGCAGGAGCAGGATTGGACATCCCTGATTTATGTGTAAAAAAGCTTTATGAGATAATAATGCTCTAATGAAGCTTAATTCTCTGTTTAGACCTTTTACTCTTGAACATTCAGGGCCACAGGAATCCAGCCTGATGTTTGCCAACCCCAAGCTCCACAGATATGAACATGGTAAACATTACTCAATTAATGCTAATGCCATACGCATTCTTCAGTCCAAAAGTCTTTTTGGCCAGGTTTGGCCAGCCAAGCAAGATGACGACACAGCCGAATGAAATGCAACTTATTTGTGATAGCCTCTTTCCCTGAGTGCTCCCAGAGTGACGCACTAATCAAAAAGCTAAATGACTAGCAGAACAGCAAAAATATGACAGGTCTTGGAACAATTGATTGATCCTTTTTTTGTGTTTCATTGTGCAGGGGAACTCTGCAGACACAACTTTGCCCCCCTCTGCACTCTTAAGGCATTGCCAGCTCTCTACACTGTCTTGTAAACACCAGCGCAGGACAATAAAGCACTCCATTGGGCCTACAACCTGCTCAGCACACAATGGGCTAGCAACCATAAACCGTCTTTACTTTACTACCGCACACCCACTAAAAGTGTCAGAGAGAGAACAGGCTATTGTCTGACTCCGTCAGGCATTCATTCAGACTGCAGGGATCTCTTCTCACGTTCAATCATTCAGGTCTGCGCTGTCTGGGCCATGCTGACCAGCAGGAGGGCTCAGTTTCTGAGGGAACCAGGAACCGAAATACAAGCTCTGAGACCACAACATAAAAGTTACACGGAATGGTATCATAAACCAAGTCTTAATTACTCTATTCAGAAAAGCAACGAAGACTTTCAGCAACCATTGCTGGTAACTATATCTAGACAATGTATAAGGTTATTGGCTGATATTCTCAAATAGCTAAATATTGGCTTATCAATCTCCCTGGACAATATTTTGTTCTGTCACTACTTACCAATGAGCTTTGTTTTCAACTTAAACAATTCACTTTGTAGTCGTCTTTTAGTATTGCTTGACCAATACAAAAACTGCTACCGCAAACTTGTTAAAAAGGCAGAGGGCAGTGGGAAATCCTAAAGGGGAGTGGTAGCAGTGGACTTCAGCAGATTTTAAAGGGTTCAGCTCTCCCTGGGACGCATGTAATATCAAAGCCTCGCTCTTCATCCCCAGGCAGTGCTCATTATAGCATTGCCGCATATGAGAGGCCTCCTGGGTCTTAGCAGGACGTACACGGCCTTTCAGCCTTTCTGTGGCCCCCAATAGACTGAGCAGGGACAGTTGAACTCTCCTGTCCTATGCTCGTCCTTTGCTATTATATTCAGGGGGTAAATTATAAATGATTACTTAAAGGGTACATTTTCTACTTTCCTTGGTCATGAGTTGACTGTCTCAAATGCAAGTTTCTTTACTAATAATAGATTTAAAGATTTAGATTAATAGATAGTGTTTTAGTGCTTTAGACAACCACTCCAACATATTTTACCTAAATAGGATCAAAGAGCATTCTGAAAGCGGTTTGCTTTCCCAACGGCACCACAACACAAACATAGGGAAGATCACAGCCAGCCCCCAAAAACACATATCGGTTGACCTTCCAGCAGCGGGAAAATGGCCTGTCTGTTATCAACAGGCCAAACCTGAATCAATAAAAAAAGTAGAGTCTCTCTCAGATCTGACCTGGTAACGACCTCTTAACAAAATCTGGGTTTGCGTAGTTTCCGAGAGGGGGGCTGAGACCGGGAATCACCCGTTACCATCCATACCTCGAGCAGAAGGGGCTCATCAGTCCTGTCTGGCCCGAAAAGAGCCAATAGCCCTGTGGACAGCTCCTGCTGTTCTGCTCAGAGCCCAGCCACTGCTTCTATACCCTAGCCCATAAAGGTGAGAGGGGATCCGAGGTGGCCCTCCCCCTGGCCCAGCAGAGATAAATGAACCCCGGTTACAGTCACTACAGTCTTCTAATATGCCATAGACAAAAGGGTTCCCTGCTGAGACAGGGTAAAGAGAGCAGGGAAGAAGGGAGTCCCTTATCAAAGGCCTGGGAGATGTAGTAGCTGAGGATTTTAATTGTCAATTAAGCATGCATAATACAGGCTGTGCCCTGGCAACGTGATGAGGCGTCCTGCTGTGCCATTCTTGTCAGGCCTGCTTCTGACACCAAAAAACAGCTGATTCTGCTGGCAGGGCACTGGCAGGACACCTTGTAAGACCCTCGACTAAAAGCATGGAGGAGAAGACCGACATCATCCCATTCCTCCCCCTTCTCATCCAAATTAACACACAACCTGAGGTCACTGACTGGTCAGGTGTGCAGAGGGAAACACCACACGCAAACAGACAAGCCACTCATTGCTGTGCCAAATGCACAGAAACAAGCAACACACCCACGCCGAAAACACTCTGGTTCTTTGGCACTCAAACATGAAAGAGCCACAATAGGTAATGAGCTGGTTGAGTCAAAGAGTGTATTGCTGCCAAAGTCTTGCCATATCAAACTAAGTCAATAAATCCTTCTGGGAATACAATTCATTAGATAACAGAGGAGTGGGCCTGCAGTAAACCGCAGTGACCCTACAGGTATAACTAGGACTCAAGAGTCAGTTGAGCCGCATGACCCAGGGTTGACCCTGTGTCCTGTCCAAGGGTGGCTGCTCTTTGTGCCTCACTCTTGCCTGCTGACTTCAGTGGAGCTGAGATTGCAGGTACAATGCAGATTGTTCTTGGTGTGTGTTTCAAAGCTGGGAATAACAATGCCATTTGCTCAGTTCACTCTGTCACTCTCATTGATCACTGCCCTGCTCTCTTTCTTTCCCCCTGATCTCATCAACTACCTCATCTCTTCTTCAACTTCGTTGCCACACCATAACACAGTGGAGCCAACGATCAGTGAATGTATTTTCTGACCCTAAGCCACATTCACCGGCTAATAGGAATATCAAAAGAGATTGCAATGGATTTGTCAGTACCTTGCATCTTGCTTGGTGGGGAGCTGCTGGCTTGTGGGTGATGTGGGGAACTGTGTGTAAGGAGGGAGTTTAGACTGTGCGTTGGCCCACTGTAGGCATCCATAGCCAATTTTTGTCTAAAAGCCTCTTCCTTCCTCCTGTTGGCAAACCAGTTGTAGACTCGCACCTCTGTGACCAGGTTGGAGCCAAGCCCGTGAGCTTTGGATGGCGATACTCCTCTCTGGAGGCACTCAGCCCTGAATGTAGTCATGAGAGACATATTAGCATACCTGGGATAAACGTGAGGAAATAGTTTTGACATTCATAGAAAGTTCTTCCTTACCGATTGCACTCCTCTACCAGTGCCTCCCTCTCCTCTTTGCTGGGGTTCTTCTGCCGTTCGTAAGCCTGGTAAAGAATCTGTTGGGATGCAGGCCCCCATTTGAAGCGGTTGCGTCTGAGCTTCTTGCAAGCAGGTTCAATGGCAGCATCATCCCCTGGCTGCACCATACCCTGCCCAGACTGCGTAAAGTCTGGGAAAAAAAGTAGCACCTGATCCTGATTGCTTTTGTCTGACATGTTGCTGACACAGCCTTGTGAGGCCTGGTTGAATTCTGAAAAATAAAAGAGAAGGATTTTGATGTCACTTTCAGAATTTTCATATAGGACAAAGTGTGAGATAAGACAAATGTGAGACAAATGTTTTAAATCCTAGTTAAAGTACCATTGTCTGAAAGAAATGGATATTTAACCCTTTGATGCAAAGTCATTTTTAAACATTCAGGGTGTGATGTTACACCAAAGCACTATGGGTGATAACCTTTGAGCTTTGCATAATTATATATGACTGTCTTCTTTATGTCATTGTGCTTTTTATGACAACATAAATTCAAAATGGCTGACTAAAAAATAAAAAATAACAATAATAGCCCTTACAAAAATTAACTATGGTTTTATTATAGTAAAAGTGTACTATAAAGTTTGGTGGATTGATTATAATTTTTATAACCACAGTTTTACTACAAATACCATGGTTAAACTCTGGCTAGTGTAGCAAAACTACGGTTAATTTGTGGTTACCATGGTTTAACTAAGATAATCATGTTTTTTTGGTTTTATTTGTAGTAAAACCACAGTTTTTTTTTTTTTAAGGGAGGCCTATCTCTAAAAAAAAAAAAAAAAAAAAAAAACTCTCAGGCTACTGCCCTGCACAGATTTGTATCTCTCTAAAATTACTTAATTTTGAAAAACTAATGGAAATGTTTTTTGTGAAAAAGAAATCCTCTTAATTCATGCATCAAAGACTTAATTAACTTTAAATAAATAAATCTGGTGGAAAGTGGTGCTTGATACTATTTAATTTCATGCAGTTGAACCACGCAGTTTTATATTAGGCTGTAGCTTAGAAATACAAATATTAACTTACGTCGCAAAATCTCCCGCTGTTTCCTGACATACCAGGTGTAGAGCGCCGCGCGCTTCTGCGTTTTCATAGGCGTGCCTTTATTCAAGTGCTGTGACAGGTGCGACTGATTGAGGCCTGTCACATCCACCACCTCGCGCTGAGGGATATTGTGCTGCTGCATGTATCCTTTGATCATACGGGCCGCACGCCACGGGTCCTCCCTGAAGAGACCGGAAACATAAAACATAACTACAACAAACTCATTTTATATGATGCTATTATTAGTTTAAGTCACCTTTTGATAGTGAATTTATAATCTGTTTAACATGTTATATGTTTTGTAAGTGCCGTCAATTGTTCCCAGCGCTAATAAACAATCGTTAATCAGTGTATTCAATAGGTTGTAAATAATTCCAAAGGTTAAAGACTTCATTGCGTGCGCGCAATCCTGTGATTTAATTACAAAAGGACAAGTTAGAGACAACTGAACGACTTTACGACAGCTGCATATTGTTCACCGAGAACATTGTAAAGCCATTTCGAAAACAAAAATACTTAGAAGGCCCTAAAGTATAATTAAACTGTTTTAAAATGGCTCTGTATTTTAGAGAGAAGGATTGCGCGAGACAAAAATCGCTAAAAACTACAACAAAAAAGCTGATTAGAGAAATCAAACAAATTTGACAAAAGTATTAGGCCTATGCTTTTATCTAAATGTAATAAAATAAATAAATAGGCCTTACAGTAATATGAAATTAGCTTCAAGATAATAACAATCATTTTTATTCATCAACAGAAAGGTTAATAAATGCTAATAAATCCAAAGGACTTTATTCATCACACTTCCAAAAGAAATATCGTTCACATACAGAAAGCATTTACATTATCTGGTGAATCTGAAGATCTACGTGAACTTTATGTGATAGGCCTCATAGAGAAATCATAGAGAAATATCTAGAAAGAATAAAGAGAAACATTCTGTCCGTAGTTTGGTAAGTTTGCTGTTAATGCAACAAAATATTTATCTATTATTAAATATATAGGCTATTCTCTAAAAAATAAAATTAAAAACGGTGTGATGTTTATTGCAAGTTAAATAAAAATAGACCTACATAATAAAGAGAAAAGGCGAAAAGCGCTATCCATGCTTTAAGATGCATTAAAACGAAGTTCAGTCTTACCATTTCAGATTAAACCTTTGCTCTTGAAATCTGTCCAGACGGTTTGATTTGGAGACTGAATATATATATATGTCAGTGCGCGAGCTTGCTTTATAACTTTTGACAATGAATAACTAGATCTCCATTCACGCTAATCGTTCGTCACTGTGTGCCTTTCAGTTGATGATTTATAGGATAAAATTAATAACTCAACTCCACGTGCTTTAGTTTTGATTTTCAGCTTTATTTCGTGGCGTTGATCTTGATTATGTAATTTGTTGAGTTATAAAAATAGCCGGGCTAATATAAAAATGCTATTAGACTTTCATTTAGGGGTCGTGATTTTTTTTTTTTTTTTTTTTTTTTTTTTTTTGCTACTGTGTTTTAAATAATAAACATAATTATAGTGACATATAATAGCAATAATAATAATATAGCAATTATCATCAATAGTTTTAATTGAATGGCCTAAAATACATTTAGCCTACGGACAACGTCAAAAGAGATTGAAATCAGACAACAGCGCGCGTGTATTTATTTTCTTTCGAGAGGGCAGAGGTGGTTAATAATAAATAGATCTTCTTTACTTGATATATCTCTAAAGAAATAACTCAACGTAGATAATTAGTAACCAGAATGTGAAAAGAGGAAACACTGGCGCGTGCTTTTAAATTTGTAAACACCAGTCAGTAGTTTATGTGTTCTGAAAAATCATCACTGAATTTAGTTTCCAGGATTTCAGGCCAATGTTACGCTAGTAAAAATGTTTCGTTATTACATTATAATAATCTCTGATTCCATCGATTTAACCTGCCACAATAATTTATTTGATCAGTTTTCAGAACATCAGTCAGAAATTAAATTAAACGTGGCATAAGAAGTGTATGAACGTAACGATTTTAGAAGGCTAACAATTAAACTTTTCTATTTTAGTGTGTTTTACAGGGTGAATTATATTTTTTTATAAGCACATTTGTGGTAACTGTAGACTTTTTCCGTGAAGATGTTTGTAGGCTATTAGAACGAATAAATAGGCTAAACTGTGTTTTCAATCCTAATGACAAAGTAGCTGCTTGTCAAACGACAGTAATTTAACAACAACAGTCGGCCTTTAACTGCATTACACTACAATGTCAGTTCAGCTGCTCCTTGTCTCTTTTTCATTTCTAACTCTTTAATTTGTAGCTATGTAAAGCAATAGCCTATATGATTATGTTATATAATAGAAGCAGAAACTTACGCCAACATTCGCTCGATTTCTGCCCTCTGCTCGACTGCCTCCTCTGTGTTTTGAGACTGCAGCTCTTTCAGTATCTGCGGTGTATCGTAATCATCCCCGTCCTCTGAGCCCTCATCTCCTGATAACTTCCCTTTACCGTGTCCATTGGTCAGTGTGTGAAACACCGGCTTTGAATCCGTATCACTGAGTTTGGAACCGGAGGGCGACATCTGAAGACTGTCCAGTTTAACTCCATAAGCGCTCGGGCTTGGGTCCAGGTCTTCCAAAGCTTGCAGAAGCACATCTTTAGTAACTCCAGAGTCCAACAAGGCGCTCAAAAGCTCCTGTTGCAAAGACGTCAACTTGGAAACCATTTTTGCAAACATCTAAATGTTTAGTACGCAAGGAGGTAAAGAGGGAAATGCAGAATGTGAAATTTTCCCTCCTCACGCCTCCAATGAGCTCCTCTGAAGACACCTGCTCCGAGAAGTTAGGCCACTTCCCTGTCGGACTGAATGATATAACTTGCCATGATGTTTCTAGAGGGCAGGCGATATAAAATATGGTAATGAGTGGGCGGCTGCTGAGGGCTTTTATGCAAATGAGCTGTCCTGGGCCATACTGACTAACGCGCAGGTACAGCGTGTTTACACACTGGCCTGTTATCAGCACAACTCTGAAGAACTTTGGACTTTGTCGACTTTTGTTAAAGCGCGTAATAATAATAATAATAATAATAACAACAATAATAAATATGTTGGAAGAATATGCATCTATTTATTAAATGTTGCTGTATAAAATAAGTTATAGATACAATTGGGATCATATGACAAAAACAAACACCAAGTGACGTTTCAGTACTCTGACTAAATATGTTTTAGTATAATATAATATGTATAATGACTTTATCTAAGATTAATAAAATAAATAATTAGCTTGATTTTGTCTCAGCTCATCAGACTATAAGTCTGTTCTCAACCAATCTGGAGATTTCCATTTAGGTTTGCTTAGCATCTCTAGATATAAAGACAAACTGGCTAAATCATCAAAATGTAATTTTGCATGTAATGCAAAATTCCAGAGATGCAAATAGAGAAAACAGATTAAGCTACAAGAGTTCAAATTTAAAACCTACACAGGCCTATAATACAGAGCAAAGCAGTATATGTGCACTTTTCACAACTAAAAACAACAAAAAGCTCCTTACAAGAATGTGGTTAAATACTTTACACTGTAAAAAATTAATGTGATTTCAACAGTAAAATATTGTAAAAATGCTATCGGAAGAAAATTGTAAATAGGTTAACAGTAAGTTCCTGTACTATATACAGGGAAAAACTGTAAAAGCTCTTACCAGACATTTTATGTAATTTTCACAGAAAAATTCTGTAAATTTTACAATTTTTAGAAGTAAAAAAGAACAAATCAATGTATAATTTACAGTCAAAAACTGTAAACTGATATTCCCACAATTCCCTGTGTGACACTCCACATTTGAAAGTATTTTGTTTAAAAAAAAATCATGTTTCTTAATATTTTTTTTTATTTTTTTTTTATGTACATTAGGGTTTTATGTTACATCTTCTGTTGTTTAATGAATGTTTATTGCATTATTTAAGTGCTCTGTGTTACCGTGATGGTGTTTTGCGTTTGCGTGAATGACTCTGTGCACCTTCCTTATATTAGTATATACTTCAGCTCATGGAAAAGCCATTTGTGATGAACTGATTCTTCATGTGGCTTTCTCTTTTACCACCTGCATTATTATGGTGGTTGTCAGGTACAAAACAGATTTTAGTAGTAGTGTGCATTGTTAAATTTACTGGTTTACATTCAAATTTTCTTGTTTGTAAATTACAACCATTGCAGACTGTCAGTCGTATAATGCATGGCAATGGTAACAAAATCTATGAGAGTAAAAAAAACATGCACAGACAAATCCAAATTAAACCCTGCGGCTCGTGACGACATATTTATGTCCTAAGACATGAAACGATCGGTTTGTGTGAGAAACTGAACAGTATTTATATAATTTTTTACCTCTAATACACTACTATGTCCAACTGCCTTGGGCGCGCACACGGCATCCAGCGTAGTTTAAACATGGTGCCTGTAGTACAACAGTTGTTATACAAATGGAAGTAAACCACTAAAAAACATGGTTTTATTACATCAAAAACTTAGGGCAAGGCAGCTTTCGTGAGGGCAGCTTTACAAATAAAAAGGACACATACAAATATCTTGTTCACATACCACAGTTGGATGTGGAAAAACCATAGGCACAGCTGATTGTTTAAGTCATACGTGATCCTCTCCTGGGTATGTAAAATCACCAGGGAAAAAATGATCACTGCAGACCAGTAAAACCAGTAATAAGGGTAAATTTTTTAAAATTGAGTTTTATACATCAATGAAAGCTGAATAAATAAGCTTTCTGGAATCTGAGAGTGTAAAAAAAATCAAAATACTGAGAAAATGACCTTTAAAGTTGTCCAAATGAAGTCCATAGCAATGCAGTAGTAGGAAGTTTACAAAATATCTTCATGGAACATGATCTTTACTTAATATCCTAATGATTTTTGGCATGAAAGAAAAATCGATAATTTTGACCAATATAATGTATTGGCCATTGCTACAAATATACCCGTGCGACTTATGACTGGTTTTGTGGTCCAGAGTCACATGTGTGTGTTTGTGTGTATGCAATTAATCGATTTGACAGCACTCGTTTTTATTTATTAATTTATTTACTCGTTAAAATCTCCCAAAACATATTTCTAGGCCACATATTTTCTCATGTCTTTTTAACCATTAACAACAAATAATAACAAACAGCAAAAATCGAGAAACAGACAAGATCTCATAAAGAGAAGATAAAGCTAGGCCATATTAACACCTCACAAGACTATAAAAATCAGATATGCTTGCCCTACTGAAAAACAATAAATAAAAATAAAGCTGAAACCATCTAACCAGTCTTAGTCAGTCTCCCAGTCTGGTCAGTTAGCTGGTTTTAGAATGATTTTGGAAACTTTTCACCTGGTCAGACTAAGAGACCACCTTAAACAGCTAAGCCTAGTCTAAATTTTGTCTTAAAAACAGAGAAAAATCCATAATGCATCCCTAAACATTTGCATCATTTGTACTGAATAACAGTAAAAGATAAAAAGGACAAAACTGCTATTTATACATGCACCAACAGGGGCAGTTTGAATATGTGGGTTTGTAGGGTTGTGAAGCAGTTGGAAGGGCAGTAACGGTGCATGCAAATATCATTTACGGCCAGGCTGCTGCCTGAGCTCCATAACCGACATTCATGATCACAGGAACACGTGGTTTTTAAAGACATCCAATGTTTGAATGTTTGAAGAAAGAGTAAAGTTTCTCTAAGGATTTCTACTCCTAACAACTCCAATAAAGAGACTGATTTGAATATGATATTTGTAAATTAAAACTATGTGGTAAAGGAGCAATTGCTGGCCTGAGTAATTTTCTTTTGTATTCTCAGTTAGCTATACATGATAGTACCTCTATGTTTTATGTTTTATTGTAAGTCACTTTCAGATGAAATGGTCTGGTAAAAAAAAAAAAGGAAAATGTAAATCTTAGATCATGTCAGAAAATCTGCCAATTTCAAAAACAAGTTTAATCCGGTTTAAGTCGGTTCATGGTGGTTTAAGTGTGAACGGGATGAAGCAAGAGGTTTTAGGTTAACTATGAGCATAGCAGGTTGACCCAAACTGTGCTTGGCAGCCATTTAGATCTGTGACCCCTCCTCCACCCTCAACCTCCCTCCATCACTGTCTGGAGCACAGAGCGGAACGCTTGGAAACTTTCTGGCCAAAAAGGGCAGAGAAGGTATGGGGTGTGTGTGTGTGAGATTCAGCAGCCGCTGATCATGTCTCGTTCCACACAGTAACCTGGACCTTACCCCCAGCATGCACCCTCCAACCGTTCCACTCTACTGAAGAACTTGTTTTTCTTTTAAAACATATAACTTGCTAGAATTGTAAATAGTGGTAAATTTGGCCATTTTGACAGTAATATTAATGTTCAAAGTGAAACCTGAATTAATTCGTTTAAAATTTCTATTTATTTGATTCACGCCATAAAAAGTATTTTATAATATTTTAAAATATTTTACAGACATATAAATATAATATATTACTACTACCATTCCAAAGTTTGGAGTCCGTAGGAGTTTTTAGTGTTTTTGAAGAAAAGAAGAAAAGAAGACTCTTTTGCTCACCAAGGCTGCATTTATTTGATTAAAAATACAGTAAAAACAGTAATATTGTGAAATATTACAATTTAAAATGACCTGTTTTAATCTATTTTAAAATGTAATTTATTCCTGTGATCAAAGCTGAATTTTCAGCATCGTCAATCCAGTCTTCAGTGTCACATGATCCTTCAGAAATTATTCTAAAATGCTGATTTGATGCTCAGGAAACATTTCCTATTATTATCAATGTTGAAAACAGTTATGCTGCTTAAAATTTTTGTGGAAACCATGACACATTATTTTTTTCAGGATGCCTTTACTGTCACTTTTGATCAATTTAATGCATCCTTGATAAATAAAAGTATTAAAACAAAAATATTAAAATTTGTCCCTGATATTAAAATTATTATATTTCATCCTAAACATGGCTTATTAGACGCACATGAAGAAAAGATTCCTTCATGTTGTACAGTAGCAAATAAAAAGTGTATTTGAAAAACAAAGATTGTCAGTTTAATGTAAAACACATATGCAGCAGCCTATTATTGGGTGTGGCAATCATTCTGATATGAAAAGCTGATTTAATACCTGGGAAGAGTTGATAGATCCCTTTAACTGTGAAACGTTCAATGAAGCATGAATGACGCTGATTAAGAGCCTAGATGATCTGATTGGATCACAGAGTTTCCACTGAAAGCAAATGAAGCTTTGATCTGTCCCAGAGGAAAGTCCTCAGCTATGTTTCATTTAAGGATCAATTCTGTGTCTAATGTTTCTCCTAAAATTGAAGGAATAAAAACAGACACACATGAGACAATACCATAATAGTGAAAAGCTGTAGAAATTACCTAAATAGCAGATCATTTATGAAAGAATCTGATGATTCATACTGAAAATGACTGAGGCTCTACAATAAATGTGGAAACAACACAGCCGAAAATGACTTGAGGACGAAGCCGAATGCATTGCAGTTCAGATTGCAGCTTCTCCTCCCTCTGCACAAACAGGACCTGTGATTGGCCGCACTGTTGTTGAGCATGGCTTCACTGCGGCTGTGGCTCTCTGTCTCGGGCCTTGACCGACTGACTGACACACTGTTGGCTCAGTCAACACACACTAGAGAGTAAGTGTGGGTATGTGTACACTTTTCCTGAATGGTGCCCAAGACTTGGAAGTCGCTTTGTTGTGTTTATTCTTACAAGTACTAGAGGTGTATGTAGGGCCTGTAAATCAACTGCTTTGATTTGTTAAGACCTGTCCAATTGCACAGGCTTTGAGGTTGTTAAGTGAATTACTGGCAAGGCAAACCACTCGTTGCCTTTTCTGCCTCATATAGCGACTTCTTTGTTTCCTTATGCTAGTGACCGAATGTACATGACTTGGGGAACAAGCCTAAGAGGCACACTGCAATTACAACAGGTGTAAGGTATCAAATCCTTCCTAACAGATGACAGCTCACCTATCTGAGACAATAAGGAGAAATTACTCTCAAAACAAATGAATGAAGTAAGTTTGGGAGGCATCTGTGGAGGAACCCCGTCTCTGTTCAGGGTCAGGATGCCCTCTTTAGCTAGTCATCAGGGCTCCATGACCCCATGCATACACCTCCCTTTCCTTTTTGCCTGTCCCACTGCAATTCTGAACCATTACATCAGCCGTTCACAAGGTTTTACTATAACAAGCGTGTAATTTCCGTGCAGTTTGTGCTAATAAACATGCTCTATATTCCTGATATGAACACTGACTTATGGAAAAAGGCATTACACAAAAATATTAAAATGGGCTATATAAAACAGTGATACACAGCTGTCATAGCCGTGTTTTATCGTGAATAAGAATCAAGGACAGGAACTAACTGTTTTATAAATAATTGGTATATAATGTAAAATATATAATATGTAATGATATATAATATATAATGATTTAAAATATATAATGATATACAGTATCTCACAAAAGTGAGTACACCCCTCACATTTCAGCAACAATTTTAGTATATCTTCTCAAGCGACAATACTATAGAAATGAAAATTGTATATACTTTAGAGTAGTCAATGTGCAGGTTGTATAGTAGTACAGATTTACTGTCCTCTGAAAATAACTCAACATACAGCCATTATTGTCTAATTAACTGGCAACAAAAGTGAGTACATCCTAAGTAAACATGTCAAAACTGTGACCAAAGTGTCAATATTTTGTGTGAGCACCATTGTTATCTAGCACTGGCTTAATCCTCCTGGGCATGGAATTCACCAGAGCTGCACAGGTTGTTGCTGGGATCCTCTTCCACTCCTCCATAATGACATCACAGAGCTGCTGGATGTCAGACACATGGCACTTCTCCACCTTCTGCTTGAGGATGCCCCACAGGTGCTCAATAGGGTTCAAGTCTGGAGACATACTTGGCCACTCCATCACCTTCACCGTCAGCTTCCTCAGCAAGGCAGTTGTCATCTTGGTGTTTTTGGGGTCATTATCATGTTGGAAAACTGCCGTTCAGCCCAGTTTCTGAAGGGATGGCATCATGTTCTGCTTCAGAATGTCACAGTACATGTTGGAATCCATGTTTCCCTCAATGAAGCGCAGTTCCCTAGTACCAGCAGCAATAATGCAGCCCAAGACCATGATGCTACCACCACCACCATGCTTAACTGTAGGCAAGACACAATTTTCTTGGTACTCCTCACCAGGGCGTCACCACACATGCTGGACACCATCTGAGCCAAACAAGTTTATCTTAATCTCATCAAACCACATGACATGGTTCCAGTAATTCATGCTCTTGGACAGGTTGTCTTCAGTAAACTGTTTGCAGGCTTTCTTGTGAACCAGTTTCAGAAGAGGCTTCTGGGACAACAGCCATGCAAACCGACTTGTTGCAGTGTGCGGCGTATGGTCTGAGCACTGACAAGCTGACCTTCCGCTTCTGCAACCTCTAAAGCAATGCTGGCAGCACTCATGCGTCTGTTTTTTGAAGCCAGCTTCTGTACCTGACGCACAGCTTGAGGACTCAACTACTTTGATCGACCCTTGCGAGGCTTGTTCCGAGTGGAACCTGTCTTGGAAAACCTCTGTATGACCCTGGCCACTGTACTGTAACTCAGTTTCAGGGTGTTACCGATCTTTTTATAGCCTGGGCCAGCTTTGTGGAGAGCAACAATTCAAATTCTCAAATCCTTAGAGAGTTCTTTGCCATGAGGTGCCATGTTGAACATCCAGTGGTCAGTATGAGAGAATTGTACTCAAAGCACCAAATGTTTACTGCTCTAATACAAGATACGCAAATTTGTATTGTCCTATCAAGCAGACAAAAACATGAACATTATGAATAGGACATGTGGCTTTGCATGGTTAAACTGTTATCACTTAGGGTGTACTCACTTTTGTTGCCAGCTATTTTGACAATAATGGATGTATGTTGAGTTATTTTCAGAGGACAGTAAATCTGTACTGCTATACAAGCTGCACATTGACTACTATAAAATATATACAAGTTCCATTTCTATAGTAATGTCCCTTCAGAAGATATACTAAAATGGTTACTGGGTGTACTCACTTTTGTGAGATTTATAATGTATAATCCATATTATATAATGTTATCATGTCTAATATTGATAATCAGTTCTTATAAGATTAGAAAAACCTGACACTGCTAAGCATATTTTTTCAGCCACCCCAAACACAACATGAGGGCTCAAATTGTTTTGAAACAGTTTTACGGGTGCTGGATGTCTGTCTGGTCAAACATCCTCAAAAGATCAGATACTTTGCAAAGAATAGTTCAATCTGGCTGGAAAATATCTGGGACAGTTCATACTCAGCAGTTTTGCCGGTACAGAGAGATGTGACTGTTGAGTCCTGCATACAAGTTAGGATAAACCACAGCTGTTATAAAGGATCATTTTTGTAAGCTCTCCATCTAGTGTCCCAATTTAAATAATGGTTGTCAGTTATCATAAATAACAACATTTGCATACAGATTTTCTATGGTCCACCTGACTAGAGCCGGGCAATTAATCAGACAGCTGCCGTTTAGATTAATAGCTTGCGCATATTCAAACGGAATGACTCAGAGAAAACAAATGACCCAAAAACACACATGCAGACACACTGAGGCATGAAAGGAAGGAAAAAAGACTCCAGCCAAATCCCATTTCGTCCCCCAGCCTAGAGGTGCACATCAATGATAGTGAAAGGTCACATGAGACAAATGTGTTAGCTTGGCTTTTGTTTGCTGTGACTTGAGTGGTTGGAGGTGGAGGACAGTCACTTTCCAGACTGCAACTTTATCAACTCCACTAAGGCCTTTGATTACTTCAATGAGGATGGTGGTTTAAATCAGTTTTGTGTGTCATAAATGAAACTCAAACTGAAAGAAACAGAGATATGTTTAGTCTGCCAACATCCAGCCACTCCTAAACATTCCAGACGTAAGAAGGCCAAAGACTCTACACCTGTGACAGGCCACAAGCCTGTGTGTTAGTTAGTTATTAGTGTTTCCGGTGTGTTGCATTTGGTGGTGATTTGCATGTTCAGTGGCTGTTTTAAAATTTTAGGTAGTCTGAAGGAGTTTCAGTGCTTTTTACACACTGGCCTGTTGTGTGCTTCAGTCTGTTGGAGATTCACTCACTGGTGCCACCCAAAGGTCAAAGGGGGAAAAACTCAATTAACATCAGAAGGTAAGCAAATTATAAAAATATTAAAAAAAGAAAAAAGTACTTTGTTTATTGTTTATATATGTTGTTGTACTTCTTTAAATCCTTTTTATATTTATTAGTTTGTAAATCAAAAGTACAGAACTGTATTTTTGGGTCAATGACATTTTAAATCCACATCTCATTGTTATTTTAGTATTATTTATATATTATTTCAGTATTTATTAATATATTGAATGAGCTTTTATTTTTAAGTTTTTGTTTTATTTTAGTAATTTTGTTATGTGATTTTTGTCACTTTTGTTAGTTTGTTTTTTTTTTTTTAAAAAAAACTATTTCTATATAACTTTAATTTGTATTTGAGTTTTAATTTTAATCACTTTAGTATTTAACTTAAACTTATTTATTTTGGCTAGTTTAATCTTTTTAAGTTTACATTTTTCATCAATATTTATGTTTTTTTTTTTTCAGCTTTATTTTAAATACCAATTTTAATAAACTGAAGAAAAGAAAATAATTTTATATATAATAATAATTTTTTATTAAGAAATAATCACCAAGTAACACATTGAATTAAATTTTGAAGTAGTTTTATATATTCTAATAATCATTGTTTTATTTACAACCCTGGCATATATGAATTTATACAAAAATACAATAAAAACTACAATTCATACATGAAATGGACCTTCAATGCACCTCTTCTATGATGCGCATGTTTTTAATCTCTGATTTAAAATTTATTTTGATGTTTTAGGGGTGTAAAGTCACAAATCTCAATGGAGAGAAATGCCTTATTGAGGGAAATTATTTGTGATATCATTCTGTCTTCAGCCCAAACAAAGCAGGACAAGTTCTCAGATTCACCTTAAACCCTGAATTCAGGCCTAATTCATATTATGAGTAGAGATCCATATCTTTCCACAGATATATAGTGAAATCAAGTGCTTGTGAATTTGATCCTCCTCCTCGAATTCACTCAATGCACTCACCTCCCACCCAACATACACACGCAATTAAACATTCAAAGGCAGTTACCTGCATGGTTTCCTCTGCGATTAAGACTAGATTTGGAGCAGCCTCATTAATGCAATGGCACGCAGGACGGCCATCAGTGGCCATGAGAAGTGGAATGTTCTTACCAAAAACCTGCAAAGCAAACATAGCTTAGCAGAAGTATACAGAGTTTTCACAGAAATACACTTCAGAAAGTTTCAATTTGGCTCATTAGGCTAATTTGGGGGAAGTTCATTAAAAACTATCTCAGAGTCAGCACTATATTTATTATTTAATTTCTTAAAGTGATAGTTCACCCAAAAATGGAAATTCTGTCATTAATTACTCACCCTCATGTCGTTCCAAACCCTTAAGACTTTCGTTCATCTTCGAAACTACAGTGATTCAACCTTGAAGCGAGGAGTGATGCTGTTCACGTAGTAAACACAGTGCAGCACTTCCGGGTTCAACGTCAGAACGCCGGCTCATTATTGTCCTGCTCCTGCATCAGCAGCACATTCATGTGTCACGTGAACAGCCTTAGCCAATAATGAGTTGGCATTCTGATGTCAAACCCGGAAGCGCTGCACTCTGTTTACTACTTTAACAATGTCTTTACTACCTTTCTGGGCCTTGAAATTGGTTATGACATTGCTGTGTATATGGAAGTCAGAAAGCTCTTGGATTTCATCAAAAATATCTTAATTTGTGTTCCGAAGGTCTTACGGGTTTGGAACGACATGAGGGTGAATACTTAATGACCAAAATTTAATTTTTGGGTGAACTAACCCTTTAAGTGTCAATGTAATTATATAAACAAGCCCTAAAAAATATGTGATCAAATAACAAAATATGTAAAAATATGCTGTCTTACAGGACCAGATATTAATCAAACCTATTTTAATCCATTTGTTTATGTCCATTTATTCAGTTTAAATTCAATAGCTGTAACATATCAAAGTCTGAAGCCTTTTGTTGGAATTTCAGAATAGAATTCTTCACAGATAGTTCAGAAAGATGCTTTTATAATGTCCTCCAATAAAGGGCACTGAACCATCAGTTGTACAGTCTTCTTTCATTTATAGGCAATAATGTCATAGCCTACTTTTACAACAATGTAAAACACAGCAATATTCTGCATGATGCATGCAACTTTTATGTCTTTTCACCTTCAAGATCTGTTCAAGGACGCCGAGCCTTTTCAAACCACCTCTTAGTTTTTCTGTATCGTCATGTAAACCCAGTGAGCATAAACAGAGTCTCGTGGTGTGATTCTTATTGTGCCTATTAACTGTGCAGGTAAGCCAAAAGGCAACCGGGGGAACTTAAAGTGTCAAGATTTTTTTTTCTGTCAGCAAACTGTCATCCTGTTCTGATGGCAGCAGTTGCAGGTTATCTATTTCCTCCTAATTTAATTTTTTTGCAAGCTGTTAATGAATAACAGATAAGGTGAGGAATCAGCATTTCCCTTTAGCTCAGACACTAATCACTGTTTCTGCATTCTGTATGAGGGAGATCTAAATGGAAATATTGTTTCATGCTCTTCACTGTAACTGTCCACCACTAGAACCTGCCAGTATTCATGCTCAACTAAAACACAGTATACATATGAGGAAGGTTAAGGTGCTGGTTAACAGTAGTACATATTTAATAAAGATGATAAGTCCACAGATAAGTTCAGAGAAAAATAATGTAAAAAAAAAAAAAAAATTAATAAAAAATAACATAATATATTTTTTAAACGTTTTATTTAATATTATTTTTATTTTAATATTAATATTATTTTATTTAAATATATGTTATTTAAATGTATTTAAATTTTGTCCATTTTTTTAAGTTCATTCTTTATTCTAAAGGACAGAATTATTTTATTCTTTTAAATTAAGTTTATACAGTAAACCTAATGATGGATAGAAAAAAAGTATTTTCCATATTTTCTTTGCACACATTTATAATTTTTTAAATAATATTATTCACAATATAAATTGGTCTTTACATGAAAATATAAAATTATCTTTGTATTTTAGCAAGGGTTTCCCATCACAAGCAGATCATCATACCTGTGGCATCAAAACATTTGAAAAATCTTGTTTAGGCAACATCAACTTCAGTATGTAGGTGAACTCTTAAAGATAAAGTTTTTTTTTTTTTAATGGCATAAATGGTTCCATGAAGAACCTTTAACATCCATGGAACCTTTACATTCCATAAAAGGTTTTTTAGTTGAAAAGATCTTTAGATTATTCAGATGTTCTTCATACTAAGAAAAATGGTTCATTTAAGAGCTGAGCACTGAAAGGAAATCCCAAAAAGGTTCTTCTATGGCTTCAAAATCCCACAGTTACACTTTATTTCGATAGTACACGTCAACTAACTCTTATTAGAGTGTTAGTAGACCGCAGTAGACTGTTAGATTAGGTGTTAGGGTTCAGGTTAGTAGAATAAAAGACAGTCAGTAGAATGTCTGTTGGAGGAGCATCAAAATAAAGTGTTAGCAGATATTAAGCAGTCAGTCTACTAATACTCTAATGAGAGTTCGTTGACATGTAGTTGCAAAGTTACTTAGTAAGTAGAATGTCTAAAGTGGATCATTTAAGGTGGTCTACACTATATTCTATACTAAAATAATCTAATATAAGTTTTTTTCAACTGCTTACACACAAAATCCTTACTTGTCACAATTTCTGAAACCTGACATTCAAACACCAGAATCACAAACCAAATCTGCAAAACCATATACTCATTTTTGGCCTTCAACTCAGTTTTCAATTTCATAAAACACTTTTTGCAAAACACAACACACAATTCTCTATGTAACACACAAAAATCTAACAAGTATCTTGACTTCCTTTTTCAAACACAGCCATTGTTTCTGTCCAACTACACATGGCTGATGTATTTCTTTTCTTTCGTACTGTGTAATACTGTATTCACAACCACAAATGCTTACAGTAAAAAAATGAATAATTTGGTTTCAATCTTGCTTTCGTGTTTTCCGTGAATTTTTCTCTTTCAATCTTGTACAGAAATGTACATAGGAGCTCATGAAAGAAGAACTTTAGGTTTTGAATAACTGTATGTATATGATATATCCAAAAATAGAATATTATGGCAAAGATGTTTGCAATGCAAGACATATGTTTGTTTTTGAAATGTGTTTGTGATATTTTGAATGCAGTGCTTCATTTTTCAAGAGATGTGAGGAATTTTGCATTTTGTGTGTGCAATTCTTGGATTTGTGTGTAAAGTTTTGAAAAAAAGAGGCAAAGTTTTGAAAATGTGTGTAAGCAGTTGAAAAACACTGCAAATAAGTTTATCAACTTTAAATCTCAGATGTTTCTCATAAAATCCTCTTCATAGTCTCTTAACAGAAAATGAGACACATACAGTTGTTCACATACAGTTACAGTATAGCGCTATAAATGGTAAACGGTTCAGATATTGTTGGAACAATTTGGTGAGAATTACTAATTAGATCTCTAATTAGATACTTTTGTTAGTAGTATCTTGAATTATTTCTGAAGAAACACATGATATTACAGGGCTTTTTTTCTCAGGAGAAACACCTGAGAAGCTATAGAGTCAGTATATCAAGGAGATGTCAATTGTGATATGTCTGCTTTGAAATACTGGAGAGGGCTATGAAATCACCTATACTAGTTATCCAGAAATCACATATGATCCCAGAGAACACAAGAATCTCTGAGTGTATCTGCTTGCCATGTTCTTTCGATGCCACCCTGAGATCTCAATCTTGTGCAAATACCTGGCAAAATGCCACCTAATGTTAAACCCAAAGTTATCCATTATTTCATGAGTAAAGAGAAAAACTTCAAACTCAGTCAACCATGGCGTCTGTCCCAATGTCCTTCACTCCCTTCGCCATAATCACACATGGATTAATTTGACTCTTTGCGCTTAATGTGCTGTCATGTAAGACCAAAAAAAGTGCTTAGAAAAGATTCTTGTTTGCACGACAGCCCCTAAAGTGAGAAAGAATCGATCAGATCTTATCAAAGTGAGAACATTTGGACAGTCTTGTTTTGTTTGATGGTGTCACTATGGTGCTGGTGGGCCGATGGCCACCAACCCGGCCCCCCTCTTTCAGAGTGGACTCTGCCTTTTTGTCCCTTTGCTCTCCGTCTCCACGGTCCTCTGCTCCTCCGCTAATGAATTCATCTGCACATCTCCTTTCCTCAACCAGCACATTAACCCCGACCACTGGAGCCATCCTCATGGAAAAACGGTCCCTCTCCAAGCATGGAGAGCTGCATCGGATTGACCTTTCCACCTCGGCCCCCCTCTTGACCCCTTGCTCTGAGTCTCGGCCCATCTGCATTTCAACACAGTGCCAGCGCATACTCAACCTCCTGCCCCTCACGCCATGACACATTGTCAACAGCCCGTGGGGGTCTCAAAAACAGCCCTCCTGGGTGCCCAGACTGCATGCCACCGTATCGTTCACTACATTCAGGAATGAAGCTGTGAAAATGCATGGACGATTTCTATGTTGAAGAAAAAGGGGATGAAATTGAGAGCCATTGACTTGTCCACCCCCCAGATTGATCAGACATTACTACCGTACCTCTTCAAAAACCCCTGCTGAGACAGTCTACCACAAATACAGAGTTAAACCCAGTTCAGCTATGATACACTGTAAAAAATGTTTGTAATTTTATTTGTAATAGATGCTAGAGTAAAAACCTGTATGTTTTACTATATACAGGAAAAACTGTAATAGATCTAACCTTACATTTCATGTAATTTTACAGCAAAATACTGTTAAATGTTCCTTTTTTGGAACTAAAAAAGAACTAATAATCTTATATCAATTTACAGTGAAAAGCTGTAAAACCGACATTGCCTGGATTCCCTGTGACACTTCACAAGGTTTTTAATTTCAATAATTATGTTTCTTCTTAGTTTTTTGTTATGTGCATTAGGGTTTTATGTTACATCTTATGTTGTTAAAGTAATATTTATTGCATTATTTTAGTGTTGTGTGTGTTGGTGTTTTGTATTTTTGTGCATGACGTGCACCTTTTATATATTAGTATTTATCTCAGCTTTTGGAAAAGCTACTTGTGATAAACTCTGATTCATTGTGTGGATTTTTCTTTACCGTCTGTGTTATTGTGGTGGTTGTCAGTAGGCCTATATGTACAAAACAGATTTTAGTAGCAGTGTAAAAAATTATATGATCAGTAAGTCATGGCAACTTATGTTTTTACATTACTTGAACTCATCAAAATAAGATTTTTTTATGAGTTATACGATATTCAAGTCAGTTTAATATTTTAAGTTGAAATGACTTGTACAATCAAGTTGATTGTACTTAAAAAATATAGGGCATAAACTGAACTTAAGTTGAAATAGGTGGAACTTTTCACAGTGTGGCCTTGATATTTGTTGTTGTTGTTAATTACAGTTTTAAATGGTAAAATTTGAAGGTAGTCAGGTTGTGTACATTTTTACTGTATTTTTACAAAATTATTCTGCAGCTACTATTATACAACCACAGCTGCCTGTTTGTTTTTCTGTAAAAACAACAGGATATATATATATATATATATATATATATATACACACACACACACAACAAAACAAACAGGCAGCTGTGGTTGTATAATAGTTTTTTTTTTTTTTTAACAGTGTAACAGATGATTTTTGCCCATCTTTAAAGCCAAGGTAGAGCAATACTTGTAAATTGGCTCTTCAAATCAAATGAGAAGAGGGCAACTACAAATTTAAAAAAAAACTGTAGTCCGATTCCCATATAAATGTTAAAAAAAAAACATTTTTAAAGGCTAATTTATACTTCTGCGTCAGATCTAAGCCGTAGCCTCTACGCCGTATGCTACGCATCATTTTTCATTTATACTTCTGCATCTTTGTCCACGTTGATTTTTCTTTTTGACCTGTGGGAGGGGTTCTAGCAGACCAATCACAGAGCTTGCAGTCTGCGTAGAATTGACGCGTTGTTACATTTTTGGAGAGGTGCACTTCAGCCTACACTGTAGGCTACGCGTGCTACACAGCCTACTAGGTGTAGGCTCAACGCAGAAGTATAAATCATCCTATAAGCCTGACATTTCAGTGAATCAGAAACATGAAGCGCAAAAGTGCAGTCTCCTAAGCGAATGACTCTTCTTATAGTGAATCATAAACATAAAGTGCGACAAGTGCAGTGTGATTCCCGAACAAATAACTCTTTTTTTAATGACTTATAAACAAAGCACAATAAATGCAGTCCAATTAACAAAAATGTGAGTCTTATGAGGCCGATCTTCCAGTGAATCGTACCATAAAGCATAACAAGAGCAGTCCGGATCCCGAATGAAAGACTCTTCTGAGCCATAACATATAAATAACTATAAATATAGTTAATCATGAGCATAAAGCACGACAAGCGCAGTCTGATTCCCAAACAAATTGACTCTTATGAGCACATTTTTCAGTCAATCATAAACAAAGCACAACAAGAGCTGGTTCATTAACATAAAGCACGACAAGTGCAGTCTGATTCCCACATGAATGAGCCCGAACTTTCAGAGAATCACAGACATAAATCCCGATAACAGCAGTGTGATTCCCGAACTAACGAATCTTATGCGTCTGTTCATTTTAGTGCATCAAAAACATACAGTGCAGACAGTGAGGTTCAAACAATTTCCAAACTAATGACTCTTATGAACCGGATATTTTAGCTCACATACACAGCTGTGAGACTTAATAGTTGCAGACTGGTTGTTCATGTGCAAATGTGCAGTTAAAAATTTGAATAGCAAAAATTGTCTATAAATATATAAATTAAATGTTACCACAATTTTGTTTGTTAATGTTTTTTGCTGTTTAAAATCTGGAACACACCAAGCCGACAGTCGGCCGACTAAGTTTTCTCAGTGTTCCGCACCATTGGAGTTGGTCCTCGTCTGCCTTTTTTCGGCCGATTCGACATGTTGAATCGGCGTTGGAGCTCGTCGGTCAGTCGGGCTATATGATCAATCTGATTGGCTGTTCAGCTACTGCCACCTGCTGGTACGGAAAGGCATTTCTTCTTACGCAGGCGCAGAACGGACGTACTACTTGGCCGTTGGGTGTCGAGCGTCGGTTTCGTGCGCCATGGCAACTTTGGACGTGAACCAACCCCGCAGTCTGCTTTCGTCGCCACTAGTTCGTCGGCGTCGGCTTGGTGTGTTCTAGGCTTAAAGCCAATTATTGGATCACATTTAAGAAGAACTGAAAGAATGAAAAGAAGAATGAAAAGAAGAACTGTTAATGAATCCTAACATTTTGATGATTAGATACTTTACATGACACAAGACAAGACACTTTACATGACAAAACTACATGGTTTTATATATATATATATATATATATATATATATATATATATATATATATATATATAACCATGTAGTTTTGTCATGAGTATATGTCATCCTCAGATTTACCCTAACAGTGGTCTTTAGGATTACACCATAACCAATTCATCCGTCTCCACATCGGTGCAGTGCAAACATGAGCGAATGACAGAGAGAGAAGGAGGTCCTGCGGCGAATCGCTCACTGAGCGTGGAACGAAGCCCAGGTTTCTCAGGAACACTCATAAAGCGTTGCGCCGCTTTACAACCCGATTGCTCAACATCACATGCCTTGAGAGATGGGATATTACCTGAGATAAGGCAAGAGGGATCAAGCTTGGCACCAATCTGACCTCTCCCTCCATCCGTTCACACACACAACCACAGGGAGTGGGACATTTTCATAAGGGATTCTTTCAAGACATTTCCAGACCTCCCAGGGCTTTCTGAATGACATTAAAAGTCAGGCACTGATGCACAGTAGCTATGAGGTGTATTGGCTAAAACTCTCTCCCTGAACCACTGATCCAGGACTTCAGTATGTCTTGCTGGAAAGTAATCGAGAGCGAGATGTTTTGCCGTAATCATAGAGGATCAGTGCGGTACCGCAAGGACTGTGTCACTTGTAGATTCTATAAACCATGTCTCAGTGATAAGCTAATTGCCTTATCCTTGACAGCAGCTCACTGAGAAAGCAATAAAGGGGCAGGATTACAAAATGTAGAACCATAAAGAGCTGGCCGGTGGTGGAGAAAGAAAGAGGGAAGAGGGAATGTTGCAAGAGAAAAGCAAATTGTGAAATATTATTACAATTTAAAATAACTGTTTTCTATTTAAATGTATTTTAAAATGTAATTTATGTCTGTGATGCAAAGCTGAATTGAAAGATCCTGCCCCTTTTAGTTACTGTTGCAATGTCCGACAAGCCATGCCGATCTTTCGCCACACATCATGTCCTCACGCAGTGAAAAGTACATCGCGGAGCAAAGAGGACACTGACAACGCGTCAACAGACAAGACAGAGCAGGTTCCTTTTGATATGAAACAAAGTGTCGAATTTCACATTTTTTCATTTCAAGAAATGTAAACAATAAACGCCGTTTTGTGGCTCTTTAATGTGTTGTGACAGATCGTTGTAGTGTCTCAGTTCAAGCGGCTTGTGAACCGATCATCTCTTCCTACTAGTTCATTTATAGCATCAAATAAACATGAATGAACATCGTATGGAATGTTGTTTCAATCGCGGAAAGACCTCAGTACACACCATTTTTCAAGGTCAAGTCCACCGAGGTTAATCTTCTAACTCCCCTGACTGCTTTGTCTGACAAAATGGCGGATTCGGCATTATGATTGGTTAGATCGCCTGTCAATCAAACTCCTAGCAAAGTGTCACGTGATCCTTCAGAAGTCATTCTAATATGCCGATTTGCTGCTCAATAAGCATTTCTTACCTATTATAAGTGTTAAAAACAGTTATATTTTTGTCGAAACATTTTTTTTTTCTCAGGATTCTTTGGAGGATTCAAAATTGCTTTGATGAATAGAAAGTTCAACTGAACAGCATGTTTTTTTTATTTGTAACATTATAAACATCTTTACAGTCAATCTTTACTTTTGATCAATTTAATGCATCCTTACTGAAAAAAAGTTAATTTAAAAAAAAAAAAATCTTTCTGACCTCAAACTTTTGAATGCTAGTGTACTTTTTAGAGTCCTATTTATCATAAGAGGTTTATATTACTGAAAATGACAGGCTATATAATGAAATGAAATGTACTGGAGTCAAAAGTAAAATATTATACTTTAGAATGTGTAGTGAAGTATAAATAAAGAAAACTCTGTATACTTGAAATAAACTTCTTCCCTAATAAAATCACATAAAGATCAAAAAACTATTTGAAAAACATAAGTTGCATTAGGGGTGTAAGAGGATCTCTCGTTTGTTTAGTGAATCAGGTGGATGGCATTTACAGGCCTGAAGTGTAAGTGTTCAGCGTGACTGCCTCAGACATTTCCTGCATTGCTTTGTTCGGCCCCATGGCTGCCACTCAATTTAGAGCAAAGCTATTAACAAACTGCTCTTGGGGGCACAAAGGTAGATTGGGCATGACGCTAAGAAGCTAATCGTCTAAATGTCCCCTGTGCAAGGACAAACTTTGAGGGATGAGGACAATTGATCAAAAATGTAAAAGAGGAGTTTGAGCATTTGTCATTTAATCTAAAGTAAAACAGAAGGACAGATTTATATTTTAAATAAATGCTGTTCTTTTGAATATCCTATTAGTCAAAAATTCAGTTTTTTTCCCCACAAAAATATTAAGCAGCACAATGTTTTCAACATTTATAATAATAATAAATGTTTCTTGAGCAGCAAATCAGCATATTAGAATCATTTCTGAAAAATCATCTGACTGAAGACTGGAGGAATGGTGCTGAAAATTCAGCTTTGCATCACAGGAATAAATTACATTTTAAAACATTAAAATAGAAAGCAATTCATTTAAACTTCAATATTATTTCACAATATTACAGTTTTTAACCAAATAAATGCAGCCTTGGTGAAAATAAGAGAACATTTTTTAACAGTAATGCAAATGTAAATAAAGATGTCATCCAATTTTTAAAAATAAAAAAGAAGGTATTTTTCTAGCTCTAAAAATTCTGACCACTTGTATAATCATCTTTTTTACTTTCTCTTCTGCCTCAACTGAGAACAGCATAATTAGCCTCTTTTAATAAAACAAGTGAGGAAATCATTAACTCTCCAGGGGAAATCCTGTCTGTCTTATCCTTTCCAGCCTACAAATATCACAGTTCCTTGTTGACATCACCATGAAAACTATGTGATCTTGATAAGGCCCATGGGGAGTTGCATTAAGAGACATTTCTTTTGTGGTTTGCATTACTTGATATCAGAAGATGGGAATTTTTCAACAATCAGACATGAGGCACATTCACACTTTTAACAGAATAAAGGATAAAAAAAAATGTAGGATAAAGACGCATTCATCAATATATCATAACATGACTATTCCCTTTTATAATTAAAAGAAGAAAAAATTCTAATGGCTCTAGCAAACATGGCAACCATGGACCAAAGACCTGCCCTTCCAAAGCACTTTATCCGGCTTGCAAAACTGCCACAGCCATAAAATCAGAATGAGGAGAAAAACAAAGAGCCATGCTCCAGCACATCTTATCACATATAATGGGCAGTAAAAGAAACTGAAAGACTCTTGAGCTCCTCAGGCGTGATTGGTATCTGAATTCACATGATTAGCTTCAGAAGGTTAATGGTGTCACATCAAACTTGCACAGGACAAGTGCAAAAATACCAGCATAACAATATAAGCATAACATAAGAATGTTGTCAAAATGGCTGACAAGAAACGTTATGTAAATAAATCATGTATCAGAGTTAAAAAAAAAAAAAAAAAGGCTGTTCTGAGGCTGATATATCTTGACAATAATTTGTCAAAACAGTATTTAAAGTATGTCCTGGCAAACTTTCCTTTTCAAGTTTAACATTGTCCTCCTAAAAATGTGTTTGGAACTATATTATAAAAACCATGTGAAATCGCCAAAGTCAATATGTGTTTTAAAGGCCAATTCATACCGCACAGACAAACACCAACAAACACAAATTTTCTTATATATAGTATATATTTTATACAGTTTTTATCCGTCTCTCACCATTGTAAACGAATGTTTTCATGTAAACAGCCGCGTCAGGCTGTAGGCCTCACAGACATGTTGTGCGAGGAGAGGGAGCCCTCTAATGGTTCAGCGCTGATAATGGCTGCTGCAGGGCCCGACAGAACATCAATCTCTAGGCCCAGATATTAAATACGAGTGAGAGAAAAATAAATAGGCAAACGCAAAATTTTTCAATCACATTTTAATGAATCTGACAGGCCGCTTTTGTCAATGGCGGTACCTGAGTGGGCATATTGAATATGTGCAAACTATACAAGTGCTGACATCAGAACTTCAAAAAAAAAAAAAAAAAAAGAAAAAAAAAAAAGAAAGAAAGAAAAAAGGCAAAAACAGACACATGCAAATTAATTCTACTCCGAAAAAGCAGAACAGCAGACAGGAAGACGGCAAATACATCTATTGTGCAATCAAACCTTAATTCTTACATTCAGAAACCTGCTCTGCAGACAATAACATAAAAAGACTTGACATGACATTAGCTTGAAGGAGTTAGTATTTTGTAATATGACTTACATAGGATGGGTTTTTGCTCTTAAACTTTATTATGTGTATCTCAATTACATACATCTAGTCCATTGTATATTCACATTTCCAATAGTTCTCTCAAAACGCAATACCTCAAACATCAAATGAAAAGAAAATATACATTTACTGCAGAGGTAATCAGACGAACACTTCTTCTATAACAACAGAATGCTTCAAATCAAACTATACAGACCCACCTCCACACAACCAAATGTGCTTCTATGCTTTGCCCCAATACCCCAAAAATGACATACAGCGCATGGCATTCAATATATTACAGCACTAAGTCACCAAAAATATATCCATTTATAGCAGACATGTGTGCTGGTCAATACTTCACATTTTCTGACTTCCTTTATTATGCTTTTGTTCATTTTTTTTTTTTTTTTTTTACTTTTTACAACATATGTGCTAGGAAAAACCTGCAAGGACCATTAACAAAAACTTGGGGCCTCTAATGAAAAGCAATTTAACTGCAACATGTACACAAGTAGTATGGGATATGATCCATGCAGTTGTGCACAGCCAGCATAGTCATGGTATGGTCTCGTTTAATATTCGTAGATGACATCAGCCACCAGTGCATCACAGTCTTCATTGGAAATACATTCTACGGTCTGGTCCAGTCTAGACTCAGCCAGACTTGAAGAGGAGAATGGCCACCTGGCCCAAGTAGAAGTAGATGAAGTGTTTTGTCTCATGGGTCACGTAGCTGCCGAAGTTCCTTCCCACAATGCAATGCCACGTAGGATTGTATTTCTTATCGAACTCCTGTAACACGAGAATGTGGTTTTAGCACACCGAAAATGCAAACATGACAAAAATACACGTTGGAAGTCTAAGATAACAGTATGGCTCAAATCTCAGCACTACTCACCTTTTTGATGAATGCGGCAATGTCCTTCTCTATGTTGTATTTCTCCATGGCCTGTGTAGCACAGTCCACCGCATCCTGCTGCATGTCTTCAGACATGTCGGCGTTCTTGATCACAGCCTTCCTGTCGGTCATGGTGCCTGAAAACACAGAGACCAACATAGTGAAGTCTCCACTGCCAGTCTAAACAGTGGGGCCTTTCATGGGTGCTTCTTCCCTGACAATAGCAGGTCAGTTCCTGACAGAAAGCCATCAACTGAGAGGATCAGATTTGTTAAGGTAATTCAAATGACACTAGATACTTTCATGACAACCAAGCAGGTCTTTCAAGAACACAACACTATCATTTGCAGCTAGCAAGTCAATGAAGGCCGTGTTTGCATACTAGTAATGCTAGGCCCAGAAAACCTAGTCAAACTGGGCACAGATGATGTAAAATCCTGTATAAAAGTACTTCAGTAGTTAACAAGCAATCCTAATACTGAGATGCATCACGTGGTCCAAATGCATACAGGCAGAACTACTATAGAGAAGCACTTCATACCATGTTGAATTAGCAGCTAAACTAATAATTATGGTGTGGCAGTCGACTGATTAAGGTTTGTATCATCTATCAAGTCATTAACAGGTCAGGATGGAGGAATGCTACGTCACACCTCCATTCACAGCGTGAGCGTTTGATTCTCTAGCAGATCAATGAAACTCAGGTGCACGCGGCGCTCCCGCGTAGCGTCTTCATTTCAAAGTCAAATACGTCTTTGCTAAATGTCTTTAAATGCCGATTTAAATGTCTGAAACGAAAGCTTTGGCCTCAAAATGCATGCAAGATCATTTTTTGTATATCACTCGAGATGGTAAACTCTTCCACTCACCTGTCAACAATATTTGGCAAGAAAAATGTGCAGTTCAAAACAGTCGCCGTACGAGCTTTCGTCGCTTCGGATGTCCCTTTGACGTTAGGAGAAGAACATAAGGATCAAGTCAAACGCCGACTGGTGCCCGCGCTAAAATCCCTGGCTCTTCACAATGCCGTCCTACACAGCGCTCGCCATTGGCTGCAGACCAGCCGCTCCCTGCGCCCCTCTGCCAGCATCTTATTTCATCCCACAATGCATCTTTAACCGGAGACCAGGGAAATGTGCTTGTTTGGTTATAAGCTTCAGGACTGTGTAGGCCAGAAAATAGCTTAAATTAGACTCGGTGGATCTTCACAATGAAAACACGTCACGAGTAAATCACTTATTGCAAGGTTAGAGGTATCAATCTATTGTGCCTCAGTCCCACACAGTGTAATGTTACTAGAAATGAAAAATGTAATGACTATTAGTATTTTGTAAAAACGTGGGGAAAAGAAAATGCAATTCTAATGAGATTTCTACAGAACATTAAGTATTCAGACGTATTTAAATTTGCAAAAAATGTACTTACATACTACATGTAGTATAAAAACTATCCAATAATTAGTTCTTCTAACTACATAATAGAACTACTGTTGCTTTCTGTCGTTTATAAAATTCTGATTACAACGAAACCTAAAATGTTTATCTTTACACTGATTCAAGTCTCGACATGAAACAGTTCCTAGTTCGTTTAACGTTGAACATGACTAATGTAAAAATTTGCGGTTCATTCAGTGACCGCTTTAAGAACGTTTTTGGATTACACACACAAAAACCCGGCTCACAAGTCATTGAATTTCGGAATGCATTGACTGATCTCGCTATATCTATTTATTTTTTGATACACTCTAAAGAACCGGCTATTTTTCTTATATTATTTTCCCGCCAATATGGTTTACAGTAGCTAAGCAACTTACCACTTTAAATACAGAATTCAGCTGTTGGGTCCAGAATTAAAGGGCTAGTTCACCCCAAAATAAAAATACTGTAATTTACTCATCCTCAAGTTGTTCCAAACCTGTATGAATTTCTTTATTCTGCTGAATTTTGAAGAATATCAGTAACCAAACAGTTGATGGTCCCCACTGACTAACATAGTATTTATTTTTTACATACTATGGAAGTCAAAATATCTGTGTTCAGAAAAAAAATTCATAAAGGTTTGGAACAACTTGAGGGTGAGTAAATGACAATTTCCATTTTTGGGTGAACTATGCCTTTAAAGGGACACCACCACTTTTGTCTTAATTTACTCACCCTCATATCTTTACAAACCCATATGACATACTTTCTCCTGTACAATACAAAATATTTTGAAATGTAAATAATATTGAACAGAAAATTTGAACAGACCCAATTTAGTTTTTATGGACAAGGAAAAAGAAAGAAAAAGAATGTTTCTTCAATATCTTGTGTTCCACCGAAGACATGCATGGTTGAAACACCATGAATTTGAGTACATTACAATTTTCAGTTTCAAGTGAACTATGCACAAGCCAGAATTATAACTATAATATTCAACCACTCAGAACCATTAAAAAGCAAATGAATGAATCATACAATATTTTGTACCAATGAAAACTTTATTTAGGCAAAAAACGTCACTAAAAAGAAACAAAATGCTAGTGATGTTAAAGCATCTCCTGTCCACATTGGGACAGTGTAAATCTAAAAATGCCTGAGTATACCCCCCATCCCAAACATACTTCTTCCCATTTACCATACGGTTCCTGTTGACTCCATCCCCAAAGATTGCTCCAGCATCTGCTCCTCCAATGTGTTAAATGTGAAGGGCCAAAACGTCTACATATTCCACTGAGGTATAAAGAAAATAAAGGGGGCAGGGAAGTACTTTTGAACTGTGGTCTTAAAATCCTATGATCCTGGGAGCAATTGATCCTGTTCCATGTATCCAGCATTCCCTATCCTATCTTCATTATGTACTGATCCCAGTGATCCGGCATCCACTGAGCCTCTCCTCCAATCCAAACCTTAAGATACCAGCAAAACCAAGACAAAGGAGGTAAAGAGTTAGAATCAAATCCACTCAAACCTGCCTTCTTTGATGCATGCATACAGCATTAAGGCCAAGACAGACTATCAAAACTAACCTAACACCTAAGACTGATTCAAATAGGTTGTGAAAGTTGCATCTTTGAATGCAAAAACCCAACTAGTACATCTTTACAATCAAACAATGATGCCATCTGACGTGAAAATCTAAAATTGGTAGTTACCCAAATGCCCTGAGGGCCAAGAATAGTATTTTTCTAGATGTAATTGAAGATTGTTCTAGTGCTCAAATTCACCCTTTTACGCAACAAATTAGATTCAGTAATCCTTTATTACAAAGCATCAGTTCTGTGTCACGTCTAGAGGAAGACAGCATAAAACAATTGTGGAACCCACTATCCCATGAAACATACATGGCATTTACAAAAATATTGGGAGCCATTACATAACCCTTTGTTTGGTCTATGAAAAAGATATCCACTTCGTATTTAAAAAAAAAAGAAAAAAAGGTGATGGGCAAAACAAAATGAAATCAGTTAAAAACATACATTTAAAAATAACCAATGGGGGGGGGGGGGTGGACATAGGACATTCATAAGATCATAATAGTCTCACAAAACAAGAGGGATGGGAAGGATTAAAACATATGGGGATGTGTAAAACCTAAAAAAAACAAAAACAAAAAAGGTTCAAGGGCTCCACCAAAGAGGTGAGAAGAATGGATCGCTTTAGGATCGAGAGCGGGAACGGCTATGGCGAGGGGAGTACTGGGGGGACCCTCGGCTGCGGCGTGGGGAGTAGCTTCGGCTACGGTTGTTGCTGCGGCTGCGACTCCTGCTGCGACTGCGGCTCCTTGACCTTGATCTTCCATAGCTCGGACTGCGGGGACCGTCCACCTTCACGCGGATGTATGCAGTTTCTCCCTGGCAGAGAAAGAACTTTCCACTGAGCAAATATAATGTATAATCATGCTAACATTGTCACTATACTTACCAGACTTCTTTGGTTGCCCTCAAAACACTAGTATTTCCACTAACCAGTAAGAACGGACTACATGATGTCTAGTTTGACATGGTTTACCTTTGGCTTTCACAAGGAGAGGTCAACCGATACTGGATTTTGTTGATAATAACTAAGTGCAGAAATCTGTCCGATGAGATTAATTGAACAATTTTTTTTTTTTTTAAATCCATAATATGAAAACTAGTGCCAAACCGTTATAAAATTAAAAAGGCACAATACGTCAGTTTTTACCTCTAGAGGTCACATTCAAACCAAAAAGGCATTGATTTCGCGGAATCATGGGAGATGTCGTCTTCACGTCTACATCCGGTAGAAAAGAATCCGACTGGTCTCAGCAGAAATCATGTTCATGAATGATCTTATGTATTAAAGATTAACATTACTGTAGTATGAAGCAGGGTGTGGCTGAGAGCCGTTGGAGCGGAACGAGGCCGCTGGAGAGATTGCTAATGAGAGACGAGCGTGACACGGCTCGAGAGCAGTGGAGTTATGTCGCAGAGGAGCGTTTCCACTTCTTCCGGTCATGAGTACATAGGGTAATGCAGTGCTGTTTTATTACATACATTTGTGTTGAAAGTTGTTATAATGCTACGGTGCGTTAGCTCAGCAGCTACTATGACACTTGTTGCACGCTACAGTAACCTAGATCGATATTAGGCACAATAAAACATGGTACTCACAGTAAATCAAGAAAACAAGATTTAAACAATAAGACCTACTATGTTGAGCTATTTATTAGTTCTGTTGACGAATGTATCCAAACAGTTGCTCAACTGTCTAATAGAACATTTTTAGAACAAGTGTCTTTGTTTCTACAAAAAAAAACAAATCGAGGTTAACGCAAGTGCGTCGTCATTGATAGGTGAGGCACGGACACTGTCCTGGTTAAAATTGCTTATTTCTCTGGATTTCAACATTCTTGGAAACATTTGGGATAATGCAAGTACACAGGTCAACAAAATATAAAATTGTTCTAGTGGCTTCTGGATATTTTAATCCAAATATCTTACATATTGTGCCTTTAAAAAAAGACTTAAGATTTTGTAAGTTAAAAAAAAAAAAATTGCATCAAGCACTTTAAAAATTGTCATGAAATCTAAAAATGTACAAGAGAAAAGAAACAATTTTTCCATAATGTACCTTTTAAATTGCATGTAATAAATTTCTCGTATTTTACCTTACTCTTACATTGTTGCAAAAATAACTATAGCAAAAAGTCTTTGTAAGAACAGAAGAAAAAAAAAGTTTGCAAAATTAAATTTAGCCTTTTCTGCGCATGTATGTATGCGTTGTCTTATGACATAATTGAATGAGTGAACTTAATTTTAATAACCCTCCAGCCATGTAAAATATACAGATAAATGTATGAAAAAGCACATTTTTTTTACAATCTGCACTGATTTTTCCCATCAATAACCGCAGATTGGTTAGCAAAAACCATTTATCAGCCTACCGCTATTCACAAGAGCATGTTCACTTACAACATAGATCCACCTAACATGGCATTAGGGATTTTCTTACCTTAAGAATATTCCAATGCTAACCATATCCAAATGTTTGGATTAAAATCTCAAACCTACCTCATGCGACCGGAATTTTGTGTTATCCAGTTTGCGAACGGCGTAGGTCATGTCTTCTTTGCGAACAAACTCCACCACACCAGTTCCATCTCGGAAAACGTCAGCGTAACATACATCACCTGCTTCACGCATGTGATCCTTCAGATCCTGCCAGCTGCCGCTCGGTGGAAGCCCTGGAATTAAACAGAACGGTCAATACAACTTCAAATGGCTTTTGACTTAATTAAAACGCTGATGCTACCTTACCTGAAACAATTACTCTGTACTCCGAACGTCTGGATGGGGGTCCATATCGACCCCTAGGAGCCCCACCACCACCTCCACCACCTCCGCCGCCGCCAAAACCACCTCTCCCCATACCTCTCCCGCTTCTCGGAAACTCCACTCGAAGACGATAGCCATCGTAGTCATAGCCATCACGAGCATAAACAGCATCTTCAGCATCTCTAAAGTAAACAGAGCAAGAAAGGGATGTAAATATCAATGGCATGAAAAGCCAGTCAGTGCAGCTAGGGGTGGTACTGAGATAAACTACTAACAGGGTCCTAATCCTCAAGCCACTAATCTGACCAGCTAGTTAAGAAACTTAACATTTAAAAAGTAAACCAAAACTACCTCAAATTACAAAAACAAATGAAGAAAAGGTCAGTGACAAACACATTTTCAGCAAAAACTCATTGCAGCTAATTTGAATCAAGCTGAAGTAGTCATTTGGCTAGTTACAAATTAAATTTACATATTCAAACCTAGTGTAGTTATTGAAGCCTAACAAAAAGCAAATAAAACTCAAGCTTCAACATTAAACAAACTCTTTAGATGAAGGAGGATAATTAAAAGTTGCAAAGTAACTCGTTACACACTCATTACGACAAGCATTAGTAAATATATAATGAGCTCTGGAAACATGGTGAGCACGGCTAAGCTAATTAGCATGTTAGCACAGAAAACAAGTAAAACAGCCTGTATACGTATACATATGCGCTTTTTTATATATATATATATATATATATATATAGAGAGAGAGAGAGAGAGAGAGAGAGAGAGAGAGAAAGAGACTAAAAACGCAGAAACGTTAGTAACATTTAAAAAAAATGGATAAATTAAGAAGCGAAATCTGTAACGTTGAAACAAACAGACTAGCTTTTAAGCTAAAGGCTCAAGGTTCAGTTTTACACACCTGGGGTCTTCAAACTCGACAAAGGCGAATGGAGGTCCGCCTCGTCGGTTTTTCAGATCGATATCTCGAATGGCTCCGTACTTATAGAAGACATCTTCGACATCTTTAGTGCGGATATCAGGGGGCAGATTCCCCACATAGATGCGGCAGTCATTGCTCCCAGCAGGGCCGCGGATCACACCACCACCAGACATCTCTGCACGGATATACCTTCACCTTCCTGCTAAACAGAGAAATTCCACTTTTTCGAGTCCGATAAATAACATTTGTTTGTTTAACCTTCGAAATACGCTAAATAAACCTAGTTACCAGTCAGATACAAAACAAAGAGACTTACTATTGTTTGAAGCACCGCTCGCACGCACACACCGAGAGCGTGTTTCCTCTGGAGTCGCGCGGGTCGCTTCCTCTTCAGCAGGCGCGCTGTAGCCACCGCGGATGAATCTAGAGAAACTGGCTGTTTGGCGGGTAATGGTGTAGCTACATCCGCGACGCGAAATAGTTCGTATAGTGATGCCTAAAATAATAAAAAGGTTTTATGTTGGTGGGTAATTAGTATGAATAAGGAACGAAGACGTATTTTCAAGCTATTATTTACAGTTGTGCGGTTTATTCTGGTCATGGGGTGAAGTCAATGTGGTACTTATTGCTTGCACCTGCTGCTGTGGGAAACTGTAGATTACCAGAGACAAAAATACAATTTCTATTTTATATATTTATATACAATTTATTTAGGCCTAAATATATATTTATGTGTGTGTGTGAGTGTACATGTTTTTCTATCTCGTACTCATATGGCTACTCGTCACTGTGGGGACCTAAATTCAGGTCCCAGTAGGGAAACAAGCTTATAAATCATACAAAATGTTTTTTTGTTTGTTTGTTTGTTTGTTTGTTTTTTTGAAAATTTAAAAATGCAGAAAGTGTTCTGTGATGGGTAGGGTTAGTGTAAGGGGATAGAATATACAGTTTGTACAGTAAAAGCCATTACGTCTATGGAGAGTCCCCACACGTGTGTGTGCGTGTGTGTGTGTGTGTGTGTGTGTGTGTGTGTGTGTATGTGTAGCCTATATACTGTATGTAAAACTAAGGAAGCATAGTATGTATTCAAAGATTACAGTCCAAACACAAATTCTGTCTTCACAACTTTATTGCAGCATTTTCAGTTTGTATTCCGGTTGTCAATAATTGAGTTTAACATTTGCCAATAATGCATTCAAGCCAAACATCCTGAATTACCATAACAGATACTGTGACTCATAAACTTGTAATCCATGCTGTTATTCTTCATCAGAGTAAAGGCTTTATTAAAGCTTTAGATGATGAAATGTTAGATTACAGAAGCATATAGCACAGATCCTTATAACTATCTAAGAAACTCAAACATTTTGACAGTCAACTAATAATATGCAGTCAAGTCAACTGTAACTTTATGAATAAACTTGTCAGTTTAATCAGTTGCATTATTTTCCTAAAGAACTGCAACAGAAGCTAATTTTACAATGTTTTTAAGACAAGCAGAGGACACCACACATTTTCACATCCTCAGAAACTCACTTAGCAATCACTTTTTAAGTGCTGTTTTATATCATCACATTTATTAGATCATAATAATTCATCTACATATGTTTAAGAGTTTTATATGGAAGTGGCAGTGAAATTTTAGCTAATGTTAGCTAACTTTCAGCTAATGTTGGAATATGGGAATCAGCAGCATTTCAATATGCATAGCTGGAAAGGTAATGGGATAGACCAGTGGCTCCGCTGCTGTCACCACAAACTGTGTACTTCCCTTGGCATGCCAGACTGTTGATCTGAGGACAAAAGACAGAAGTAGAGAAGCGATTAGAAAGAAAAAAATGAATATCTATCTATCTATCTATCTATAGATTTGGTTGACATACCTCTGCTCGTTTGATGAATTCCTCGGTTGCGGCGGTCTCATTCTCTCTCTGTCCACGCCAGGTCTTCAGAGCTGAGGCCTGCAGAGCTCGGCCGAAAGAGAAGGTAAGAGCCCAGGGCTTCACCAGTGGGCAGTTATTGATGGCATTTAGGTTAATGGAGGCCTCTTCCTCACTTTGACCTCCTGAGAGAAAGGTCACCCCTGAAAGTGCAGGAAGTCTGTAATTACCTAGTGTCCAGACTCGTCAGTGTATTTGAAAAAGGTTTACATTTTTTAATATATCCTCACCCGTGACAGCAGGTGGGACAGTACGCCGCAGGGCAGTGACTGTTGCCATGGCAACCTCCTCTGCACTGTATTTGGTTGGGCAGCTGTGTCCAGGGGTCACCATGTTGGGCTTGAGTAGTGTGCCTTCCAGATACACATGATGATCAAACATGGCTTTGTAGACCGCTGCAAGCACCTGAATCAATGACAGTGAATTTAAATCATATGATTATTACAGCAATTTTGAATGTGTCAAGCATTTTAAAGGGAAAGTTGAAAAAAAAAAATGAAACATTTACAAACTATTTATTTATTTATTTAAACTTATTTTATAAACATATTTATATACATTTAATATATATACATTTAATTAATTTTTTCATCCATATGCCATTTCGCCCACTGACTTTCAACATATGGACATTATTTTATGTTCCACATAAGAAAGAAAGTCATACAGGTTTGGAAGGTGAGTACTTGATAACAGAATTTTTGAATGAACTATATCCCTTTAAGAAGTAAAGAATAGTAACCAACCCTCTCAGTGACGAACTGGCAGCGCTTCAAATCATGGTCTCCATCAGGAAGGATCTCAGGTTCCACTATGGGTACAATCCCATGCTGGAAAAACAGTTGGGAATATTATATTTCTATTTGTATTTTATAACTCTCAATTTAGCCTCATTGACATTTCACCTGCTGACAAATACTAGCATAGCGAGCAAGGACTTTCGCATTTTCTGTAATGCAAAGGTTTGACGGGGTGGTATCGCTGATTTTCATTACACAGCGCCACTTTGCAAAGTCAGCTCCATCCTTTTTATACTGAGCGCAGCGCTCTGAGAGCCCATCCAGACCTGTTGAGACAGGATATTTGTATTATGTTAAAATTCTGGGTACGATCATATGTTCTGCCTCAAAATGACCTTTATTGGATTCAATACATTTCACACAATGAAAAACAAAAACACTTCAGGTAAAAATAGAAAAAGTATTATGTATAGGTAAGTATAGTAATATATATATGTATATGTGACCCTGGACCACAAAACCAGTCATAAGTCGCACAGGTATATTTGTAGCATTAGCCAACAATACATTGTGTGGGTAAAAATTATCGATTTTTCTTTTTTGCCAAAAATCATTAGGATATTAAGTAAAGATCATGTTACATGAAGATATTTTGCAAATTTCCTACTGTAAATATATAAAAATGTATTTCTGTGAGTGGATATGCATTGCTAAGGACTTCATTTGGACAAATTTAAAGGCAATTTTCTCAATATTTCGATTTCAATACCCTCAGATTCTAGATTTTCAAATATTGTCCTATCCTAACAAATCATACATCAATGGAAAGCTTTTTTATTCAGCTTTCAGATGATTTATAGATCTCAATTTTAAAAAAAAATTGACTGGTTTGACTGGTTTTGTGGTCCAGGGTCACATATATATATGTGTGTTGCTGGTCAAAATGACCCAGAACATGATATTTAAACACTTCAAAACTGACTGAATCAAGAACCAAGGGACTAATACCAATGAAATACCATGCAAAGGTATCAACAATGAAATTAACTGAATGAGCAGATATTCAGATCCAGAGAACGGATGTTTTTGATATACCTTGTGTAGTGGTCTCTCCATTAGTCCCTGGCAAGGGGACTACACCTTTGTCAACCTGTGAAGAAAGGGCAAAATGTTTTAGAAATAAAACATTTTTAATTCAGCTCATTGGCTTAAATGCACTGTCAGAAAAAAAAATGTGCAAAAATGGTACCTTTAGGGGCACAACATCTTGTCACTGGGCCAGTACCCTTAAAGGGATAGTTCACCCAAAAATGAAAATTCTGTCTTTTCTGTCATTTACTCACCCTCAAGGTGTTCTAAATATGTATGAGTTTAAATATTAATTTGTGTAACCAAACAAAGTTGCTGGTCCCCATTGACTTCCATAGTATGAAAAAAATGACTATGGAAGTCAATGGGGACCAGAAACTGTTTTGTTACCCACATTCTTCAAAATATCTTTTGTGTTCAACAGAACAAAGAAACTCGTACAGATTTAGAACACCTTGAGGGTGAGTAAATGATGATTTTTATTTTTGGGTGAACTATCCCTAAGGAACAACTGTGTGCCTTATCTACCCCTAAAAGGTGCATATTCATATCTTAGAGTAGTAATATGTTCCTTTAAGGTTTCCATTATGAATCTTTTAGGGCTAAATAAGGTACAGAGTTGTCCTTTGAGAGGCAATGCCTAAGTGGCAAGCTGTTGTAACTCTAAATAAATACAAAATGCAAAAATAAAGTTTCCCAAAAACAAGCTTTTCGAACACTCCTCATATGTGCGATTGATTAGACAAACAGATACCCCTGTCACAAACATATCCCACTGATTGAAGTGCACTTGAAATGTTTTATTTTTTTTATTTTGTATTTTTTTCTAAAGAGATATGGATATTATGGGTTGAATGGGATTGGGAAATGTTGCAATCCAGATTCAAACTCACAGTGCCTGCATGTCAACATGTCAAAGCAAATCGCTTGCAGCTATGCCAGTAAACCAAGGTAAGACTTTATACCTTGATCCCGATAGTGATGCCTTTGTCCTTTATCATCTTGACGAACGGGACGCCATCATCAGAGTTCTGGTAGAGTGTTTCGTGGAAGAAGATCACTCCACCGATGCAGTTATCAATGCGGTCATCAGCGGTGAAGAGCACCTGACGGTAGAGACGGCGGTTCTCCTCGTTGTTCTCCACCCCAATCTGGTTCAAACGTTTCCCCATGCTGCCTGTTAGAACATGAACAAAAACCAAAGTGAGTTCTTGCACTTTTCTTTGACACTGCAATTTCTGTCAAATAACTGGAGTAAGTCACACTAACCTATGGACTCATCTGCAGCTAGGATGCCTTTCCCTGGTGACACTATACGCAAAGCTATCTCATGTAGCTCCTTCTTTTGCTCAGTGGTGAGGGGAGGAAACTGATGGGTCATCCTAAACGTCTGACACAACCTATGGGTACAGTTAGAGTTAATGAACAAAACCAAAATGGGATTTCACCATATATACTGTCTTCCTGCTGAAGTTATCTATGATTCAGATGGTTTAACATATACTGTAAGAAAAAAATCTGTAGAAAAGCAGATAATGTGCTGGCAAAAAATCAGCATTATCTTCTACATTAAGTTTACGGACATCTCCATCTTCACACCAGGAAAGTCCGCTAGTTCATTTGCTTTTTGTCCGGACCAAATACAATGTCGATTTTTTTTTTGTTTGGTGTGGTTTGCTTTCACACTGCCCTTTTGCAAGTGAACCAAAATTTGTAAACAAAATCACACATGTGTTAAGGTCATCCATTCATTGGACAGAAATTCTCAAGCAGAGACCACCTCTTCAGCTGGGTCTCGGTACAGTTGTTTGGTCCGCACCCGAGTGTGATTACTGTATTCACACCTGCCCAAAAGATCCGCACCATGGGGGGAAATGAACTTGAGTTTGATTAAATCGAACCAAACAAGACAGGTGTGAATATACCCTAACACTTTTAAAAAAATAAAGGTTTCGAAAGATAGTTTTCGCAATGATGCCATAGAAGGATAATTCTTGAAAGAACCATTTTTCTGTTAGTGTGAAGAACACTATAATAATAAAGATCCATTTTCCACTATAAAGAACCTTTTGTGGAATGGAAAAGTTCCATAGATGTTAAAGGTTTTCTATGGAAACATGCCAATAAAGAATCTTTAAACACCAGTGAAAAATCAATGCGGAAAACCTAATTTTTATGGACTTTTCTTAGAGTGTAGAAAACCTGGAAATATCAGGGAATTGTAAAAATTTTGATTTCCAGGCCTAAAATTAGAACATTTAATCAGTTAAAAATTGGTCTCTGTGAGTCTCTAGAAAATGATTCTTGAAGATTTATAACCCTCCTCCTGAGGCAAAGTTGTACTTTTTAAATGAAACAGCTCCCAAACCAAAGTTAAATAAATAAATAAATCCAACACAATTGTCGCTTAAAGGCACGGCTGCTTTTCTATCGAATGTTATTCTGTTCAGAAATGCCAAGCATTCGCTTACACAAAAGCTTAACAGATATCAGCAACTCTTTGTTATCCGCAACCACAACTGAAGCACAGACTCACTGTTTACAAGCCTTATGCATACATAAGGTTACAGTTAGAGTTCCTCTTTATGAAGAACTAAGTTGCCAAATTACTGCAAAATGTTATTTTTCAGAGTTCTTAACTTTGTCAACTTCTTCTACTTGAAAACCTTTTAAACCTTTAGTCAAATTTAAACACATCTAATCAAACTGATCATGATTCTCAGCATTCAAAAGCATTTTCTAAACAGTAACTCACTTGTAAAAACACAACTTTATAGTAATATAAACCTTACAAAGTTGTTAATCCACTTTGAATTCCACACATGAATTACAATCCAGAATGGTCATAGCAGTAAATTCAACAGATGGAAGGACAGTGATACTTACCAAGTCAGAGCAGACCGAAGGACTCAGACCAGAAGGGCTTTCTCCTACAGACGAGATGAGACGTGACTGATTCTTTAACAGTGGCACTGTCCCAATTCTTTATGAAGGTGATATCCCAAAGGATGCTGACACTTGCAGGGCGGAGCTTAACGTCATGCCCTCATTAAGTTATTGGGGGAGGTGTTAAAGGCCACCAAAGGTTGCCCACCTGATCCCATTTCTCTAGCAGCATGTATTCTCATTATTTTACACACAATGTAATGCAGTCTAGATTTTTAGTAGATTTTGTAGATTTTATAAAAGTTGCTAGGGTAGTGTGATTGTTGCCAGGGTGTTGTTAAGCTGTTCTGGGTGGTTGCACTCAAAAGACCCCAGATAAGGCTTGGGTCTTTTTTTTTTTTCAGTGTAAATATATGGGATTATATCGTCTGCCAGGTGAAAACTGAGTCTGATCGCTGCTGTAAGCCACATTATTTGAGATATCTTTGTAACCTGTTGGCAGCAGGGTCTTCCAGGCAACATATGTAAATTTGAAGGGGGTCTGTATTCCCATAAATAATATAATTAGATCAAATATGCCTCAGGCAAATCCTCAAATCTCTAGTCAGATGAGACTCCCATCATACCCTCAGGAAAATGTTGGCAGTCACAGAGCGGCTGAGATTCAAGCATATGTATGATAAAAAATGAGGTGGGGTCATGGCATAATTTCAAGTTCTATACAGGTGAGTAGAATTTTTAGATTCCTTCATGATCTAGTTTTTCAAGGACAAAAAAATGGAGTCAAAGTTTGGAGATTGAGTTTACCAATGCATTGATCTGTTGTGAAATGATGTGATCAGTGCTTTTGGATCTAATATTGGCTTCAAGTCAGATCACATGTAATATGCATAGAAAAAGTCAGATTTTTTTTGGATCACATCGTTGAATTCATAAAACGAATGCAATATAAGATAACGTAGATAAAAATGGCAGGTTTAGAGGGATACCCAATGTCTCACTATACATAAAGGACCGAACACATCCGAAGTAGACTCTCAGGAGAACTGTTAAGAGTTACGGATATTTTAAGCCACCTCTACTGGGGCTGTGATTTTTTTCCTGATACCTAATTAAAAACATTAATAATGATGCTTTATCTGGTGTTCAATTTTCAGCCCTATTAAGGCTGCTCCCATTTGGGTTTGTCATTGCACTCACAAATAGGTCACACCAAAGTCTCAAAGTTGGAGAAATGTCTCCAGGTATCATTCACAGATATATATTTTACCATTTTATCTTTTGAATTGTATAATGACATGAAGTTCTACTTTTGTTCTCCACATCAATTGATGAACAAGTCTATTTTGAGGACATATGTTGAGAATGATCTTTACAGTATGACTGAGAACTCATTTATATAATTAAAGCCAACTGTATGTGAACCAAGATTTTAGTTTACTATAATTCAGCTACTTTTTTACCATAATAATTGCACTATATAATTATTTAATACTAAATTGCATTGCAATTCATTTTATTGTAGTATTGTATTGCACCGTACATTCCATTGTACATAGTTCTGCTATTCTACTTGCATTATTGTATTATTTTTTCACATATTGTGCATTCCAGATATTTTATTGTACATACCCTCTGGTATTTTACTTCTATGCTACAGTACCATAGTTCCTCACGTCTTCCCCTGTACCTCAGTGTCTGTAATTTTATGATTCACTCTGTGTTTTCAAAAGCTAACTTGTCGCTCAATGAGTTTTAGCCTATTATATCTAATAGATCCAGTCCTCGTTTTGAATTGGTGAGCTGAGTTAGTCCAATAACAATGTTAATTTTCACCATTTGTATCACTCTGCTCGTCTGTGTCTATGAATTAGTGGTGATTTTTCAGTGCCTCTTTCTACAGATTACACTGATACACAAGTAGATGGCGACAGGTGACTGTCTTTATGAGTTTCATTGAGTCATTCCCTCAACCAATTCTTTCAAAACAAAGATTCATTTATCAGAGAAACAGCGGCGTCGTTAGGTGTGTTCGGCTTGAAGCGGTGCTGCGCAGACCGATTGGTGTATGACATCAAATTACCACAAGAGTGATTCAAAAGCAGAGCTGTCTGCTCTCTAATCGTTCTTAAGGTACTTTGATATCATACACCGAACGGTCTGCGCAGCACCGCTTTAAAGGTTTTAGAGTTCACTTTCAACTGAAAATTAGCCCAAGCTTTACTCACCCTCAAGCCATCCTAGGTGTATATGACTTAATTACAGACACAATCTGAGAAATATTAATAAATATCTTGACGCATCCGAGCTTTATTATGACAGTGAACAAGATCAACAAGTATGAGCTGAAGAAAGTGCTTCCATCCACATCCATCCATCATAAACGTACTCCACATGGCTCTGGAGGGTTAATAAAGGCATTCTCAAGCAAATTGATGCATTTGTGTAAAAAAATATATCCATATTTATCAAGTTATTAAGTAAAATATCTAGCTTCTGCCAGACCGCATTCCCTATTCAACTTACGAAAAAAGTCTAACTGATGCGCCACCAGATAACTCTTTCTTCGTAAGTTTATGATGGATGGAAGCACCTTCTTTAGCTCATACTTGTTGGTATCGCTCACTGCCATTATAAAGCTCGGATGCGTCAGGATATTTATTAAAATATCTCCGATTGTGTTCATCAGAAAGAAGAAAGTCATATACACCTAGGATGACTTGAGGGTGAGTAAAGCTTGGGCTAATTTTCAGTTGAAAGTTAACTAATCCTTTAAGTCAAAGACACCGGTTGCATCCAAAATCGTATACTTCCCTACTATATAGTAGGCGAAAAACACTATGTGACAAAAGAAGTATGTATGTAATACTAATTAATATCACAGTATACTTATGTGTAAGCATGATAAGTTTTATTTATCACAGTCAGATTATCATACTTGGTGTCCCAGAAAACAGGGAAGCACTGTAACCAATATAAATATAAAAATAATTCGAGTGAAGATATACACAAACCAAACAGTTCTTATATTATAAAAATACTTCATTAGTGAAGGCAAAATTAAGCTTTCAAAAGTAAGGTCAAAAATCTAATACACTTTCTGCATATTGAGATAAAAATAAATCTGATTATTAAATAGGACTAATACAACTCAGTAGTAATATTTGTTAATGAATGGCTAGTCACATAGATTGATCTGTTTGTGCTTTATGTGGTGAATTATCAAAAAAAAAAAAAAAAAAATACTGTGACATTTTATCTTGTCTTTGGCAAAATGTTGCATGTTACAGAGAAAAAAAAGTTTTTTAAATTTGTTTTTATGGAGAACTGGTTCCTGTTGCTTTGGTTTCAGTCCCAGCTGTGTCTTCATTTACCTCAATCTTCATCGAGGTAGGAGGCAAATCCGCAGGGGTCGATGGAGAGTTTAGCAGGTCACACTCAAAATTCTGAAGCAGATCTGATGATAAACCTCGCATCGACCTTTCTGATCTCTCAGGATGATTCTTCAGCTCGAGGATTGGCTTGATGGGACATTTCTGCAGCAGCTGGGAATCAAAGGACATGCCACAGAAAAACTTCTGGCTTTGGAAGTGCTCCAGGCACCGTAAGCGACGCGTGGGAATCTTGCATAGAAGCTACATTCAGACAAAGACTGGTTTGAGTATGTGCGTAAACAACAGGGTTGTGCAGAACTGAAATGAGCATGCCTGAATATTCCAATTCAATTCCTGAATTTGATTTGTAGTAGTAAACAGAAATGGAATTAAGTAACAAACACACTTCTAATTTTAATGTGAAGGAAGTAGAATTAAAATGAAAAGAAATAAAAAAATTTTTATATAAATGCTGTGTGTATTTTTTAATTATACATTTTCAGTATGAATTACCCATAAATTATATCCTACACATAAAATACGGGGAATTTCCATAAACATTAGGCTATATTAATGAAATACATGATAAAAATTTTAATTAATTTAATTTTAAACATTTAGAATACAATTAAAAATACATAAATAACAACAAATGTAATGTTAAAATACATATAGCGTATATGTAATGTGTGTGTATATATATATATATATAAAATGTATTTATTGTACATATATATAAATGTATGTATATATTGTTTATACCAACAAACATAAGATGAAATTATTACTTCTTAATATAAATATTAATACAAATACTGTTCACATTTATTTGTATTTTAGACATAGAAACCGAATTCCGGAAATGTTGGGAGGTTTTTTAAATTTGAATGAAAATTAAAAAATGAAAACTAAAAGACTTTCAAATCACATGAGCCAATATTTTATTCACAATAGAACATAGATAACAAAAAATGTTTAAACAGATACATTTTACACTTTTATCCACTAAATGAGCTCATTTCAAATTTGATGCCTGCTACAGGTCTCAAAATAGTTGGCACGGGGGCAACAAATGGCTGTAAAAGCAAGAAATTTTGAAAAGATTCAGCTGAGAGAACATCTAGCAACTAATTAAGTTAATTGATATCAGGTCTGTAACATGATTAGTTATTAAAGGGATGTCTTAGAGAGGCGGAGTCTCTCAGAAGTAAAGATGGGCAGAGGCTCTACAATCTGTGAAAGAGTGCGTAAAAAGTTTGTGGAATACTTTAAAAAAAAAAACAATTTTCCTCAACGTCAAATTGCAAATCTCTGTGCATAAGGGACAAGGTCGAAGACCTTTATTGGATGCCCATTGGATGCCCGTGGTCTTTGGGCCCTCAGATGACACTGTATCACTCATCGGCATGATTGTGTCAATGACATTACTAAATGGGCCCAGGAATACTTCCAGAAACCACTGTCGGTAAACACAATCCGCCATGCCATCTGCAGATGCCAACTAAAGCTCTATCATGCAAAAAGGAAGCCATATGTGAACATGGTCCAATAGTGCCGTCGTGTCCTGTGGGCCAAGGCTCATTTAAAATGGACTGTTTCAAAGTGGAAAAGTGTTCTATGGTCAGACGAGTCCACATTTGACATTCTTGTTGGAAATCACAAATGCCATGTCCTCTGGGTTAAAGAGGAGGGAGACCTTCCAGCGTGTTATCCAGCGTTCAGTTCAAAAGCCAGCATCTCTGATGGTATGGGGGTGCATAAGTGCATATGGTATGGGCAGCTTGCATGTTTTGGAAGGCACTATGAATGCTGAAAGGTATATAAAGGTTTTAGAGCAACGACGTCTATTTTAGGGAAGGCCTTGTGTATTTCAGCAGGACAATGCAAAACCACACACTGCAGCTATTACAACAGCATGGCTTCGTCGTAGAAGAGTCTAGGTGCTGAATTGGCCTGCCTGCAGTCCAGATCTTTCACCTATAGAGAAAAATACGTCAAAGACGACCACGAACTCTTCAGCAGCTGGAAACCTATATCAGGCAAGAATGGGACCAAATTCCAACACCAAAATCCAGAAACTCATAACCTCGATGCCCAGACGTCTTCACACTGTTCTGAAAAGAAAAGGAGATGCTACACCATGGTAAACAGGCCCTGTCCCAACTATTTTGAGACCTGTAGCAGGCATCAAATTTGAAATGAGCTCATTTTGTGCATAAAAGTGTAAAATTTCTCAGTTTAAAAATTTGTTATGTTATCTATGTTCTATTGTGAATAAAATATTGGCTCATGTGATTTGAAATTCTTTTAGTTTTCATTTTATTCAAATTTAAAAAATTTGGGTTTTGGGTTGTACAATATATATATATATATATATATATATATATTTTTTTTTTTTTTTTTTTTTTTTTTTTTTTTAATGACATCTTTAAAATATATACATAACATATATATATGCAGATTACCTCAATGAGCAGGAAGGCCAGAGCTGGACTGAGACTGGCAGGCATGTCATATGGATCCTCACTAACCCTGGTCATCATACTACAGTGGTCTGCTTCCGCAGGCAAAGGAAACTAAAAAATCAAAATAATAAAGAAAAGTCTCAGACGGTCTGTATAAGAAGCCTGTAGCACTTTACTGAGATCTACAGAGATCTGTACATTTTTCCAGAGGTGATTTTGTGTGATACATCCATTAAGTATAACGCTCATCTTGTAGTATTGCCTCTGGACATGTCTTACCCCTCCAGTGGCTAAAGCGTAGATAAGAATACCAAGAGACCACCAGTCTGCAGCATGGCTGTACGGGCCTCCGCTCAGGACTTCAGGAGCTGTTTAATGACCACATAATGTAATTAAATATCTATTTTAAGAGAAATAGCTCAGTTGCTTAGAGCTATACATGTCTTTAGTTACTGCCAGATATACTTGATGGTAAACACAGTCGTACTATGGAAATCCTATTCTGTTTAAAACGAGTGCAGTTCAGATTCCAGCCTCACCCATGTACTGTATTGTGCCACAGATAGTAAATGCTCTATCCCCACGCTCAAGGCGGCGAGACAGCCCAAAATCAGTCAAGCGGAGGTGACCTAAATGAGACAGCATTAGTATTTCTATTCCAGAATTCCCTTTACCAAAAGCTAAAAGAGTGTTTTAAAGTTGGGATTGACATCTGAAACCAATCCAAAGACACAAAAGACATATATGATCATTGTCTTGGTATATGTGAAAATTATTTTTTTTTAAAAAGTGGTTGCTGTTGTTGCTTTGCAGTGTTGCGTTGCAGTGCAATCTGTCTATCTATCTATCTATCTATCTATCTATCTATATACATATATATATATATATATATATATATATATATATACATATATATATATGGTGGTTTTCACACAATTCTGTAGTCTGGATCAGCTTTACCTTTATCGGTCAGAAGGATGTTCTCCATCTGTTTAAGAAAAAAATGTTGTTGTTTTTTTAGAGCATTTTATAGGACTGAATACAAACATTTATCATTTTCAATAATTAATTTATATTTATTCATGTTTTTAAACACAGTCAAAGTGGTCATAATATTCTAATATTCCTTGTTTGTGTTCGATGTTCAACTTGAGGCAATTTTTTGTCAAATACCAGAATACAAAAACATAGCAGTCAAATTAAATTTAAAAAATATAGTATAATATTGTAATTTATACCTTCACATCCCTATGAATTATTCCGAAATCATGCAAAAATCCTGAAAATGAAAAAAGTGTGGTAGTATATAACTTTTTTACAGTCATTGATACAAATCTACAACACCTGTGTGTAAAAATTACTCAAGACAAGACTAAACATATTATTTAAATACAAATTAAAAGCATGTAAAGTGTCATACATTATAAATCTAACAACACTCACCCAAGGCAGAGCCCAATTCGGCAGCAAACACGCGAACATCTCTCTCATCAAACTGGCCCTTCAGTGTCCAGTAAGTATAGAGGTCTCCAGTGCTGCAGTAATCACACACTGAAGACAAACGCACAGGAGTGAGAGAAAACATAATAGATGAGAAAGACAATGTCACAGTAGACTGAGTGGCCTGACCTTGAGGCCACCTTCTTATAGATCAAACTCTAAAGGGACTTCATTCAAGCATGATATGAACTGGAGTGACACAATTTTGTGACACAAGCCAGTGACACAATTTCAGTCTGTCACAGGGTCACGGAGGGAGACTTTGGAAAGGAAGAAGACAAAACACAATGATTACGTCTCCAATGGATGTAGAGAGAAGAACATGGGTTTAGAAACAAAAATACACTGAACGAAACAGATAAACCATGAAAAAAGGACAAAATTAAATAGGAGTAGAGCATTGGGCAGATCTTTCAAGACATATTCTGGGTTAAATACAACTTTAATACAAATTATTTTCTACATATAAAATATTTTCCAGATTTTATTAGGTAAAGTTCAATTTATTTATTATATAAATTAATTAAGTACTTTCTTTTTTATATTTATTCAATTAAATGTATATCCATTTACTTACATTCAGGATTGTTTTCATGATATATAAATATCTTATATGTAGCAAATAATTAGGTAAATTACATAACTTTTTTATTTTTGTATTTTATACTTTAATATATTACAGTACAGTTATATGTTAAACCTGAAGAGAAACATTTTCAAATTAATAAAAATGTATTTGTAGGCCTATAGACCATGACCATGTTGCCATAAATCGCTTAGCGGGCAAGCTAAAGATGACTGTATTATAGAAAGGTAAAATAAAACACTTGAAGGGCTAAAGTTATATGTATGATTTTTTATATGTAATTATTTTTTATTCAACTTTTTGCAAGTGAGTGTGCGGTCAGATCTCATATTGTTACAGTCACCGGTTCCTGCACTACACTTCCCAGCATTCCCTCTGCCCCGCACCTGCACGTCATCACCATGTGTGTGTGTCCGTGTGTGTGTGTGTGTCCGTGTGTGTCTGTCCGTGTGTGTCCGTGTGTGTGTCTGTGTGTGTGTCTGTGTGTGTGTGTGTCCGTGTGTGTGTGTCCGTGTGTGTCCGTGTGTGTGTGTGTGTGTGTGTGTGTCCGTGTGTGTCCGTGTGTGTGTGTCCTATGTTCCTGTATGCTCCTTTGGATTCTCTAGTAAAGTTTGACTCTTGTTAATATATTCCTCTTCGTCCGTGTTCCTACACATCTTAACTGTAACAGAATAACCGACCACCCTAAATGGATGAATGGGTCAAATTCATCGCCTTGGCTCAGGAGAGCCAAGATTTCATCACTTATTCCTCATGATTTTTTTATTTCGCCATCAACAGCCAGCTGGAGGATGAGGAACTAAGGAAGATGTACTGGATCGGGGCGAGCTACAATGGACCTTGTAAGCTTCCAGATACCACCGGCTTGAACTGGAGGGAGGCCATGCTGAAATGCATGGAGTTCAAGCTGCCCCGATCCAGAATGCCTACAAACCCAGTTCCCAACCAGAGACCCACCGCCGATGGAAACGATGACCCTGCCGTGACGTCAGAGCCCGCGCCAGGAGGAGCAACCGAGCTTGACATCACCCTGGAGCCTGAGGTATTTCCAACTGAGGAAAAGTTCAAGTCGGGGGTCCCTTCCAGCATCAAGGGAGTAGGTGTTGAGGACAACGAGCAGGACCAAAGCCCCGCCCACCCGAGTGAGTCCACTGACAACATTACTACTCTCTTGCTGTTTGAAAACTCTATACTGGACTCTTCTATCCCTACCAGCCTCTCTCTTCCACTCCCCCTCTTGGAAGTATTCACTGAATTTCCATCTCAGCCTTCTTCCCTGATCCCAACCAAGTCTGCTGTCCTGCCTGAGCTGTCACCCATCAGTCCCACTACACCACCATCACCTCCTCTCAGTGACGTGGTTACATCGCGGGACCACTGTGAGCCATCTCCTCCAGGGCGTGAGGATCCCGTGGCTCCGTCTCCAGCATCTGTTCTCGTTTCTCCTCCTTAACCAGTCACCCTGACTCCTTCACCTACGCTCCTCCCTCCCTTGTCGTCTGCTGGGACCCTCGAGCCATCGGCTTCGCGGAGCTTCCTCGGACCGTCGTCTTCACCTGGGTCGGACGTCACATCGCCTACCCAACGGACTCTCCGGCCCTCCAACCCTACTGCTCCAGCTAGCTCCGCCCTTCCTCAGGCTCCGCCGCCGCCCTCGGTTGCTCCAGCTACACCTCAGCCCTCGGGATCCCTGCATCCTCCTCGGATGGTCGCCTGGGTCATCGGCATCGAACCGTTCCTCTGCCTTCCATCAGTGCCGTGGGTTCCTCTTCCAACGCCGCGGCCGCCTTCGCTCGTCCCCAAGGTGGTGCTAATGCCTTCTCCACCATGGCTCCTCCCTTCAGCGTCTCTGCTGATCTCCATCATCCTGGTTGGGGACTGTGCCTCCATCCAACTCATCCTCCAGCTTCACCGTCCACCTCCTGAACCCCCTCCGGCCTTCCCCTTCGGATATTCCTCTACGGCGCGAGGACGCACCTTGCCGGAGGGGGAAAATAACAGTCACCTTACTCACTTGTCTTTGTCGGTTATTGCTTACGTTTGGCAATTATTGCCAATGTGTGAACAGCTTGTAACAAAAAAAAAAAAAAAGTTTTTCTAGGTTGCCTATAAAAGCCTGTAAACTCTTTTTCTTTTATTTTTTTTTATGATTTTGCCAGGGAAATCAAAAGGATGTGATGTTTATGAACGCTCCCGAGAGCCTCTCTTTCGTTCTATGATTTCTGAAACGAATGCTTGTGTTCAGGATAATGCTGAAAGAGCTATTCTGTACTGTAATGTCAGTGTAACTTAAATCACGTTCAGTCTATTGTACGTTTACTTTACATGTGCACTATGCATGCGAGCACGAGCATTGCGTTGCTAGCTGCAGTTCACTTAACAGCCACCGGTGTCGCTAATAAGAAGGGTTTCTGAATTCTACATATAGCCCCTTTAATTTTTTTCAGTAGAATAAAATGATTGCTATTAAAGCCATGATTTCTGAAGAAATCATTAGAAATCTTTAGAAAGCGGAGTGAAAAATGAAATAGTAAATTCAGTAAGTGTATTGCATTATATATACTTAATTGATATATTGAGTTAAAATGTAAAAATACAGGCTTTAAAATACATTTAGTAATTTTTGTAATCTTTATTCTCTCAAATTTTCCCTTGCAGCCCTCTGAGGATTCCTGGACCCCAGTTTGAAGTCTGCTTTAAAACATAGGAAAGGAGAAGGAGAGTGAGTTTGATTGTGGTGTGACTCACTGATGAAGAGATTTCTCTGGCTCTGCCAACAGTCCCGGAGACTGAGGAGGAAAGGATGCCTGACTTGTCGCTACAATGTAACAGTTGACAACACAAAATGAGATGGACATGAGTGCAGGCACTGGGAGGAAGTGAGAGTAAACTCTAATGGAATGAACAAAACAATTGAAGTATGAAATGTGCGCATGCTTATAGGGCACTGACTGAGCGGAAGTCAGTGTTGTCCATGTATCACTGGCCCGGTTAGAACCAGATCAGACGAGCCATAGCCGAAACAGAGCGCAGCGGCGCAGTGTGACTCACTTGAATGATCACCTCCTCTTTGGACTGCTGGAGGACTCCATGTCTCAAAACATCAGCTTTGGGTAAAACCTAACCAACAGTGACAGAAGAAATTCTGAAGTGAAGAAGGAGCAGTGTACGAATTACCAAACACGTCACATTTTAAAAAAGGAAATAAAATGATAGAGAATTTAGAACAAGACATTAAAAAGCACCTTAATAGCATAGGTCTCATCTTTAGACAGGTCCTTCACCTTCAGGATTGGACCAAATGAACCTTTTGCTATAAAACCAAGAATCTGAGAAGAGAATCATTAGTTACAAAAGACAAAAAGCAAAGGATTTAAAGGTACCCCTTGTGAAAAAGAAGTGCACTTAATTGTATTGAATGTACACTTGTGTTGTACTTCAAATCTTAAAAGTATATATATTTTAAAAACTGTACTTATAATATTAATGAAAAAAGGCCACTTAGGTTTACTTAAAGAGAGTACAATTTCATGACTATGTTTCTAAACACACTTACGTACACTTTTAAAAAGTGCAATTTGTAATCATGTCAAGTTAAAAGTTTTACTTTAAAGTACATTTTAAATCATGTTTTGATAATCTTTTGTTATGCTTTAAGGAAGTACACTTATTTTGATGTGTTCACTACCATACTAAAGCACATGTACATGTAAAGTACTTGATTATAATTTTAACTGTAGTGTGTTATTCAATATTATTACACGAATCTCTGAAATGCTTGATTCTAATTGGTCAATCGCAACATTCTGATGTCAATAGCAATTGCTGTATAATGACAGCTCATCCGGGTATCTGAGAAGCCACATAACACTTCATGTCGGGGTCCTGGTCACCTTGTCAGGGTTTATTTTGGCATTATCTCTTACTTAGATGTAAATTTACAAGTTTCAATAGAAATTACAATAAAGTATATTTTATTGTGCTGTCAAATCAATTAATCGCGATTAATCATATCTAACATAAAAGTATATATATATATATATATATATATATATACACACACACACACACACATATATATATATATATATACACAAACTTATGTTAGATGCGATTAATCGATTTGACAGCACTAATATTTTACCATAAATGTTTGACGGCAGTTCATTTTAACATTCGGCAGTACACTTAAAGCATATTTTTAGAGACAACAGAAGTGATTACAAATTTAAACATAAATATGTAATTATAACGCCTACCTAAAGGGTTAGTTTACCCAAAAAATTAAAATTCTGTCATTATTTACTCACCCTCATGTTGTTCCACACCTGGGAGACCTTCGTTCATCTTCAGAACACAAATTAAGATATTTTTGATGAAATCCGAGAGGTTTATGACTCGTCTATAGACAACAAGTTAACCAACATTTTCACGGTCCAGAAAGGTGCTAAACACAATGTTAAAACAGTCGATGTGACTGCAGTGGTTCAACCTTAATTTTATGAAGCGACGAGAATACTTTTTGTGCGCAAAAACAAAACGAAAATAACTACTTTATTCAACAATCTCTTCTCTTCCCTGTCCTTACACAGATGCCGCAGTAAGCACAGCGAAGGCTTCCGTGTTTACGTCAAATGCCGGCTCAGTATTGGCCAAAGCTGATCACATGAGCAGCACGACGCATGCATGTGATACTGACTAGGGCTGGGTATTGACACAATTTTCACGATTCGATTTGATTTCTATTCACATGCTTGCGATTCGATTTGATTCTATATCGATTATTTTGGATGTAGTATATCAGTTACAGTATGGCAAATTTTCTAGAGGAAAAAAATCTCTCAACTAATGCTGTAAACTACACATGGGAGTCAGTTGGTACTACTTTATTGAAGGTTAAAATTAACTTATTTATATATAAACACTTAAATTACACTCAGTTATGTTTTTTAATTAATAAATAAAGTTTAGAATTACATAATCATATTTCTACTCCAATTCGTGTCTTTTAATATAAACATTTAAATCGTGGCTGTCATACATTAAAATATTGTAATGAATATGTAATGGTGCATATATTTATCAGAATGCTGCTTTCTAGAGTTCACTTTTCTAGCTGACTAATGAGTTTATGGTCACTGAATATGTTTTTCTGTGTTAAATGTGACCTTACATGACATTGTGTCTTTCCGAGGTTGAAACACTGATTGAGCCATTACTCAAGACATGATACGGATTTCGGTAAGTTGTGCTTTATCTTTTAACATACCTTCAGATGTTTAGTCATGTTTATTTCGCGCTGTAACTGGTATTAAACTGGATGTTCACATGCGCTCCGTGCTGCCGCCTCTCTTTAACTGAGGTGCTAAAGCAATCTGTCACGCCACATTTAACAGTATTTATTTTTTGAATCTCATAATAAGATGGACTTCATTTGAAATCTGAGACTTTGCTTCATATCAAAAGTAACAAAGCACAAAGATTATTGCGATTTATTGGATGGGAGGCGTGCTACATGTTCTGTTCATTTATCAACTGAAAACAGACTAGACTAATTGATTCTTGGGATTTAAGAATCGATATCGGTTCGTAAAAATGAGAATCGATTAAAATCGAGAAATCAATATTTTTTACCCAGCCCTAATACTGACGCAGGAGCCAGCCGATAATGAGTTGGCGTTCTGGTGTAGAACCTGGAAACGCTGGACATAAACAAGGTATGAGAAGATATTGTTGAATAAAGTCGTTATTTTTGTTGAAGGTCTTACGGGTGTGAATTGACATTAGAATTTTTGGGTGAACTAACCCTTTAAGTTAGTCAAAAAACACTCTTAAGTTCAACTAATTACATTTGCTATAAATTTTAATGAAACTTTAATTGACGTGTCTAAAGCATTATATTCAGTTTGCACTTAAGTATATATTTTTTTAAAGTATATCATTTCTGAAATAACTACTATTTTTAAAAGTATACTAAACAAGCAGCAGTTCACACAAAAATTTAAATAATCATAATTTACTTACACTTATGTGGTTCCAAACCTGTATGACTGTTTCATCTGTTGACTTTCATTCTTCAAAATTTCTCTTTATGTGTTTCACAGAACGAAGATAGTCATATGGGTTTGGAACAACAAAAGGAAAATAAATAATGAATTTTTATTTTTGTGTTATTTTTGTCACATTTTTAAAGGATTTTATGACTTGTGTCAAAGAACTACCTGTAAATGCATGTGTCCAGTAAACCGGTGTGGGAATTCTGGCAGGAAAATGGAAATAAAGCCCGGCAGTGTCCACTCTAGACGAGGCCCCTCAGGGTTTGCGTCTAAGGCCCGAGATTGCTCAGAGATGGGGTATTCTCTGTGCTGGGCCCTGCGTCTAAATGGACTGTGATGAACAAGCGGAGGCGAGAGACACAGGAAGCCCTGATGACATGACAGGGATCTCCTCTTCACTAGTGATGATGATGATGATGATGATGCCTGCAGCAAAAAGGACATCAATGATAAACTACTGTACAAAATCACAAACACTTAAGATAACGTATAATGCAGATCAGTAGCTGGTGTGCATTCAAGCCAATGGCCCCCAAAAGACTTTTATCATTGCATTATATAGCAAAATATAAAATCAAGTGGTATTTCAACTCTTATACTCTGTAGACAGTTTCAGTAACACTATTTTATTATTGAATGCAAATTCATACTTTTGTAAGTGAAATACATTTTGGGGCCAAATTGTATGACAATATTCAAATGAATGTTTATAGTAGGCTATATGTTTTCATTATTTTCTACATTTATACATAATTTTATTTTTATTTTTATTAACTAATAAACTGTGACTCATTGTGTAATGTGATGGTACTGTAATTTGTGCGTAGTTATTTTACGTCCACTCTTAAAAATAAAGGTTCCAAGAGGGGGTTTTCTCAGCTATGCCAGAGAAGAACCATTTTGGGTTTCCCAAAGAACAGTGAACAGTTCAAGAACCATTTCTGCCTTGGTGTGAAGAACGTTTTAATAATCTAAAGAACGCTCCTTTAGCGCAATAGAAAGGTTCCATGGATGTTAAAGGTTCTTTATGGAACTATCGATATCAATAAAGAACCTTTATTTTGTCATTATTATTATCGTCAGGTGTAAACCATTCTAATAACATTGAGTAAACACATTTAATTGAAAAACACGAGAATACTGGGAACCACTCATGTGTCAATGTAATCTAAATTTTGCCTCATGAAATTGATATTTTAGCCTCTATTTTAGTCGCACGAAACTGCAAAGCACCATCAATATTTAAATCAGACCAATGTAACTGTGTACACTCTGCGTTTTTGTACAAACTATTACTCTGTTATCCATCAATGGAAGGTGTGATTATTAGAGCAGTAAACACTCTTACCTTATTTTTACTCCCGTCGCCGCCCATCACATTTCATAAACAATAAATAAACCACTTGCGGTCTTCTTTAAAAACAAACCTATTCTCCCACAGAAGTCCGCCAATAAAACGTGATCCCCATGTCAGATATTGATATCAAATTCTTTTCTTTTCCACACAAAATAACTCTGTTTTAACAAGCACATTATTCGGTGTCTAAACCTTTGATACACATATGAAGCGCCGCCCACTTATTAATATTAACATATAAACACTGATCTCGTTATAGCAATGTACTTCATGCATCAGAAACGTCATAATCGATTGATTACGCAACTCACGTAGCAAGTGGCTTCTAATGTCCAGTGCTAAATCAATGTATTTTTGAACGATAAAATAATTATATCTAATGTGACTATATCTTATACTGGTATATTATGCTTTTCTGTATACTTCAGTCTCAGTCTAAGAAATTTTAAAATATCTTATTTCTTTAAAACACTGTTAATTGTTTTAAAGAATCATTATAAATGATGCATCCTTATTATTAATTACATAATATAATAAAATTACATCAAAGCTTTAAATAACTAATTACTACCAATCCAGAAATAAATGGTTTAAAATAACTACATTTGAAGAGCTTATTGGGGCCTGCTTTTATTTTATTGACAAATTTTAATTTACATGCTTGGTGACATTTAATACCTCCCATTATTTGTACAAAGAACAATACTAAGACACAATTGCCAGACAACAGTGCCTGACACAGTGGGGGAAAGAAAATCTAAATATAGTGCTCATTTTTAAACATTCAAGCTGAAACATCATCTTTCACTTTTGAAGCTGACAAGCAAAAATCAGCAGCATCTGAAGACATTGAAATAATACAGAAGATAACCACAGATACAAAAATATCAGAAAATATTTTGTGTAAAAAGTGCCATAGTGTTAAAATTACAAAGCATTAATCAGACAGGCTGCAAAAATGGCATAAAACAAGATGCTTTCCATGACGTCCGAAAACAACTGCTCCACAAGCAGAAGATCCTCAGTCCATTTGCTTTTGTATTGCACTACATAGTAAGTACAGTAAAACAGTGGTCAACAAACTAATGTCAAGTACAACTTAATCTTGAGCTCAAATGGGATTACTTCACTAATCGTGGGATAATATGGGTTTCCAGTATATGTGAATTTCAGATTCTTCTTGCTCTTCCATGTGGCTCCGTCAACATACACAAGTATCTCCTGATCCAGCAGGAGAGGCGTCACAATGCTCGAAACACAAAATAGAGATAACGGAAAGATAAACCGTTAAATTGTGGGACACTGAGGATTTTATCTTAATTGATAAAGATAGTTTAATCCTGTATGTATCATTTAAATATGTTGAAATGATTTATGGCACAATAGGAGCACATAAAAACAATATTAGGTGTACAGCACTCATATTAGACAGTAGAATGACAATCTCATCTTCTCATTGCCTGCAGTCATGGCTTGACCATGGTGCTGGTTTTTGTGTCCACACCCAGCGCGGACGTTTAAAGGCACCACTGGTGAAGATGACTTGGTTTGTTTATCATAATTCCCCCCCACCCCCCTTTCCCACTGACGGGGACTCAGTAAGGTACAGCAGTGCTTCTTTGAGACCAGGAGTTTCACTTGCGGCGACTGAAGATGCTCTTTTTGCTGGAGCTCTTGTCGGCGTTGCTGAAGCCGATTAAAAGTCTTGCCTTCTCGTCCTCCACCTGCTGCTGGAGGCTGCTGTCTGCTTTCCCATCTGTTGCTTTACCCCGAGACTCGGAGCCTGAGGCTGGTTTCAACCGTAGCTTTTCCTTTATCATCTATTTATTTTGGGACAAAAATATAACCGAATATGAACACTACACTACAAATACACTCATATATATATATAATGTAAAATGTAAAAGTTGAATTTGAGACAGAGGGGTTTGAGAGCAATTACCTGTGCGACCAGAGCCTTACGACTGTCTCTCTTCACAGCCATTGCGAAATCCAGCCAGGTCCAGGTGTTGTTATGATACTCCAAACAGGGCAGAACCAGGTTCAGATCCTTCCAGTCTACACTGCTCTTCTCTCCCTACAGATACACCACAAGAGAAACGCATAGTCACACTAGGGTAAGTGATAAATATTAACAATACATATTTGCAATGGTTTTGCTGGAGAAGTATATTGATTCATGATTCAATATTCTTCATTTAGTAAAAAATAGTGTAAAAAAAAAAAAAAAACTTTTTTTTTTTTTTTTAAACTGTACTTTATTTTTAAATAACTTATTTATAACACATTGTGAACCAGGCTGGTTAGATTGGCTGTTTGGTCAAACTGATTGATGAAAAGTTATTTAATTGAATTGATTTAGGGAAAAATACTTAAATACTGAGCAATACTTTGTCTAAATTAAGATATATATACACAGTATCTACAGGACAATACTATAGAAATGAAACTTGGATATATTTTATAGTAGTAAATGTACAGCTTTTATAACAGTACAGATTTACTGTCCTCTGAAAATAACTCAACATGCATCCATTATTGTCAAAATAGCTGGCAACAAAAGTGAGTACACCCTAAGTGATAAAAGCTGTACGTCATTTAACCATGCAAAGCCACATGTCCTATTCATAATGTTCATGTTTTTGGCTGCTTGATAGGACAATACAAATTTGCGTATCTTGTATTAGAGCAGTAAACATTTGGTGCTTTGAGTACAATTCTCTCATACTGACCACTGGATGTTCAACATGGCACCTCATGGCAAAGAGCTCTCTAAGGATTTGAGAATTAGAATTGTTGCTCTCCACAAAGCTGGCCCAGGCTATAAAAAGATCGGTAACACCCAGTTTCAACACCCTGAAACTGAGTTACAGTACAGTGGCCAGGGTCATACAGAGGTTTTCCAAGACAGGTTCCACTCGGAACAAGCCTCGCAAGGGTCGATCAAAGTAGTTGAGTCCTCAAGCTGTGCGTCAGGTACAGAAGCTGGCTTCAAAAAACAGACGCATGAGTGCTGCCAGCATTGCTTTAGAGGTTGCAGAAGCGGAAGGTCAGCTTGTCAGTGCTCAGACCATACGCCGCACACTGCAACAAGTCGGTTTGCATGGCTGTTGTCCCAGAAGCCTCTTCTGAAACTGGTTCACAAGAAAGCCTGCAAACAGTTTACTGAAGACAACCTGTCCAAGAGCATGAATTACTGGAACCATGTCATGTGGTTTGATGAGATTAAGATAAACTTGTTTGGCTCAGATGGTGTCCAGCATGTGTGGCGACGCCCTGGTGAGGAGTACCAAGAAAATTGTGCCTTGCCTACAGTTAAGCATGGTGGTGGTGGTAGCATCATGGTCTTGGGCTGCATTATTGCTGCTGGTACTAGGGAACTGCGCTTCATTGAGGGAAACATGGATTCCAACATGTACTGTGACATTCTGAAGCAGAACATGATGCCATCCCTTCAGAAACGGCAGTTATCCAACATGATAACGACCCCAAACACACCACCAAGATGACAACTGCCTTGCTGAGGAAGCTGACGGTGAAGGTGATGGAGTGGCCAAGTATGTCTCCAGACTTGAACCCTATTGAGCACCTGTGGGCCATCCTCAAGCAGAAGGTGGAGAAGTGCCATGTGTTTGACATCCAGCAGCTCTGTGATGTCATTATGGAGGAGTGGAAGAGGATCCCAGCAACAACCTGTGCAGCTCTGGTGAATTCCAGATAACAATGGTGCTCACACAAAAAAATTGACACTTTGGACACAGTTTTGACATGTTCACTTAGGGGGTACTCTTGTTGCCAGTTATTTAGAAAATAATGGCTTTATGTTGAGTTATTTTTAGAGGACAGTAAATCTGTACTACTATACAAGCTGCACATTGTCTACTCTAAAGTATATCCAATTTTCATTTCTAAAGTATTGTCCCTTGAGAACATATAATGAATTGGTTGCTGAAATGTGAAGGGTGTACCCACTTTTGTGAGATATATATATTTATATATATACATATATATATATATATATATATATATATATATATATATATATATATATATATATATACACATACATACATACACACACACACACACACATTTTGGACAAATTCAAGCTCCCAACTCCTGTTCCAACATGACTGCGCACCAGTGCACAAAGCAAGGTCCATAAAGACATGGATGAGCGAGTTTGGTGTGGAGGACCAAAACCCGATAGAACACCTTTGGGATGAATTAGAGCGAAGACTGCGAACCAGGCCTTCTCGCCAACATCAGTGCCTGACCTCACAAATGCGCTTCTAGAAGAATGGTCAAAAATCCCCATAAACATGCTCCTAAACCTTGTGGAAAGCCTTCCCAGAAGAGTTGAGACTGTTATAGCTGCAAAGGGTGGGCCAACTCCATTATAAACCCTACGGATTAAGAATGGGATGTCATTAAAGTTCATGTGCACGTAAAGGCAGGAGTCCCACAACTTTTGGCAAAATAGTGTATATTTATAAGTGTATATTTATACAACAGCTCTTTCTGGTTGTCGAAACTGATTGGCGGAGAGCCGTGTGATATTCTAGTGATATCTACTCCTACCTTTTTTTTCACCTTTTGTATCACTCCGCTTGAAGCGACTGTCATGGTGGCCGAGCAAATCTGCCGTATTTTTTACAAATACTACACTTGTACACTTGAGTTTTTTCAGGCGAGAATGTAGTTTAGACCTGAAGTATATGACTCATATTTAATCATAGCACCTTTTTTACAATTTGTTTAGACGTTTTTGGAGATGCGAGCTCCAGGCTGTCAGTGGCCGTTCAGTGCTCATGTACCCGCCGAGAACAGCTTAATCTCTGCCAGTGCGGAGAACAAATTAGTAGTTGCTTTGACTGTCAGTGGAGGGACAGAAATCTTTCAGATTTCATTAAAAATACCCTAATTTGTGTTTCGAAGACGAATGAAAATCTTGCAGGTTTGGAATGACATGAAGGTGAGTAAATGATGACAAGTTTCATTTTTGGGTAAACTAACCTTTTAAGAGAAGCCTTTTAAAAACATAATTGCCAAGACCAACCTTGTAACTGACGCAGAGGGGAACCTGAGGAATCTTGATGTAGATGAAAGAATTATTCATGGCTGCTCTCTCTTTCATCTTATCAATGTCATCAACAGGATGCTGAATGGGGGACAGATTAGATAAATTAAATATCTATCATAAGTAGACGTTTTAACTGTCATCTCATTAAAATCAAAATACCTCAGGTGGTTTGCGAAAAGACCTCCTGACTCCAGCGGTACGATTTAATCCTTGCGCGACCCCTTTCCCGGTTCCAAGCCCTCCTATGGAGTCTTCAGAGAGCTGTCTGGGTTTCACAACACCTGTGATTCAAGAAAACAAGCCTTAGGACCAGTTTACACAGAACACGTCTTTGCTGTTAAAAACACAGGACACAGGTCAGTGGAACGAAAAAGTGCAAGGTCTAGAGACACATTTTTTAAAAGATGAACTTCTTTTAAGTTGAGCTCCACACTTTTAGAACGCCATATCATGCACAAGACGGTGCAAAAGATGCAAGCGCAAAGGTCAAACAGGTCTGTCTAGCGTGTGTTTACATTTAAAAAACAATGGAAAATAGCGCAGTGGAATGGAAAAATGAGTTCTGTGTAACCGGCCGCTTGAGACACTCTACAATGTGCACGAAAGTCACCCTGAAGCAATACCAGACACAAAACACTTCAATGTCAAAGGGACGATGAGCTTTTAATAGACAAGGATAGGCATGACATCAGCAGTCAGCAATCTAATACCCTCACAGGAGTACAGGGAAAAAAAAGAAATGGAGAAAAAGAATCAATGTAAACTGATATTGATCAGCATGGTGCAAACTACTGACAGTACAGCGAGAGCAGAGAATGGTTAAAACAGGAATGTAAATTAAAAAAAGTGTTCACCAGAAACAGAATGGCGTAGAACAGTGATACTCAAATGGACCAAATATGGCTTTCCGAGAGTATCCGGGTTTTTTTTGTTTTTTTTCTTCAGTGCTTTTACTTTACAAATGAATTGTAATGAATTTGATTTTTTTTTATGTGATATAGGTGAACATAATTGAGTATCCCTGTTGTGGTGGGAAGATCACCTCATATGCACATGACAAGAATGAAAAGTTCACAAACCTGTAGTAACCAGTCTGAACTTGTCTTCCTCATCTCCAACTTCCTCTTCTTCCACATTTCTTCCGGGGAAGAAAAACCCCATCATCCTCTTGAAGAACTGGTACATGAGCTGAATGGTGAGTGGTACCACATTTACCTACAAATGAAAACATTTTTCAGAAAGAAGAGGACAGCTATATGTGTGATTAAGCTCCTCCAGTGTTGTGATGCAAACAGCACTGGATTTCATGGTAGTGACCTCAAAGTGCTCTTTGACGGAAATCCCTCCAACGGGGGGGCGGACCTTACTGAAGATGCGTAGGGCAAGCTGGCGTCCTGATTGGCAGGGGCTCTGAGGACGCAGAACCACCTACAACACAGAACATTAGCACAATTACACCCACTTGACTGAAGTAGTTGTATTTGTTTAGATGCAAACCATAAAACAAAAGGTAAACATGGACATGGTTACATTTCCTGCCTGGACAAATGTAAAAATACAAAATAAAGAGACAAAAGACATAAAAGTGGAAGGCAATGCTACTAGCCTGCAATATCAAATTACAAGTGAGAATGCGGGTGAATGCAGGTGTTCAAACAGGAACATAAAAACTCTCTGAGCAGGCATGTCTGGATGAGGATGAAGGTGTCGGACTAACAAACATAGGATTTTACCCACTCCATACATACCCTTACATGCTGCACAAGAGAAACCAAGCAGAGTTATAAGATTAACACACAGAAGAGATGTGTACAATGCTAAAATGAACTTGTTGTAGATTGACTGAATGACTAGTTGGAAGCCCTGTGTAATTAGGCTGGTTTAGAGTCATGTTTACAAAACACCGATCCAACATGTTTCTTAGGGATGTACAGTACAGGTGCTATTATAGTAAATTATAATACCAGGAACACTGATCTCATCAACAATAATTGTCATGAAATTAATTACACACCCTCATGGCGTTCTATACCTGTAAGGTAAAACAGTTCATGTGAGTACAGTGGTTCTACCTTAATATTATAAAGTGATGAGAGAATACTTTTTGTGCACCAAAAAACAAAATAACGAATTTTCAACATTATCTAGTGATGGTTAATTTCAAAACACTGTTTGGAAGCTTCATGAAACTTTCGTTTCGAATCATTGATTTGGATCGCGTACCAAACTGCTGAAATCTTGTGACTTTGGTGTTCCGAACAACCGATTCGAATCAAAAGATTCGTAAAGCTTCGAAGCAGTGTTTTGAAATCAGCCATCATTAGATATTGTTGAAAAGTCATTATTTTGGGTTTTTTGGCACACAAAAAGTATTCTCGTCACTTTATAATATTAAAGGTAGAACCACTGTACTCACATGAACTATTTTAAATATGTTTTTAGTACCTTTCTGGATCTTGAGAGGTTCGGTGACATTGCTGACAATGCAGGCCTCACTGAGCCATTGGATTTTATCAAAAATATCTTAATTTGCGTTCCAAAGATGAACGAAGGTCTTATGGGTGTAGAACGACATGAGGGTGAGTAATAAACGACATAATTTTCATTTTTGGCTGAACTAACCCTTTAAGTTAAAATGTTAACTAATCTTTACCTAATCGACTAGCTGGTTGTTCAACAACTAGGTGACAGTCAAGGGACATGAGAGTCGACAAGTCTACTAGTTGTCAAACATTGTTAACATATCACCTTAAATATTACAGTTAAAATGTTAACTTATCTTTAACCAATCGTCTAGTTGACATCTAACTAATTGGACTAGTTGGTTGTTGGAATATTAATAAACTAGGTGACAGTCAGGGGACAGGACAGTCGACAAGTCTATTAGTTGTCAAATTAGAATATTGTTAACATATTACCTTAAAGATTTCAGTTAAAATGTTAACTAGACTTTAATTGACTAGTTGGTTGTTGGACAACGAATACACTAGGTGACAGTCAGGGGAAAGGACAGTCGACAAGTTTACTAGTTGTCAAACTAGAATATTGTAAACACCACCTTAAATATTACAGTTAAATGTTAACTAATCTTTAACTAATTGTCTAGTTGACTTCTAACTAATTGACTAGTTGGTTGTTGGACAATTAATAAATTAGTTGATACATCTGAAATAATGTCATCTTATTCTACGCCCTCTTGAGCATCCAGTGGGAATCATTAAGCAGCTGTACCTTGTACACAGCATTGGGTAGCAGGTTATTCATTGTGAACCAGCCCAATTCCAGGAGATGCTCTGCTGTGTCATCAGACTTGTTCAACTGTGGAAGAGAACATCCCTTTAAGACATCTGTAGCCAATCATGCACAGTCACATACATAGTGACTAACATTTTACCAATGATTAGCAAAGAAAATTCAGCAACTTCAACCAAAACCTCTAAATTGTCCTTGCAGACGTACCTTGCTGTACATGAACCTCTGCAGTTCTAGCTCAGCTATCCCTAATTGTCCATCTTCTTCTGTGAGACACCAGCGGGCCTGAGCGAAGTAGATCTCAGTACGACGTACAACGCTGACGTCTTCTGGGGGTTTCCGCAGCTCCAGTTTGTTTGCCCTTTGCAGTTGGAAGTCCTTAAAACACCTGAGAGGGAGCAAAGAATTTTGATATATCTAAACATTTTAATCTAATATTGCTAATGAATGATCTACTGCTAGAATTGTGATGGTGACCAACCGAATGAGGATGTTGAGCTCCTCACTCTTCATCTGCATGTCCGTCTTCTCTTGGTTGAGCTGATTCTGCAGGCGGAGATTGATGTCTGACAGCTCGTCTCCTCTGAACTCCTCTGATTGGGACTGTATGGAGTCAGATCAAAGGTCATTAAGCATGAACCTCAGAGTAGTTTGGAGGACATGATCTCAGATGGCTCATGGTTCACATGAACTGAACACACTAGAATGCAGATGTGCACTAACCCTCATGTTGGAGTAAATCTGCTTCTCCAGGCACCGGATCTGAGCCAAATGCTGACGTACTGCTTCCTGAAGGTGCAAGATACTGCTACGCTGTTCCTCAGGGTTGCTGGAGATCTCCAGCTGGAAACGCACACGCTGCTTCCTCTCACTGTGCTCCTAAATAAAGCAAAAGATCAGCAAAAAAACCAAGAACTCATTCCAAAATTGGTTTCCAGACAATTACAAACAGTTCGAACCTTGCGTCTGGGTTCTACATGGAGCAGCAGGTTATTGACTATGTCCAGGATCATGGAGTACTGCACTGGATTGGTGGAAATCTCCAAGTCATTGTGGATGAGGGTGAAGGTGTCGACTGCACCTGATATGACCGGAAGAAAACAATAATATAGCTCTGACTGAACAACTTACAGAATCTTAAGTCAGCTCTTGTTTGGTTTGAGGTCACATACCAGCCTGTTTCTTTAAAAGGTCTTCCTTCTCATGGTGGTCACGGATCTCTGGTGGTTTGATGGTGGTGGCCAGTTCAGGGTCAATGTCGTGGCTGTACCCGATGTAGTACATGCGACAGCTACAGCGAGAGATGATACGCTGGACCTGCTGGGTCTCCTGCACCTGGGAGGGCTGGTTCCAGTCTATGGAAATAGTTAGAAAACACTAGACTGTGGCTGCTAATTGGAAATGCAAAAGTTGCCACCACAAGAATGAAAGATGGCTCACTTGTAGGAAAAAGAATGGGAGAAAGCATAACTCTCAATGGCCCTGACCCAAATGGAATTCGAAGCCCTCACTGTCTTCCTCCAAGTCCACACTTTCGATATGTAATGCCGCTATGACAGTCAGGTAGAAGTCTGCTGTGGAGCTCGTCTTAATACAGGCTTGGCAGAAGTGCACATCGCTAGAAATGGGCGATTTCAAAACACTGCTTTATGAAGCTTCGAAACCTTTACGAATCTTTTGTTTCAAATTAGTGGTTCGCAGCGTGTATCCAACTGCCAAAATCATGTGATTTCAGTAAACGAGGCTTTGTTACATCATAACTGTTTCTAAATGTTTCGAAATTTCAATGGTCCATCGCTGGGTTCACTGACTAGGCCAGCTGACCAATCAGAGCAGACTGGATTTTTCTGAAAGGTGGGCTTTATAGAGAACAGAACTAAAACAGAGCACTTCAGGCAGAGAGTGAAAAGAGGTAGTGCAGCAATTTACAGTATGAGAAAGAATAGTGTGTTTTGATGTGTGCAGACCCCAAAAATAAAATTATGAACTTAATATAAGCATAATATGAACAATTTAAAATGGCACACCTGTGGTGGTGCTGACCATGCCTCCAACAGCCTGGCCACTCTCCATCAGCTCCAGCACTGAGTCCAGGTTCCTCTGCCTGTGCTCCTCAATGTTCTTCACCTGTAGATCCACAAAATGGGATTTGACTTCTGTAATGCAATGCTTTGTCAGTCATAAATTTTATTAGTGTAATATCTGGATTTCTGAACTTACCTCTAGCCACAGCTGCCAGTCTTCTTGTTCAGAGGGGTTTTGCTCCATGGTGGCGAAATACTGCATACCATCCAGCAGGCATGTCCAAGTGGTCTTCTGCTTGAGTGTGTCACTGTACCAAGCGGGATGGTGTTCACATTGCAGTAGTTGTGCCTTGGCGGCAGATACCAGCACACAGCCGGCAGTCTCCGTGCCTCTCAGCATCATCTAAACGCCGTGCACATGGGAAGACATTAAGTCTAATCTGCTAAAACAGTATCTTGAACTATGGATTACTGCTCTTAGAATTTGTACCTGACAGTTGACGAGCTCTATGAACCAGTTCCGGTTGTAAACATCATCAGTTTGACACGCGGCAATACCGCAGAGCTGGTCGCTCACTCCTGCGTCCTCTTCAGAGAAGACCACAAACTTATCAGTCTCCTCGATAAGCTTCTGCAGCATGGAGGTTCCTAAAAAGGATCACAAAAATAGATCAACTGGGTTAAAGAAAGCCTAGGTAGACTCAAGTCTTGCCAATTTTAAAACTTATTGTCTGGAATAATAAAGAGTCACAATATTTTTGGGCCAACAGTCAAAAGAAGAGACTACCTTCATTCTGACTTTTCTCTGGGCGGGTGGTTGCGGTGATGACTGGTGTAGCAGGAGCCGTGTTTGAGGAGTAGCTGGACATGGAGCGCTTCAGCTTTTTCATCTGCACCTGGGTGTCGATTCGCAGACCCTTCAGAGCCTCTGTAGAGAGGTTCCTCTTCAGCACGGCTGCTTTCTTATAGCCGTCATATAACCCAAAGGCAATGTTCCTGTTGGTGGTGGTCCAAGAGGCCCGCAGGTCCACTAAACACAACTTGTGTGTGTAAGAAGCATTGCTCTCGTCTTTTAAGTTCACCTCCTGAGGCAATTTAAGCAGTGATACAGATTGATATCAGTGAATAAAGGCTTACTCACATTGGGGACACATTTTGCAACAAATATCATCTGGGAAAACCTTTGAGTGATATGTAATGTAATGTAATAGTGTTGGTCAAAAGTAACAACTTCGGTACCAAGTCAATACTTTTGACAAGATGTCCAATTACACAGATGTCCCTGTGTACTCTTGTCCAATTACAACATGTTTTTGAAGTGTTTTGTAGCCAATCACAGACATATCTGTTGAGCCTGTGAACACAATGGCCAATCAGAGGTTTTTAAGAATCCGCTCAACAACGCTCAAAATGCTAGGGGGAAATATTCACTTTTTTTTTTTTAGGTTCAGTACTGACTTGGTACCGAAGTCGGTACGTTTGACAACACTATAATATAATACATAGTGAAATAATACTTCCTGTAGATAAATTATCATGTAAGAGAAGCGAATCACCTCCTCTATGCGGTTGCTCTGTCTCTGGTAGCTGAGCGAGGACAGACTGAGCAGGTGGGTCTTCTTCACTTGGGCGTTGATCTGGTGGTCGGCCGTCTCATCCCAAGTGGAGGCCATGAGGTGCACGGTGACCAGAGAGAGCTCGCTCACCATCTGAGTAACGTTCCACTCTGAGATCAGTCGCCTCATCACAGTGCCAGCTGTAAAACATGCATCAATCATTTCAGCAGAACATTTCAACAGCATGTTAAACAGAGAGAGTGACTGAAGACTGCTCTCTCACCCTGTGGGATGAGCCTCTGTGCTCCTCTGGTGAAGACATGACCTTTACTGCACTCCACCTGAATGCCTCTCTGCTGAGCAAATGATGCCCAGTAATGGACCTGCACAGGAACATTAATACAGGTTTAACCTATATATTATCTAATCACATTTAATCTTTAACTATCTTTCCAAAATGACAAAAGAAGAAAATCCTTTGAATAATAAGCAGATACAGATAGACAAAGTATTGTGTGACTGAAGCCAGTGTTTCACCTGTAGCTGTGGGAAAGATGCTGTGTAGGACATCTGTTTGTAGTGTTGTCCGAGCTTCCTGCGGCTGGGTCTGAGGCTGTGGAAGAGCTTGCCTCTGCAGATAGGTCGGGACACGCTGGTCCAGGTAGCCCAGAAGTTCTGCATCCAGCGCAGGGTGCTGCTGTAGAGGAGGATTCTGGGCTGACAGGGCTCTAGAAGAAAATACACACATGAATCATAAAAATATCCTGGCTCTTCCACACTTTATAATGGTAGTGAATGGGGCTCGAGATTTTGAAGGCCAAAAAAGTGCATCCATCCATCATAAAAGTAATCACTACGGCTCCAGGGGGTTAATAAAGGCCTTCTGAAGCGAAGCGATGGGTTTTTGTAAGAAAAATATCCATATTTGACGCATCGCAGCCTGCCTGACAGCCATTTCTGCCTGGATGGAGGACCACCACCTTCAACTCAACATTGCAAAAATGGAACTTCTTGTGGTCGGTGCCAACCCAACACTTCATCATAACCTTTCCATTCAACTTGGGTCGTCAACCATAACTCCTTCTAGGACGGCCAGGAACCTTGGAGTGGTGATGGATGATTGTTTAAGCTTCACAGATCATATCGCTACAACGGCCTGGTCCTGCAGATTTGCCCTGTACAAAATATGTATCATATTTTGTCAATTTCTTAAATTAAAATAGAAAATTTGTTTTTAAATGTGAAAAAATAAACTCAGAACAATAAGACCCAATCAGACTGTTACCTATCAAAATAAATCATCAAAAATCTTTGCACTGCAGAAGTGGCACAGAAGCCCCATCTGAAGTGGTTTTTAGACACATTTAAATAGACTGCTTAATGCAGCTCATTGGTAAATAATGTTGTACGAATGTTTAATATAATTTTGAATTTAGAAATATGTAAAAAATTACATATTTGATATTTTAAGTAAAAAGTGTAAAGTGTTCAAAATTCAGTCTTTCAAAACGCAGATTCATTCATTCACCATTGCTTGGAGATGTGCAACAGTTCTGGTGTGGCTTTGTTTGAAACCGTTTTCATGAAATAGAGCAAAAACAGACATTATTGTGTCTAATGTTAAATCACTTAATATCAACTTGTTTATAAGATCAGTAAGTATCACGTTTGCAATCATGCCAATTCTCGGACAAACAGGAGTATACTCGTGTGATATTACTTAACTTAGGCTACATATTAGGCTTGCTGCGATCGACGGCGTTATATCACTTGCCCACCGTGACCGCGGCGGTGTACTTTTTGTTCCGATTGTACTCTAGTTCTATTCGTGAGAATCGATCGGGTCACTCGCACCAGTGCGCCTAAATATTTTTTCACACTCGAACGCAGTTATTTTCAGGCGCAAATGCGAGCGAAATGCTCGCACTGTAGAGCCCTGCTACTGTAATGCTCTCTTGGCAGGCCTTCCAGCATGTCAAGCCTCTACAACTGATCCAGAATGCTGCAGCAAGAGTGGTCTTTGACGAACCGAAGAGAGTGCATGTCACACCTCTCTTCAACAGTTTGCATTGGCTGCCAATAGCTGCTCGCATCCAATTCAAGGCTCTGATGTTTGCCTACAGAACAACCACTGGCTCTGCACCACTATACCTAAACTCACTACTTCAGACTTATGTGCCCTCCAGAAGCTTGCGTTCTGCAAGTGAACGGCGTCTTGTCGTGCCATCCCAACGGGGCACAAAATCACTCACGGACCTTCTCCTGGTCTGTTCCTGGTTGGTGGAATGACCGACCACTCTCTATCCATTTTCAAAAAACTGCTAAAGACATATCTTTTTCGTCAACACTTGACCCAGTAATATAAGCACTTTTTATTTATATTTTATTCTTTTTTCGATTTTCTATTATCTCTCCATCTATTTGCGTTTATAAAAAAAAAAAAAACCTTGCTCGTGGCACTTTACTGATGAAACTGACTTGACACGACACTTACTGTTGTACTCATGTTGTTTTGATTGCTTCTACTATTCTCATTTGTAAGTCGTGTTTGGAGAAAAGCGTCTGCTAAATGACTAAATGTAAAATGTACATATTTATAATTTTATAAACTATAATCACTGGCTTCTGGTAACGGCCGTGTGCAAGTTGAGTTCCGGCAGAAGAGTAACCTCTGACCCGACGCAAATAGGGCTGAGCAACAAACTCAAGTTCCTCTTCTCTTATATCGTTTTAGACTTCTAATTTGTGTCCAGTGTTTTGTTTTGCTCTATCCTCTGCGCTTCCACGTTCGTCAATACGTCATGCGTCGGGTTAGAGATCACTCTTCTGCCGGGAGCCCGGAACTAAACTGTACAGCCGTTGGCGGAAGCCAGTTATTATAGTTTATAAAAGTTTTAAATATGGATATTTTTTCTTACAAATACCAATCACTTTGCTTCACATCAGAAGGCCTTTATTAACCCTCTGGAGCTGTGTGGATTACTTTTATGATGGATGGATGTGTTTTTTTGGGCTTCAAAATAATGAGATCCATTCACTACCATTATAAAGCTCGGAAAAGCTTTTTTTTAAATATAACACCGATTGTGTTCATCTGAAAGACAATAGTCATAAACACCTGGTTTGAAGGCGAGTAAACCATGGGATCATTTTCATTTTTGGGCGAACTATCCCTTTAAGGCTGGAATACACTACATGACTACTGCCCTGATATTCAGTCTAGATGTGTCAACGGAGATGACAGATTTCACAGAAAATCATGTAATGAATGATGGGCACAGACTCAGATTGTTTAGATTTTGGCTTTGATTCCTTTAAGTCGACAGATATCAAACATGTTTGATATTTTGAGCAGATTTTAGAATATATTGTTTACAATCATCATGCGTCTCCTAGCAACAAATCACATGTTTCTGTGTGAGTTTGTGTTTGGAACGACTTGAAAGTCTGTCTGCATGCATGATCGTTTTCTCTGCAACCATTTACAAAGTTAGCAAGTATATGATGCCTAGTGTTTTAAAATCTGTTCTGATTTTAAAGGTTGTGTTGTGTATTCCAGCCTTTATCAGCATTTGGAAAAAAATATATAGCTCGAACTTTTGCCACAGTGCTGGTCGAGGTCCATGGTGATGGAGAGGTTGAGGTTTTCAGAACGGAAGGCCCTGTAGGAGTCATGTGGCTGGACTGAGGTGACATCCGCAACGTTCTCTGCAGCACAGAGCATTACGGCATGGTGGTCATGTGGATTACCATGGCATAGCCACTGGAGGTCAAGGGTCATACATAGGCTCGGGAGATGCAGGAAGCAGATATCATCATACCTGTATAGAAACAAACCAGACACAGTTAAATCACAAATTAAATCACACAGTTAAGTCACATTTTAATGCAATACAACTTCTAGTCACATACTTGGAGGCTGTTCTTTTTTTATTTTTTTTTATTGCAAACAAAGAACAAGGGGTCATCATAGGCATTACAAAATCAAAACAGTACAATTTCCATGCACTCTTTGGCATGCAATATCTCACCTATACTCAATGGTCTGTGTATACAATCCATTTATGCCAATACTTAATACATTTCTCAGAGTTAGGTCTAACAGAAAATGTAAGTCTCTCCATACAATATATTTCGTTTACAATTTCCATCCACTGGTCTCTTGTTGGAGGATAAACCTGCAACCATTTACGTGTTATGGCCTTCCGACTACTTGCTAAGAGTATTTTTAATAAGTATTTATCACTGTTTAAAAGGGTTTCAGGTATTTTCCCAAGATACAGAGTAATGAATGAAAATTCCAACTCCTGCCCTAATATTTTCCCAATTTCAGCTGCTACTTCATGCCAATAAGGCTGTATTTTTGAACGTGCCCAGAAAATATGGAAATGGTTAGCCATTGGGGCTCCACAATGCCTCCAATAATAGCCCAGCCTCTGTTCACCTGTGCGTATTGCTGTTAATTTGGGAGTTATAAAAAAATCTTATTATATTCTTCCATCCAAACTCCCGCCATGACCTTAAGTTTGTTGTATTTGTCTGTGTAACACATTTTTGTCTAGTCTTCCTCTGTTATTTGAGAGTCTGATTCTTTCTCCCATTTTTGTTTTACATAGTTCAACATATGATTTTTACTAATTTGTATATATTTATATAATTTTGATACTAACTTTTTATTATCTTCTTTTAAATATGCGTTAATACGTGCTGTGATCAGGTTATCATCACCCATTCCTGTATTTTTATCTTCTTTAAGTAATCCCTAATTTGCAAGTATCTATAAAAATCCTGCTTTTCTAATCCGAATGTGTCTGACATGGCCTGATAGCTCAATAAGTTCCCATTAGAAATGACTGAGCAATAAGACGTAATTCCTCTCCAGATCCATTGTTTAAATCTCTCATCCAGTCTAGCAGGCATAAAATCTGGATCATATGCTATCCACTGTAATATCCCAGCCTGTTTCTCCAGTTGTAGTTTCCTCAAAGTCCTAAACCACAACTTTTTTTAGATTTTTGTTCCCAAGTAACGATTGTAGAGGTATATCTATCTGTGTGATTTCCAGAGTTTTCCATCTTGCCTCATAGCTTGGCATACAACAACATATTAAAGGCTTCAATTGTGCAGCATAAAAATAATCCTGAAAACAAGGTAGGGCTCTACCACCCTTCTCTTTTGCCAGCTGTAATGTCTGAAACCTTATTCTAGGTCTTTTACCATTCCAAACAAACCTCGATATCATCCCATTCATTAAATTGGTTTTGTGATACATCCGGGGGCAAAGACTGAAGATTGAAAAAGGTAAAGTAACCGTGGTAACACATCATTTTAATTATTTCTATTCGGTTACTTATATCTAGTGGAAGCAGGTTCCATTTATCCATATCAGATTTTATCTCCTTATAACTGAGGCCGTAATTACTGTCAAAGAGTTTTGATACATCTTTTGTTAAATTTATCCCTAAATATTTTAATGATGGGGAATTCCATTTAAGTTTCTATTGCCTTCTTATATCTGAATTAGGTCTAAAATTGTATGTAAGTGTTTGGGTCTTTTGGATGTTTATCTTATATCCAGAGTATAAACTGTATGTTTTTAGAAGGGTCATCAATTTAGGGATGCTAGACTCAGGGCTTGCCAGGAATAGAAGAACATCGTCCGCATACATACAAATCTTGTGCTCGTCTTCTTTTAATTATGATCCCCTTTATCTCTGGATCCTCTCTTATAGCTTGAGCCAGGGGTTCAATAAATAATGCAAATAGGGATGGACTTAGGGGGCATCCCTGATGTGTCCCTCTTTCCAGACTAATTGTTTTAGATAAATGCCCATTGATCTTTATCCTGGCTGTTGGGGAGGAGTATAACGTTTTAATACAGTGAATAAATTGTTCATTAAAGCCTAATTTTGCCAGTACCTGATACAAGTAATCCCATCCAACAGAATCAAATGCTTTCTCAGCATCAAGACTAAACAAGACTGCACTTGTATTTTCTGTCATAATTTAACTCATTATTTGTAGCGTTCTCCTTAAATTATCCTGTGTCTGTCTATTTTGTATAAATCCAGTTTGGTCTAGATCTACCAACTCAGGAATAATACCCTCCCATCTCTCAAATAATTTATAATCCACATTTAAGACTGATATTGGTCTATATGAGCTACAATTACTTGCATCCTTCCCTTCCTTTGGGATGACAGAGAGGACTGCTTCCCTCCAAGATTGTGGGATTTCCCCACCTCTCAGTATATAATTAAAACAATTAAGCAGCATGGGTCTTAAATGGAGGCTGAACGTTTTGTAAAATTAAGGCGGATAACCGTCTGCGCCCGGGGCTTTATTTGCTTTCAGCTGTCCCATCGTTTTTCCCCTATTGAAGGTAAATCCAGTGACTAAGAAAATTTTAAGGGTTGAGGTATCTGCCCTGGCTGGCTGGGTATATAAATCTTTGGTTTTATAGTTTAAAAGTTCAAAGGATTCCTGAATATCTTTTAATTCGTTACATACTTTCTGTGTTTTAGGATTCTTAATTCTATGTTTTGTATTTTTTGCCTGCTGTTTTCAAATCCTCCAAGATAGTAGCTTCATTGCTTTAGGGCCTGTTTCATAATACCTTTGTTTGGCAAATTTGATACGCCTGTCTATTTCATCTTCATATATCCCATTCAACGCTTGTTTTAGCTTATTTAATTGAGTCAGTGTTTGTGAGTCTTTCTGTTTAGCATGTTCAGTCTCCAGAATTTTCATTTCTTCTTGTAAATTTAATTATCTTTTCTGTTTTTCTTACTTGGAGGCTGTTCTAACGTTGACGTCCAGGTCACCCTTGAAGACAAATTGCCCAGGATTCCAGTCAAAGTTCAGTTTGCTCCACTCCCAGTGCAGGTTCTCTGTAGTGTTGTAAGGGTCCTACACAAATTAAACATGATAGTCAACACTAGATGCTTACATGTGTGAGTGGTTTTTAGCAAGGAGCCTGGGAATGTGTGTTAGTACCTCAGTAGCAAGCTGGTGCAGGTTGGCCTGTTCGATGTCCATTACCCAGCGGCCATGAAGAAGAAGTCTACTTTTATCCCACCAGGTCAGTAAAGGGGACGGGTCAGCTGAAGGTTTGGTCAGTAAATCAACAGCCTGGCCAATCAGCGTCCAAGCTGGATCCCAGCATGGCCCCCACACAATGGTGTAGAGGGAAATATTCGCTGTACAAAGAAACAGACCAGTTGAGTCATATTGTTGTGCCATCACATTAGAGACTTACATGATCAAGAGGGTGTTGTGTGACTCACAATGGACATCGTAGTAGAACTTCAGTGGTGGAATATTTCTGTAAACGGTCACATCACCCCATGGCTGGCCGAGCTGGACAACCTGTTTGCGCTTTGCTCTCAGCTGCCCATCCTGCTCAGTGCCCATCAGGCGTCCTGACAGGGCCCACTCTCTGATCTCAAACAGGTATCGTGGGTAGTCCCGGATCCGCACTGAACCACAGAAGAAAACGAGCATGCTAGCTATCATGGACCATCATAAATGAATTCTGTATTAGCACTCACAATTGATTTCAAAAGAGTTTGATGTTAGCATGTTGCTATGCTAGCTCGATACTCTAAGTATAAAAACACATGGGACACAAAAAATGGGTAAATTCTAAAATTAAACTAAAGCAATTTTATCAACACTTTTCAGAACTGAATTAAATATCTTTTAATTGGCATTTCTTTTGTCTGCCATTTTTTTTTGTCTGGATTTCCACAGAGCTAACAGTGTTGTTATTGTTAACTAAAACAAACTACTATAAAGATGAAATAAGATTTTCCAGTGTAGCATTAGCTATTCTTCACATTAGCATAATCTGTTAATTTAAAATGATGTCTAGGTAGGGATTTCACTGTGTTTGAAACAAATGTGTCATTACTGACAGTATATATTCACAAACTAGCAAAGCAAGCATCCTTAATTGGATTATGTATTAACACAGTGGTGTTTAATTCTGCTTCTGAAGTGCCACTGTCCTGTAAAGTTTAGTTCCAACCTCAATTAAACACCCCTGACCAGCTAATCCAGGTCTTCTGGATTACTAGAAACTTTGAGGTACATTTCCATTTATGCATTTGGTAGACACTTTTATCTAAAGTGACTTACACTGCATTTAAGGTATACATTTGATCAATTCATGCATTCCCTGGATATTGAACTCATGACTGTAGTGTTGCTGGCACCATGCTCTACTGTTTGAGCTACAGTAAAGCTGTGCCGTGGCAATGTGGAGCTAAACTCTGTAGGACATTGGCCCTCCAGGAGCAGGATTGGACACTACTGTATTGAAGCACACTTGACTTACCCAGAAATGCATTAAGCTTGAATTTGAAAGCACGGCACCACTGGACCACCAGCTGAAGGCCATCTCTAGGGAAGGGGCTGATGCCATCGATGTCCCTTAGCTGCTCTCTGATCTGCTCAGGGCCGTGCAACGACTGATCCGCAAGTGCCACCAGCTCGAACTCTGACACAGTCCAGGTGAGCATGGACTTGCGCATGGGTGTGTTGGAGTACAACCTCTTGGATCGCTGAATATAGATCTCAATGTGCTTGCGCTCAAGGGAGGTGTAGAGCTCCTCAATCTTACGGGCCGGTAGGAGCTCGCCGTGCTGTTTGCGTAGGTCAGCCACTTTCTTGTCCAACAGCTGCAGGCGCTTGGCGCTTTCCTTGCTTTCGTCCTTCATTAGCTCGTAATTGTCGCGCAGTTTGATCTCAAAGACGTCGTCCAGGAACACGAATGAGAACTGGTTGATGCGGATCAGCAGATCCGGTGGCAGGCAACAAGGCTCTGCTGGCAGAGCGGCACCTCTGTGTAGTGTCTTCAACCACTTCTGCACGCTGATGGCCTTGTCGAAAGTGTCTGAGAAGTTGTACTGATAAGGGAACTCAATGGTAAGGCTGGGTGCAGTGAAGAGCCAGGTGCGATTGCGAGATGTTTGGAGGAAAGGGAATTGAGATCTGTGCTGTTGCATCTCCTCGAGATCATCCAGCATCTGCACCTCTGCACCAGAAAAGGAGAAGATATCATTGCCATCAAAGTTGAACACCAGGTGAGGAGTCTTCATCAGCATGGCTCCAGACCGTTTGGAAAGCGAAAGTGCTTCTGCACTGAGGATGATGAAGTTCTTCTCAGCCACATGGGTGGTAAGCCGAGTGCTTGCCAGCTCTACACACACTAATATGCCAGAGGAGGAAGCTGCAGACTCATTTTCATCCTTTTGTCGTAGCCTTAGAGATGCAGAAAGAGCCTTCCAATAGCTTTGGGTCTCTGTGATGTGCTGATACAGAAACATGTGATCCGATGGAGTCCACTGCACTGTTAAAGCATTTTCACTCTGCACCTGAATTTTAAACAAATACCGTATTTATTTATCATTTGATATGTTCTGCGGCTTAGTCCAAATGACTTGTATAAGGCAATTAAAGGAATGAACTATCCCTTTAATATCAAGCATGCAAAACATGTGCAAAGCGCACACAGAACCTGTTGTTTTGAGTGCTGCAGTCCTGGACTGAAAGTCACAATTACAGTGTTGACACAAATAGAGCTCCCCCCACAAGTTATCACCCAAAATGCCACCATAACAAATCACGAAATTAAAAATGACATGGTTGTAGTATAATGTGCAATCTAAAACATTGCTTCTTTTTCAGTTTAAATTTTAAATGCCAAATATTCAGTGTGGTCTCAAAAGATTTGGACCCCATTATAGTTGGTAATTGGTTCCAATTGATATGAACTGGTTTTTAATAAATAAATGTAACACTATGAATATGTTTTCGCGCAGTCACTGCAATCACTTCTGTGGACTAGTGGTTTTGATATAACTGATCCTATGTGATGGAGGTCATGACAGCTGTGTGTAGTACCTTCAGACTGCGTGTGCTGATGTGGTAGGAGACAGTGAACATGGTTAGGGTCAGGATGGGGTTGGGAGTTTGGGCAGCAGGGCTGCAGGGCTCCATACTCTCAGTGAGGGCCTTTACCACAGCCAGAGAAACACCCTGGACAGACACACTTGAGTTCTCCCCTGATCCTTCAGCCACCACTGTGTCCACCCTCACTGCAACAGCCCCTTTAATGCAATACAGAAAAACAAAATCACATACTGGAACAAGCTAACATGCTAACAAAAAATCTGATACAAAAAAATTATTTTACAGAGAAACAGTGAAACTGGGATTTTTAGAGCTTCTTTTACTTCTTACCTGCAACATTGGAGAGTGTGAATGTGTTTACATCCTCAAGACTGAGTTTAAACTTAAAGAGTGGTGGTGGGCATGTTGGAGGCTTTTCCAGAGGGGAATGTAAGGAGACATTTTCTGCTTTGTCCAGTTTAAGAACGGAGAACAGACGAGACAGACACAGAGTGCAGGTCTCGGACACTTCCAGCTGTAGGCCTTTCAGACTGGACTCCATACAAACACTCTCAGGATGGCTGGAGTTCACCGTCCTCGGCTTACTATAGCTGCCCTGTAAACAAATTAAGAAAGGGATCACGCACAACCAAATGGTCATTATTTTGAGAAAATAGTCCATCCTGCATAATGAATGACAACTTACTAGATTAATACATGTTGATTTTACCTGCAGTGTGAGGCAATCTACGATAAGGGCTTCTCCCCAGACATGTTTTCCAGGTGGGTGAGGAGCCTGCTGGATATGGGAGCCCTGGCCCACACGCCACCAGAAATGATCCAGGGATAGAGAGGCTTTCTCAGTCACAGTCACACTCTTCATGCCATCCTCGTCTGAGTCCAACAGGTGCTGCAGTTCTGTGAGGCACACCATATTCAGTTACACCTCACAACAGAGACACATTTGAGGGTTCAATCAATGGAACACACAAATAAGTGATGTGTTTAAGTGTTCGATCAATTTGATATATAACCAGAGTTTAAACAAAAAAGGAAAGTGCTGCGATGCACTTAATTTTTTTTCATTTTTCCATTAATTTTGAAATAAGAATTTAGTCCCTGTTTTTTAGGGTACAGTCAGTGTTGATATTGTTAACAAAAACTAAAACTACTAAAATAGTTTTTGTTAATCAAAATGTAGTTGAAATAAAATAAAATATAAACATTAGATACATTTAAACAAAATGTTGCCTTGGCAACTAACTGAAATAAAACAAGTTTCAAACGAAGTACTAAAATACAGAAATAAACAAATGAAAGCTAAATAGAAATATTTAAAAAAAAATTATACAAATGACAAAAGCATGTAACAAAATTACTAGAAACCAAAACAAACTTAAATTTAAAATATAAAAATATGAATAAATACTATAATAGTATATAATAATAAAATAACACTGTCTACAGTACATTCACATCATAAGCCACATTGTGTTCACAGATGTGTTCCATATTTGACACTGATCTGATGCTCTTAACCTTTTAACGATCATTAATATACTGTATTCATTACCATTTATCATATTCTATTAATTATAAAATAATTAAATTGTGTAATTATAAAATATTACATTCATATTAATAATATTTTTAAGCAAGAACATCTTAATATGAAAAATATTAATATTACATTATAAATTATTTATTTGTAATAATATAAGGTGCTAATTATATTATTGGCTTAAAATTTAACTAGTTAATGAACTTAATAGGATTTTACAATGCCACATTCAAAGCGATTCGATTGGGCAGATCAGTATCACAAAAGAATATTTTTGTGTATACATTTTCAGAACATACGTCTTCATAAAAAACTTCTTGAATGCAGCATCATTTTTTTCAGAGAGAAAAAATACTCATTTATGTCTAATGTCTGACCAAACAAAAACCTGCTGTTCTTGATTTCTTCGGTTCAAAGAAGGAAGGAGAATCAACAACCGAACTGGGCCAGCTGTCCATTGTGCTTAACATCATTCAATAGCCACACTTTGCTATTTACCAGTGTTGGCTGAGATGAAGCCCAAGGCAAAGGGTGGCGTATCTCCTAACTGCACGGAAACATTGACATTGGACACGGAGGAGCTTATCAACACGGGAGCATCCAGCTGAGGGAAACGCCTGGGGGACAAAAGGACACTTATGTGAGAACAATAAACAAGACCTCAGTCACAGCCAAATCTGTGACGCTCAGAAAGCAAGTGGACGATTAATACCTTTTTTTACGAGTATTTTTTTTGTGCGAGAGCTGGTCCCATGACAACATATCCCACCAATGGGAGAACTCTTGATGACGGTAGTGGATGATACAAGTGTTGATGGTGACCGTGCTAGATATGTCAACAGATGTCACCTTAAGTGAGGAGTGAAGACAGAGACAATAATGAAAGATGCACGTATCAAATAAAAGACAAGTGCTTTGATTTGGATAGAGAATTCATACTGAAAGCAACAAAACAACTCACCTGCATTATGGTTCTGAGAGTGTTTAGACATATAATCCTCTGTCTACTTTGTGACAGCAGAAGGCCATCTGAAAAATACCCAGTCCCCACAATGTTTATGGTTAAGTCTGTGTTTGAATTCCTAACTTTGATTATAATTAATAATGGTGATAAAGAGTGACCCACCCTCCAGCAGAAGCTCCAGGCGGCTCTGTGGGAAACTGAGCTCAGGGGTGAAACTCTTCAGAGGAAGCTGTTCATCATCACGATCATAACCCACCTTCAAAGACTTCAAAGTCCAGTTCAAGTGTCTGAGAATCAAACATAGTTTGTTAGAGCAAAAAACATAATTTAAGGTTAATCTCAATGACTCTAACAGCACAGCTCACCTCTTCTGACTGTGCATGGAGAGTGTGATATTAGTATTTTCAAAATCCACATTGACCTTCTGTGGAACCAGTTTGTGAAGCCCCTCAATTGCTTCTGTTTGAATGTAAGAGTCCTCTTTATCATCTTCAAGAGACACAAACATTAAAATGCTTTAACAGAGTTGAATTTACAGCAGGGTTATTAGTTAACTAAGGGAGCTTTCACAATGGGCACGTTTGCTGTGGTCCGAGTCAGAGCGTGATTGTTCCCGGTGCCCCCCAGTGTTGGTCTGGTTTCACATTTAACTTGATTCTTTCAAACCCTGGTGCATTTTGCATTCATCTTACATCATCAAATATGTGCACAGTGCATGATGTTTTTTTTTTTATTAATTTAGTGCCATGTGCAGCAAAGTGAATGAGACTTGTGTTTACTGTCTGTGCATTGCATCAAGGCTTGCGCACCGATACATGTGAGGAGACAGTGGATTGCGAGCCATTCGTTTGCACTCACAGTGCACGATGACACTGTATGCTCACTCTTGCTCGTATTCCAAGGTAAAATCATCACCACATCACAGAGGTATTTTGTTGAACTAATGACTTTGTCATCGGCTAAAACGCACATGCAGGTTACTTTACTTCCTGAACAAGTGTGCATCAGAGTCTGAGTTTTTCCCCCCCACAATTCCAGTGCAACTAAACCCAGACCACCTTCTTCGGGTAGTCTCGGGTTTGGTACCCTGGGTACCCATATTTTTAATATGAACCGCGACCTGTTTCACACTAAACTGCCATTGTGAAAGCACCCTAAATCTAAAACCCTTAAAAAAAAATTAAATATAAAATATAAAAACAAATTTTAATTCAGCTACTTGCCAAGGCAACATTTCTCATTTTGTTTTAGTTTAACAGCACTAAAATAACTAAAACTGAAATAAAAATGAATAAAAACTATATACTAACATATAAAATAATATACCGGCCAAAACACACAACAAATTTTTAACAGAATAACTAAAACTTTATCTAAAACTGAAAACTGAAAATATATTAAAAAAAAATAATAAAAACTATACTAGTATATTAATGATACTAAAGTAACGCCAATTTACAGTAGGGATGCACAATTTAAGGAAATTCTGCTTTTTTTTTTTTGTGATTGGAGATTAAAATGTGTGTATGTGTGGATATTTTTACAGCTCCAGGTTTGCTGTGTATGTTTATAAGGCCACCCCATTTGTCCAAAAAAATTGGGCATAGTATGATTCTGTATCAATATGACTATATAAATAAAAATAATATTAATAATAATTATAATTATAATTATTATTATTAATATTAATGGTAACACTTTACAATAATGTTTCATTAGTTAACTACTTTAGTTAACATGAATTAAGAATGAACAATATTTTACATTTATTAATCTAAATTAATGTTAATTTCAACATTATTAAAATCTTGTTAACATTAATGCACTGTGAACTAACATGAACAAACAATAAATGACTGTATTTTTATTAACTAACATTAACAAAGATTAATAAATACTGTAACAAATGTTTTGTTCATTGTTATTTATTGTTAGTTAATATATTACAGAGATGGAGTTCATATGGAGTAGAATTTACTGTGTAACGAGCTGCTCTGAGAAACTGAAAATACTAGAATATAAGATTGTGCTTGTGTGTAAATAAACAGTGCTGTATTTTTGCACCAAGCCATTTCACGGCAGTATAATGTTTAATCGTGCAGCCCTAATTTAATGCGTGTATCTCAGAATGAAAACCTGGTTTGGTCAAACCTGCAGTTTGACTGGTGCCGTGAGCTGGAGTAGATCCTGGAAGTTTGGGTAACTGGCTGAGGAACAGACCCTCGTGAAGTTCAGCCAGCAGAGTTCTGACACACAGTCCCAGACGGCCTGGCCTGAGATCAGGCAGACTCATGTCACCATTTAGGGCCAGACTCAGGGACACCTCAGCCAGACAAGTGTCCTGCTAATGAGAGACCAGGCACTCTGTTACCACCTTGTAACCCATGTTTTGTACACAACATAGTGAAGTAAAACCTTAACACATGTACAGTATGTGTGGTGTACATACCAGTCTGCTGCTCTTCAGAACTTTACTGCTAAGTTGTCCCACTGAGAAATCCCAGGCCAACCTAACAACATATCAAAAAATTGGCATTTTAGTGGGAATTTGGGTAATCTGTCTCTTTAAATGCTTGCTCAGGGGCAAAATGGTGCAAGTTTGTGGCTTGATGCTTGTGGGAAATTGAATAGAGATGCACAATATACTGGTCGTTTATTGGACAATACTGGATAAAAAGAAAAATATCAATATCGATAGACATTGAATATTTAATTGTACATGTTAGCTTCACCTATTTTTACATTTAGATTACACTCCCATTCAAAAGTTTGGGGTTAGTAAGATTTAAAAAAATTTTTTTAAAGAAATTAATAGTTTTATTCAGCAAGGACACATTAAATTGATTAAGTGAGAGTTAAGACATTGTTACAAAAGATTTCTATTTTTTTTTTTAAATGTTGTTCTTTTGAACTTCCTCTTCAGGTTTTATTATGGAAAAAAGTATCATGGTTTCCATCGTAATATTAAGCAGCACAATTATTTTAAACATCAATAATAATTAGAAATGTTTAATAGAGTTTAGTTCGCAATAGGGCTGCATGAATTGGGGAAATCAAATTAAAATGTGTTTTTTCCCCAGGTTTGCTATGCTTGTTTGTAGGACTGCACAATTTTGTACCAAATAACCTAAAAACTGTTTTCAACAATGATAATAATAAGATGATAATGTGTCTTAAGCAGCATATTAGAATGATTTCTGAAAAATCATGTGACACTGAAGACTGGAGTAATGATGCTGAAAATTCAGCTTTGCATCACAGAAATAAATTACATTTTAAAATATAATACAATTGTTTTAAACTGTAATAATATTTCACAATATTACTATTTTTATTGTAATTTGGATCAAATAAATGCAGCCTTGGTGAGCAAAAGAGAGACTTCTGTCCAAAACTTTAAAATCTTGCCAAACCCAAACTTTGAATAGTAGTGTTCTGTTTCCCTCATCTAACGCTAACTTAAAGTTAATCTTAAAAAAAAAAAAAAAAAAAAAAACCCACACACAACACTAACAATTTAATAACACTTAAATATAAAATATATTAACATGACTGATTTTATTTATTTATTTTATTTTTTTTACTTTTAACTTATTTATACAAAAGAGTTTAGATTCGTTATTCATTTATATCAGCCATGCCCACAACATGAAAATAGTTACCGGCTAATATCAATGCATCCTATCTAGTTGCCAGCCCTGAGCTCTACCCACAGTGCACACAGCTATTAGTCACACAACACCATGCAAAGGTCTTTATAAAGAGCAGAAGTTCTCCTTTATCAGAGGTTAATCACCTTTTACTTTGATGATCCAGCAGCAAAGCGATGGCAGAGGACGTCATGTGCCAGAGTGACTCAGGCAGGGCCAGATTCAACACCATCACATTTATGGAGTCGATGTGGAATGACAGCAGCTATAAAACAGAGAAAACTTTAAATGAATTGTATAAAAAACAATCACATTTACAGTTACACATTTTCAATGGAAGTCCACAGAGAAAGGCATTCTTTTTATAAGAACTTACATGAACTCTTTCAAATGAAAATGTCAAGTTCTAAATGGTGATCACCTGAGAGAAAAAATGCAGAGTAGAGGGACTGAGAGCAGGTTTTTTAGTATTCTCTTCATTGCTTTTGGGAGCCCGGGGCCTGAGGGGCTCCTGCAGGTCGAAGCGGACCCGGGCCTCACCCACACACAAAGCCAAGAACCTCCTAAGAAACACAACACAATGAAATATGATCATTAAAAGACAATATTAATTCTAACTACATCCCTTTACTATACTTACGGCAAGTCCGGGTTAACTATTTTACAAGAAATCCATATCCTGTCAATTTCCTGCAAAACACAAAAGAGAAAAAATGCTTTATAGTGCTAGAAAACATATAAAACATCAAAAGTAGTTGCAGCTCTTAACCCTATAAATCCTAATGTATCTTATTTGATAAGCAAATTTCTAAGGCATGATCAAAATTATCAAAAAGAATGATCAAAACTTTACTAAAAACCTGTTGCACAATCTACTCCATACCTTCTGTCACATGATTGATAGTTTATACTTTTTTTCAGCTAGTAAAAGGCCTTTTAATATAATTGTAAATACATCCCCTTCAGGTTGTGGTCTTTTTGTAGACGCAAGAATAACATACTGTTATCGAATAATGTATGTAATAAAAATATATTGTTATTTATATTTCAAGACGGAAATTTAGTGGACTGGCACACCTTCAATGCCGAATTTTTTGGTGTTTTTTTTCCCCTCCTCAAGTAAGAACTCCATATACTTTTATCTCATAAATAAGAGCCATAAAAGCCTGATGTATCAAACATGATACTCAACATTTTTTCAACAAAAAGAAAGAAAACATTTTTTTTTCTGAGGCATATTTCATGTCAAGCTTTGTAGGGTTAAGAGGATAGGGCTGTTATAAGGAGTAGTGCAATGTTTTATTGATGCAGAAACCAAACCCACCAGAGTGTGTTGAGGCTGAAACTGAACACTGATTCCTCGCACCGAGAACAGACCCACAGATTTGATCTTGAGCTCAGCGTTCAGGACATTGTGGAAAAAACGGACAGCTAAACTGCAGGCAAACCATCTAATAAAACATGAAGAGGAGAGTATTTCATAGGTTTTAATGTAGAGTTTGCAACTAATTTTACTTGTTTAAGTTTCATTCTTGCATGTTAGATCCTTACCTAAAGAGTGAAATGAATACAACTGCCAAGATGAGAAATACTGATATGGCAATCAGCAGAGCAGACATTGTGCTGCAGATGTTTCTTCACATTTAGCCTACAATCATGGCACGCTGACTCCAGACCACCTGTCAAACAGTCACTGGCATTAATTCCTGTAGAATTATCAACAAAACATGGTAGTTATTAGTTAATACATTAACCTGAACAGGGGTGAAAAGGATTAAAGTTTAAGTATTAATATTTTAACAAACCAAATAAGTACATTTACCAATATGAACTCATCTTAAATAATCTTATATATATTCAGTGTTTTCTGAAATATTAGTTATTCAAAATACCACAAGTTACAAACCTACAACTGAATACTGACACAGTAACGTACCAGACTGTGTTGCATTAATCACCATTTCACAAAGCCAAACTAAGAGCTTTATGCAATAAACAATATAACATTAATATTACATTGAGTTTTATTCTCAACACAATCTAATAATTTGATTTTAAGTCTCAGTGTTGTGCCACTCTGGCACTGCAAACTGCCTTTGGGCGGATCTTGCAATACCGCACAAAACAATACTGAACACATCCAAACCAAGAGTTATTTAACTAGCTAATTAAGGTGTTCACTGTAATTTGCATTTTTGAGTCGGGTTACCCACCTGAAATGGTTTGTAACGCAGACCTATGGATCTTTACGTGTACACCGCCCCTCCGTCTCATGCTAGGCTAACTTAGCTAGCAACGGGAACATGACAGCCCTCTGACAACAAACCGACACGCTAATCATGATTATATTCCTCTTAAAACACATAATTATAAATACATACGTTTTAAGGATGATAAGCCAGATTTCATTTTGATTTTTGATTCAAGTAATGGGCTTTCCACTTGTAATATTGTTTCAAGTGTGAAGGCAGAAATATTAACTTTTTAGATCTAATGTGAGTTTTTCATAATAAAAGCCAATGGGGAGCGTACAGAATTAAAAAAAAAAAAAAAATTGTTTGTTATTTTAACTAAAGAGCCACAAACGTTTAATAAGTCTTACCATCTTTATAGGACGCAATCCTGCAATGCTTGTCTTATTTTTACTGTTATAAATGATAGTATGCAAATTGTCAGTTTTATGATTTGAACAGTCAGCTGACTGTCATCTTTAGCTCAGAAGTTGTCACCTGACCTGACCTCAGGTCACCTACCATACAGGTGCGTTCGACTTGAAACGGCGCTGCGCAGACTGACCGGTGTATGACATCGAAATACCGCGAGAGCGATTAGACGCCTTCGTATGCTTTGGAATCGCTCTCGCGGTACTTTGATGCCATACACTGATAGGTCTGCGCAGCGACGCTTTAAATCGAAAACACCTATCGTTTTTGATTAAAAGGCCCCTCAGTTTGGCTACAATGTTTGTTTGTTTGTTTGTTTTTTGTTATTTCTGCTGTAATTATGACAACACTTCTTGTTTTTTCATTTAATTTTTTAATTAACAAAACTAGGAAGTATTTATATTTTCAATGAATTAAATACACTTTATATCATTTCTTTTTATCTGCACTATGGAATGTACCATTGATGCTACTATGCATTTGTAATTGTAAACTAATAATTGCAATTAATTTGTATGGCACCAAAAGAAAGCCACTGAATATTTGTAACATTTCTTCAACACTTACTGATTATCCTCTTTATTTATCAAACATATTTACACCTTTAAGAGAATAACAACATAATCATGAGGATTTACTTAAACCGAAATCAAATATACATACTTTTCATCATGTCAATAAGCGTGTGTCCAAATGCAGTTTTGGGTACTGTAAGATGT